>BPLS01000452.1:0-87178 GCA_019656275.1 Rhododendron kiyosumense
ACAAGGGCTGGATTGGCTTATTCAATTTTATCCTATCAAAATTGACAGGAATCAACTAAATGAGCCGATCAAGCCCTTACCGATATCCAAATGCGTTAATTTTTTACGGGACCCCTTAAAAACATGTTTTAAATACATTGAGCGGCTCCGATCATTTGTTTGAAGGTCCCATGCGGGATTTCAAAAAATGCATTGTCAAAAGTATTGTCAAATGTATTGTCTCTAGAACCGTCCCCTATATATATATATATTAGTCCGGTTTAAGTCAGGACGTCCAGATTTTGTGTTAGGTCCGGACCACGACTTAGCCATTGGATTGTGTTTTCAATGGTCCAGATCTACGGAAGGTTTAAACCATTTATGACCGGTCATAAACCGGAGATCCGGACCATTGAAAACACAATCCAACGGCTGAGAGCAAAAGTCCGAACCTAACACAAAATCCGGGCATCCTGACCCTCCCTGTATACATATATACGAATTGGTGATGCCAATGAGTGCCAGCCAGCAGTTGGCTGCTCTACAATTCAGCTGGGCACAATTTAATATCAGTATAGATGCCTGTCTAGTCTTATTGCAGCCAATCAGTTTCCAATAGTCCTCCATAGTTAATTAGCCCGTTAATCCCTTCATCTATTGCCTTCATCAACCGGGGTCTATTAATTCGCTTCCTGATAGGATATGCTAGGGCAACAGATGTGTCGGTTTGGTTTGAGTTGATGCCTACAACAGAAGAGAGCTTCCAAGACGGGTTTCCAAAATTTTGTTCCAGAATCAAATGCAGGCCTTTGACAATCAAACCAAAATTGGGTTGAGCTGCTGCTGATTCCTTGCTCACATCCCTTCTGCTTTCTTTGTAGGGCCAAGGCGACTCGCTATTATTACACTATGAGCTATTGAGGTGGAATTAGTATGCTGACACCACTCTTTATCTCCTGCCCTCCTGCTGACACTTACAGGGTGCAGAATGTGGCCGATTGGCTGGGTAGGCCAAATGTCCACACTCCACACTGTCCTAGCCCTTTGTTAGGTGACAGATTGGTGACTGCTGCAGTTGTCTGTAGGGTATGTGACACCCCACAAGTTGAGTAGTGCTGAGCCAGGCGATCCTATTTCAAATCATTGCAACTCACGTTGAACAGCTTAAGTAGAAGTGAATAGGTAAAAAGTAGAAACCATCCATATTAATCTACCTCCATTGTAGACCATATTAGCAAAAGACAGTATCCCTAGATCCGGCGAACCCATCCCCATTACCTGATAAGAGCCAGAGGATAGTACCTTCCCAAGCAATAGCACCTCGATTTGGTCCTAGATTAGAGTTTTATGTATGTTCAATGGTCTGAGAAAGCTGACTTTTTTTTATTTTGGGCAAGTCTGAGAAAGCCGACTTGCAAATAGACTACGGTTCTGTTGTGCCACAGCTGTAAAATATATTCTTGCTTGTTAAATAAATGAGCATTCCAAATTGGGAGAAAGTTTTGTTTTTTTTAATAAGTAAATATTTATATTAAAGAAGACATTAAGGGAATGCCACCCGAATACAAAAAATGGTTACCAAGACAAAAAGGCCCTATACACCACCAATCAAAAAGAACTCAAGCCACTCTAGAAAATGATCAAGGGAGGGATTACAATCTCCCTTGTCTCAACTATATAAACTACTAACCACAAAACTTTTAATTTTAAATAAAGGCTGCTTGACCCTTCAAAACATCTCGAATTCCTCTCACGCCTAATAGTCCACATCAAACAAAGAGGAATCATAGCCCATACGTGCTTTCTCTGTTTGCTCACTCTAGCACCCCTCCAAGCGATTAAAAGCTCCATAACATTTCTTGACAAAACCCGTTGTAACCCAAACCAAGAAAACACCGTGGACCAAAGTTCCCATGCCACTGAACAGTGGATGAGGAAGTGATTCACCGATTCTGCATCCCTTTTACACAGAGCACCAGTTAACAATTATTCTCCGTCTACAAATCAGATTATCGATTGTAAGAATTTTGTTTTGAGCCGCACACCAAACAAAAAAAGCCACTTTCAACGGCGCTTTTGTTTTCCAAATCGCTTGCCACGGAAGGGTAGAGTTACCACTCCCCCGTAATGCTTGATAATAAGATTTCACCTCAAAAGACCCGATTTGGTAAGTTTCCAACACAGCTCATCCTCTCCCTCTCCTATTCCTTGCAAACCATACAATCTAGAAAATAAAGCCATCAAAGCTTCCTCCTCCGCTTCTTTAACATTTCTATGCAAACGAATATCCCAAACTGTAGCCCCATCGTTGCGAAGAAGATAATCTGAGACTGTTGCATCCCTTTTGCAAGCCAAGCAATAAATACACGGAAAAGCCACCCGCAAGCTCACTTCCCCACACCACACATGGTCCCAAAATTTCACCCTCCTTCCTTCACCAACTGCCAAATGAGTATAAATTACAAAGGCTTCCCAACCTTCATGATACCCCTCCACAACCCCACCCCATAAGGCAAGGTCACGTAACGGGAAGACCCTCCCCATTCACATCCATACTTCGCAACAACCACTTTCCACCAACCTCTCTCTCTTTCGCAAGCAAACCTCCAAAGCCATTTTCCCAACGAGCTTCATTGAACAATTTTAACCTTCTCACTCCCAATCCTCCTTCATGAATAGGAGTACACACCGTATCCCAATCAATAAGATGATACTTAAACTCTTCCCCCACTCCTCCCCACAGAAAATCCCTTTGAATCTTCTCCAAACACTTAACAACCGAAACTGGAATAACAAACAAAGACATAAAATAAGTAGGCAGGCTAGAAAGCGTACTATTGATAAGTGTTAGTCTACCCCCTTTTGGAATATATTGACGCTTCCATCCCGCTAACCTCTTTTGAAAATGTTCCACAATTGAATCCCACACTGTCTTTTGATTTGAAGGAGGAGCCCAACGGCATGTCCAAATACATCGACGGCAATGACGCCACCCTACAACCCAAAATCTGAGCAAGTGCATCAATATCATCGACTACCCCAACCGGAATCATTTCCAACTTCCCCAAATTCACTTTAAGGCCAGAAACCGCCTCAAAGCACAAAAGAAAACAACAAAGGTAACCCACCTATTGTCTACTGATGTAGGGTTTGAGGTTGACCAAACATGAGAGGAGAGATCATTACTGATAGAGAAGTTCAGGGAAAGAAACTCTCTTCGAGTTGATGCAGACGAACACCTCATCGGGTATCAAACTTTTAAGTTAAAAATTAGTTGGGGTCCTTTTTTTTTTGGATGTCCTATATCCAGTGTGGGCACGCGCCCCAAGAAATCGCCCGATTTTGGTTTGCGGCCCTTTTAGAAAACAGCGCAGCGAAACGCTTCGATTCAGAGTCGCCACTCGGGTTTTAGCGGTGAGGCACCCAAGGAACCGAACTCAAGAACGCTTGCTACGCTTTGCTTTGATTTGAACAAGGGTTTGATTCGATTTGAAAAAGGCGTAGACTAGTCCGTCGTCACCTTCGATATCTGAGGTTCGGGAGCCAGGTTACGAGAGGGGAAGGGTTTTATGGCACCCCCTCTCGCCCAATTCGGAGATCGGTCTCTACTTGGGCATTTTATAAAATGTTTGCATTTTTCTCTCATTTGATCATTTTCGGCCAGTTAGGGCGGGGAAGCAGTTAATGGGGATTAATACTGTAACAGCTTGCAGTTTTATATGACAAAATGTTTATGGATGATGGTTTGTTTGCTTGAATTGAATTAAACGTAAGAACATAGATTGAGAACAAGCACTGCAAAGAGTTCAACGAGATGATGTACGCTGCTCTTCGGACGCGTGAGCAGGTGACATGCTGGCACGCAATGGCAGAACCACTACACGCCAACAGACCCTGCGCACGCCACCCTAAGGCTGGCGTACACTACCCTATTGATTTCTTACAGCTCTTACTCTCAACCCTCTGGGCTCTGGAATGGACCAGTGCACACCCAGGACAAACCACGCAATTCAAGATATAGTTCAAGTACATGTACAGAGATGAGAAATGGCTAAGAGCCATGGAAATAGCACAGCAAACCCCATAAACAGAGTGGGGAGAAATAAGAGGCCAAAATGGAACTGTGATGTAAGGGTTATGCACGGGTCTGTGACAAGCGTGCTGTACGCCACCCCGTAGGGGCCGTACGCCAGGTTTGCGTGTTAAACCAGGGTCTGGCTTTACATCATCTGGGCTCTGGAACATGACCAAAAATACCCCAGAGGCCTTATAAAGCAAAAGGATACAGGAATTGAAAGCTACATTTAAACAGTTCTAAAGTACAGAGAGTAATAAGCTGGTTGTTAGCATGCTAGATGGTGATGACAGGAAAGGAAATAAACAATAATGGACACTTCATGATCCCCATGCCAACTGTGCTCATACAGCCAAAGGTGGCGTACGACTTGATATAGTTGGCGTGCGCCATGGATTGCCCCCTACGATTGATTTATTTTACCAGAGAGGGGTCTGGACTAGTATCAGTTACTAGCCAGAACCCTTCTGGTTCCCCTCAGGGGCTGAAAACAGAAAGCAGCACAAAGGTGGTATACCTTTGGTGCAAGAGATGAGAAAGAGGGATGTGAGCTTTAAGGGTTGAAGATGGAGGATGTATGGTGGCTGGTCAATAGTGTAAGGAGTGTATAGCTTCTCTATCCCTCAATCCTTCAATGGGAAAGCAAGAATAAGGGAGAGAAGAGAGGAAAGACCAAAACTCTTTAATGTGGTTAACCCTTGCAAATGAATGCAAGGGTTGGCATTTATAGAGGAGAGAGGACTGAGATCAGGGCTGATCAACTGAGGTTAGGGGTTGGTTAGGTTAGAAGGGGAGCCTCCCATGCATTTAATGCATGGGACTAGGTGATGGGCAATGTAGGGGAGAGAGGGGGACGTCCCCTGCAGAATGCAATGATCAGGGGGCTCTGCACTGTACTGTGGTGGTTACAAAGTCTCGAGCACGTGACAGAAAAGCGGTGATTTGACCGTCCTTGACCATGCGTACGCCACCTACATGCCACCGTGCGCCAGGTCAAACTCAGTCAACGGTCGATGTCCGACACGTGGCAATATCTTGGCGCACGCCAAGCAGGAGCTGGCGTAAGCAAGGTTCGGTTTTGCTGAGGCTTATCTGGCTCTGGATTTGAAAGGTTTGACGGGGTTTGAAATGGTTTGAAAGAGGAGGGTCCAATCACTCAAAGCTCACGACCTTCCATCGACCGCGGAGAGTTCTCAACCGTTTATCATCATTGGGGTAATAAAAAGACCGCAAACGTGCTGATCCGGATAGTCCAGAATAGGGTGTCTACATCCAGTATCTAAACATTAGCTTCCTCCAATATAAAGACTCCATTCAGGCAGTTACTGTTTTGACTTTTAAAACCAAAGTTTCGGTTATTTGATATTTCTATTTGCTGTTATAAAGTCAGTTCTCTTCAATTAATAGGAGTTGCCCAATTAGACAACCCAGAACTGAACCTAACCAAAACTACTCATCAGTTCAGAAATTTTTGGGAACTTGACCAAATCTATGGCATGAAAATCGGACCAATCTCTTAGGGTTAGATTTGGTTCATTTTTGGGTTGATCAGCACGCCTGTGCTTTTAGGTGGGAACTGTCATCCAATGCAGTGTTAGGTTTTTGGCATTATTATTTGAGGTTTTTGGCATTATTTGAACCGTCATCCAATGCAGTGTTATTTGAAGTTTGAGAGCATTATTTGTCACTTTATTCTAAGTGTCCTTGCATTACCTCACAGTATGAAACGAATGGGAGTGTGGCTGATTCCATGCTCGTAAATACAATATTGATGCTAGTGTATGTTTCAAAGTTCTTTTGGTGGGAGGATGGATATTGGAACACAATGGACATCGCACATGATAGAGGTTTGTTGGTTTGTCATTATTTTCATGTGTTTTTTGTTGCTACTTTTGGCTAGTGTCATTGACGCTTAATGTTCATTTATTGTTATTCAATGATTTGTTTTTGCAGCTGGCTTTTATATATGCTGGGGATGCTTGGTGTGGGTCCCCTCTGTCTATACTTCTCCTGGAATGTACCTAGTGAATCATCCTGTGAATCTTGGAGCTCAGGTACGCACTTTCACAAATGGGCTTCATGAAAAAGAAAAAAAAGTTGGCGACACTTGTCAATTTGTTTGGCCAAAATATAAAATACTTCCTTTATTCTCATGGAAGTATGAACCGTATTTAATTGGTCATCTTCCTTGTTGAATTGCGTTGTGGCTTGAATTTACCGATTTCTAGAGGGATTAAAGGTGACAGGGTTTGGGTTTCAGGTTTTTTAGGACAGGGAAGGGTTTTGGGCTGCTGTGGGAGGTCAGTGAGGATTGTGCAGTTGGCCCATGGTGGTGGACAGCGGCGGCGATGGGTGCCGGTGCACCATCGGTTGCATTGTCATATTTAGAAAGATAATGTTATAAAAGTGGGTCCAAGTTGTTTTGGCAAGCGAGGGACCGAGAGCTGAGATTTAGGGTGACGGGGAGAGGGTGTGGTATTGTTCTCTAATATTGAAATACTTTCTGAGGTTGGGTAAGAGAAATGTATGTTTATAGTTTCTTTCCTGTTCTATTTTTTTATTTTCAAAATATAAAAGAGGAGTTCATGTACTCCTTTTGTTTTATCTTGCACATCTGTGATGCAGTTTATGAACAAGGGCACTACTCCAATATGATTAGTTTCCGGTCATACAAATTTAGAGTGAAACCTCAAGAGGTTAGGTTGGCCTAGTCGTCAAGGCAAGACTTGAGGGTTTGCTCCCTCTTAGGTCCTGGGTTCGTAACCTCGGTGCTGTCAACTCTTGTGGGGCTAATCCATACGGGGTTCTAACCTGGCTTTAATCAGGCTCCCCGCTATTGAGTGGTGGGATTGATTCCGAAGGATTAGTTGGGGTTTAGAGTGAAATCAATTGGATGAGGATAATCACTTTGTTGTCTTAACATACTTATCCTTCCTTTCCAGCTTGCTGTCTATATTTTGATAGCAGGGATTCTATGCACCTACATCAACTACGACTGTGACAGGCAAAGGAAAGAATTCCGTCGAACAAATGGCAAGTGCTTAGTATGGGGAAAAGCTCCTTCAAAGGTTTTTTTCCCTTTTTTAGTCAAGCTCCTACCTCTGTTTAATTTGCATTTTTATAGCTTTCCGAAATATATTTTCAGTTCAAGGGTAAGAATAAATCTGTCCACTCTTTATACAGATTCAGGCGGCATACACAACAACTACTGGTGAGACAAAAACCAGCCTTCTCCTGACCTCGGGATGGTGAGCTTTCCACCCATACAATTCAAATAGTTCATAAATAGTTGCTTTCTGTCGAAGTCATGTGCTTGCAAGATGAGTGGTTGAGATTCGATTCCTGGAGTAATTGTGGAAAGTATTGGAAACTACGGGATTAAGGTTGGGTATAGAGGAGACATATGGGGGCCATAGGATGATGGAGGGGATTATGTATATCATAGGATTAGTTGTACTATGTTTGGTTAGGTTAGGATACTGGGATAAAGGAAGGAGAATTATTTTTTACCGTTGGATGAGGAGGGAATATAATCTTAAGGGGGCAGACTAGTTAATACCACCTTTGATTGTTAGAGCATCTAATGCGATGGTCACCGGTTCCATTCCCAATTATAACTGAAACTACCCGAGAGAGAGTCAGAGAGAGACTTCGATTCAGCAAAAGAGAGAGAGAGGTTGGCAAAACATCTACAAAAAGATTGGTATCCGAATCCACAAGAAAGATCCAACTAATCAAGATATACAATGAGGATCGTATCTGTACGATTTTGCATACAAAATCAGAGCCAGAAGAAAGATATTTGAATCTAGAAAACAAAAGTAGCCCCCCCACCCCGAATTGAAAATACTCTTTCGATACAAAATGTATCGCGTGGAAATCAACTATTTGTATGATTCTTTGATAAAAGATGGAAGAAATCACAAAAAAAAGTAGGTTCCGCCGTTTTGAAGGGATTAAAAATCACCGAAGTTATGTCTAAACCCAATGATTTAAAACAAAGAAAAGATAAAAGGATCCCAGGAAACACCCTTCCAATTGTCTCCATAATGTGGGGGCTTCAATTTTGTTTATCCCTCCCTTAATCCCATGCGCGATAAATAGTGGACTACAAATAAAGGGGGATCAGTTCGGATTTTAGTGATGTCAAGTAACCATTCGATTAACTTTTTTAAGTGATGCGTTTTACAGGTGGGGCCTATCCCGTCATTTTCATTATGTACCAGAAATATTAGCAGCTTTCTTGTGGACCTTGCCAGCTCTTTTCAACCATGTAAGGCTTTGCTTCATTGGAATAGCTGCAGTTCATTCAATTCTGGATACCATTTGGGTTCATACATTCTTTTTCTCTTCTGCTTTTGCAGTTTCTTCCTTACTTCTACGTGGTGTTTCTTACCATCCTCCTTTTTGACCGAGCGAAAAGAGACGATGATAGATGTCGCTCAAAGTAAGCAAAGACAAGCTTTACTGTTTAATGATCACACCTCATATTAATGAACTCTGTCGCTTAAATATTTAACGTACAATGTTTGTGGGGGGGGGTTGGGGTTGGGAGAAATTAATATTGTGCTTTTGAGTGCCCATGCCAACCAAACAGGTTGCTTAAAACTCAGACACTTAACCAAAAGAGCTGCTGCTAATTATTCTGGATGATTGAATGCAAATTTTGATGACGGGGTGGTTGCAGGTATGGAAAATATTGGAAACTATACTGCGAGAAGGTCCCCTACAGAATTGTACCTGGAATATACTGAGAGGTGTCGTGTGGAGTTGAGCCCAACATCAGCTTGACTATGCTCGGTATGGAGGGGATTGTACCTTGAATATACTTGAGAGATGTCGTGTTTGGTTGAGCCCAACATCAGCTAGACTATGCTCAGTGGATGATACGAAGGACCCTTAAACCTACAAATGTGATTTTTGTAGGGCTTTCCCTTTGAACTAATCGGAATTTTCGCAGTTTTTATTTACTGGTTGTGGATTTTCACCGAGAAGTTACCGTTGTGATATGGGGTTCCAATTAGCAACCGAACCTTGTTGTAATCATTAGCCGGATATGCTTCTAGTATTTGCTGAGTTATCTACTTGTGTGATAGTATTTCAATGGTAATTGGCCTGTATTCAAGTTCAAGTTTAGAGTTTGTAACAACTTTAAAAATATCGGCTTGCTCCACTCACCGAGTGGCTCAGGAGGCGGGTGCTGAGTTAGTTACCTGTCCTTTCATGTCATGATGGGACGTTGGTTTATTCAGTAATCCAAAACTGGACGGGACTGGATGCAACTACACTGGACATGACTTGAGTCCAATTTCTGGAGATTGAGTGTACATCCTAACTGGGAATGGTATTTCAGAATGTCCTAAAAACTGAAACTAGTAAGAGCAACTCCAATGGATGTATTTTGCATCTGGATAGTTATAATAGATGAAAAAAATGGTTAAAATTTAGTTAGATGTAAAATAGAATCCATCGCTCTGCTCGGAGATGTAAAACAGGGAGGGATAATTAACGAACTTTTCCTCCACCTTAATTTTTCCCAACAATCTCAATCCTAATTCAAGTACTATTTCCATTAAAAAATAATTTTGGTATCCAGTAATCGAGGACTTTAAAAAAAATTAATTCCACCCAAAAAAAATAATACTTCCGTCCCGATTTTTTTAACTTCTCGTCCACTTCAATCACACCATTTATTTCATTCATTTACTCACATCAACTATCAACTACATCATTTACTTGATTTATTTACTCCCCACTCCTATTTTTTCAAAACGTTTAAGAAACAACTGAAACCCTAACTCTCCTATATCTCTCATCAACTGTTCCCGTTGATCTCTATTTCAGATTTGCCCGTGAGATCCCTCTCACTGGATTCTGGCATGTTTTGGTCACTCTGCCGTAGATTTGCAGAAATCGGTAATCCATTGCAAATTCCGGCCAACTTTCCGGCGAATGGAGGTAACTCCGGTTGTCTATTTTCTGGTAATTGTAGTTGGGTTTGATGATATTTGATGACTTGTCAATTATAGCTGCAGCCAAAAGGGGATGAAAATATCCATCACCTTTTCCATCTCTGCCATTTTACATACCCATTGGAGCATTTTTTTTGCATCTAAATTGTATTATAAGTATAGAACCTGGTTTCCATCCCCCATTGGAGATGCTCTAAGTATATAAGCCAAGTGCTTAAATGACATCAAGGCAAACACCTAAACCTTCCCCAAACATTTGAAAGTGTTCGTCACAAAAAAAAGGTACTCCCTCGTCCTGTTTTTAAAGTTCAGTATTTCATTTTGGACTGTCCCTTAATAAATTAATAAGTGTATTTTGTAAAGGTAGTGGGTAAAAGTTATATTTTCCATTTTGCCCCTAAAACTATATTTCATTTTGAAAAATTTGTGAGTAAAAGTATAATGATATATCTCCATAGAGGGTAAGTTTGGAAAGTGGAGATAAAAGTTGATGTGAAATGTGTAACGATGATATTTTTTTAATAAATTGAAATTACGAAGTGAAATTTTTAATAAGGATAAGGGACGGAGGAAGTAGTTAAAATTAAATATTTTAAAATTGGAACGATACAAAGGGACTATCCTTTTTGGTGTGGACTTAAAATAAAGCTGTCAAAAAAGAACTCCGCACTTTTGATTATTTTGTAGCTAAAAAAAATCTAAGTTTTTACAATCTCGTTAATTTTAACCTACTGAGTTCATTAACCGGATTTGGAGAAAAAACAAAACTGTTCCACGTCACAGCTGATTCATCTCAGTTTTTTGTATAGTGTAGAGTGTAGACATACTATTTTGTAAAGTTCTAAGGATAATTTCTTGGAAATGACTTTCACACTCTTTATAGTAGTAGGCCGGATTAACGTCTTAGCCCAATGGGCTAGTTGGGCCAAGGGCCCCTTGAGCCCATCCATGTAGGCTTCGCATAAAGGGGGCTAGAGATCCCCTCCCTTAGCCGCCTGGGGGACAGCCGAGTTGGGGCTCTGACCCATGTCGCGCCAGATAACTACAGTAGATTTCAAGTGTACCAGTACGGAGCGGACCGGCTCAGCCACGTGGCAGTCTTCGATGACGACTGAACGGATGGGTTTGGGATCGGGATCCCGCTTTAGTCCAGCCCATACCACATGACTACATGAGCCTCCCAAGTGGTGCTCTAGTCTCTAGACTCCAGACCCAACCCCCTGTACACTTTTATCCGCGACCCGAATGAACTCGCCCGATAGAACTCTCTCTCTCTCTCTGAATCGAAGTCTCTCTCTGACTCTGTCTCGAGTAGTTTCAGGTACAATTGTGTTATTCCACTTTGTTTACATCAGCAAATCACTTTGATCAAACTTTTAATGATACCAATGGATGGGTTTTTTTTCAAGGATCCCAACTTTAGGGTTCGTCGTTTCCTTACTGTGTTGTTATGGAAATTATTTGGTGAGTGGCGTAAGATTTTCTTTGCAGGAGATTCCATCGGTGGTACCTTACTACTAGGGTTCTTATTGTTTGATTATTGTCAATTCGACTTGGTCAATTATCAGATGTTGATAGTCAGAAATTTGGAAGGTTGCTTGCTTTCGTGAGGCGTGAGGACCTGTATCTCAGTATCTATGCGTCCGCTATTGCGTGATAATACTTAGATTGTTTTGGGGATCTTTTGCTTGGTTACGAAACTCAGGCTATCGATCTTGAGTGTGTTGGGGCAGCCACTTTTGTACCAACAACGAACAAGATTTACCAAGTCAAAGAATGACTTCAATCCACCCCACCAGCCTGATGGTTTTTCCTTTTGGCTTTACCTTTTGGTTTAGGGATTAGAAAAAGGAGACATGGTGGCCCTTTTTTTTTTTTAACGGCGAAGAAAGTTTTATTGATCACAGTAAAATTACAAGTAACATTACAGAGATTAAAAGGATAGGAAGACTAGGCATCCTAATAAACAAAACGCAGCCCAATCAACACTCAATCCGCCCACTAATCCTATGCTACTAACTAGCCTAAGAGCCAGCCACAAAGCAATACAACCTGCACAAACCACTTGGAAGCGACTGTCAAAAGCCCGCCTAAAATAGCCCCAATCACCACCCCACCCCGCTGTCCACCCACCGTCATACAACGCCGCCGGACAGAAACATTGCACCAACTAAACCTGCAAGTCCTCCATAAGGTTTAGGTCGAATCCCATATCCAAACAACGGCAACAAAGAACTGACCAGGACGTTGAAAGCGAAAGACTCGGAGATCAGACGCACAAGACATGGTGGCCTATACAGGCAATGGTAGACGTTTATTCTAAATGTTACTTTTCATGGGCTCGTCTCTTTTTGAGTATTGCTGACGTTTAATGAAATGACAAGAAAAAGTAGACTATACTCATAGAACGGTAGAGAAGACTGTAGTTCTTTCTTTGAAACAAGAAGGAATTGCATGAGTTTTGCTTATGAGGGCATTAGGAAAATTCAGCACTTTGTTTGATGGAATATGAAAATAAAGGAGTATGTTATTTTTTGATGTTTAAAAAAATGAGAGATTGGATTTGGGTTTGTTCTGAGAATAGTTTCTCATACTTATGTTCTCAGAATAGTTTCTCATATTTCCTTCTCTTAGAGAGCCTCCCCACCTTATCATTTTTCGAATTCCTTCGACATGGAAGCATAATAAGTTGCGTACTCATAGAGCCATAGAGGCACTTCAGATTGCCTTGAGAGTGATATGTTTTCCTAGACATTGAGTTTGTTAACTTTGGTAGGTTCCTCCCACTTTAATATTTCTCGCAAATTAGGATGCCAATCTCCCTTGTTGAAACACATATTTGTACCTGAAGCAGTGAACAAATTGGATGTATGATGTGGATTTACGATACCATGCTTATTATACTTGATTCTTTTAAACTACATTGAACTGTTTCTTTTATTCATCTTTTTTTTTCTTGCCTTTCTTTGCTATTTTGTATGCTTCAGAGTTCAGACCTGTAATTTGAAGCCTCAAGTTTTTATATTGGTATCGTCTGGAAAGGAGAATGTCTGCATACGAGAATGTTGTTGGTGGGAAGTTGAAGCTGAAAGGAAAGGCCCTGGATGTCAAGGCTGGAGGAGTCAAGAAGAAAAAGAAACATAGGGAGCATTATGAGCAAATTTCTCAAGTCAGTGAAAGTGACCTTGCAGCTGGTTAGTTGCTGCCTGCTGGTTTCTAGTAAAGCATATACATTGCTTGGCATTGTACCTACATATGCAGTATACATGTACTACTATTTTTGTTGGTGTAGATGCAGGTTGTGTGGCTCTTATCCTTGCCTTTTCTACCTTGAGTACTATTTTTGGCATCACTTACGTCCCTTTTTGGTTAACTTATACTGCAAATTTGGTATGTTTGTGGTTTTAAAAGGTTTGTTAGGTTAGTAACAAGTTATTCTAGAGTGCATTTGAAAGGAATGGGAATTGGAAGAGTTGAAACCAAATTAAATTGCACCTGGTTTTGATAGTAAACACTAAACAATAAATGTGTTGTCATAGTTCAGCATTTTGTTGTATATTTTGACATAGAAGTCAATGTTAGCATTTCTTAACTATTGGCGGGCATGATTTGAATATACACTCCTCTATACTTGTTATCAAATGAAATTCGTGAAATCCATTGGTTTGTTTGCTTGCAAATGGAACTGTAGTAGACAGTCTTGAGAACTTTTGCATGAAAATTTTCCTTGAGAATGCATAGTTCATTTTTCGCACTTCACATTGTTTTTTGAACATCATCTCAATTCAAGTCGTTTCTTTTGTGGCCAAAGCCTTCAGACAGTGCTTTTTGGACAGTGTCAACTCAATCTTTTAAGTTTTACTGGTCTTAGACTAATTGTCCCGGTCACTTTGCTTTCAAAGTACAGGTTTCAGCATTCAAATTCGAATAAAAAAAAATGGGGCTTTTTACATCAATCCAGTTCTCATGTCATAAAGAAAGACTGATAACATGGCCAGGTAAATATCGATTTGATAGATTTGCAGCCCGGTGCCGGAAGTTTCTGAGTCACTACCACTAGCTCTTCTCTCTATCCTTCTCTTAAAGAGCTTTAGTACTCAAGGAATAAAATACATTCCTCTTTTGAGTCACTCTCACGAGCCAAGAAGAGAAGAGACAGTTTGAAGCAAGCGAATCTACTATTCCCCCCAAATATTTTAAGCCACGTTTGTAAACTCTCTGATTTGGATGAAACTTGGGAGAATGAGTTTATGAAATTAAATAATAACCCCTTATTTTTCAATTCATAAGATGATTTTTTACATAACTGTGTTTAAGGTTTTGCCTCTTCAGGGTGGTTACTTTCTTTAGTAATTGCAATTCAGCTCAAATTTCATACGAGGTAGTGTCTGAACATTTTAACCAGCCAATTCAACCTAGCTATCGAAAAACAGTGTTTTGGTGGATGGCAGTGAATATGTCATGACAAGGCAAGTGAAGAATGGCAGTCTTCTTTCTTGCTGTTTTCTCAGTTTGGTACTTGGTGATGGTGTAGGTGCAAGTACAGGAATGTCTGCTGATCTGCACCAGGACGATGTCAATGATGGCAACAAATCCACTGAGGAAGGAAATGCTGCTTCTTATGATGGCCATCTCACCCCAGCACAGAGACGCTATATGGAGCAAAAGGAGAGAATTGACGTTCACAGGCTGGCCAAGACGGCAAATAAATCACATCGTGACCGGATTGAAGATTTTAATCAGTATCTCGCGAACATGAGCGAGCATTATGACATTCCTAAAGTTGGCCCGGGCTGATTTTACAGAGTATTACTGGAGGTTGGACGGGCAGGAGATGCACCTTCTCGTTTCCAAATTTACATTCTAATGCAGTGTGCTGCTTCTATCTCTGCATCTTACATCCTTTTTGTTGTGATTGGTATTTATATTTGTGGCTGAAGCATATCTTTGTTTTTTTTGTTTTGGAATTATTTAACGCTCAAATAACATTGATGATGCACATCTCAGTTCCTTTTCCGCTTTCTTATTTTGGCTTGTTTTAGAAGTCATTCTAGACAGCAAGATGTTTGTAAGAAGTAAATCTGATAATTCTGCAGGCTTGATAATGTTCCTTGAAGTGAAGGAATGATGTGAAAAAGTTTATCGCCTTCGAAAAACTGTGCTTTCTTTTATGCATGCAGTTCTGAAACTCCACATCTGGGAGTTGACAAGCTAAATATTCCCTGGCGTGCTTCAAGGACCTGGAATGTATGATCCAATGAAGTGTACATGAAGACATGGGTGAGCCGAAGTCTCTTGAGAAGGGAGATAAGGGGATTGGGTTGGGGGTGGGGGTGGTTGGATGGGGAATGATCACAATTTAACAATCAAACCCATTTCATATACTTCTATACTTATTTGAGCTCCAAAAAGAACAGAGAGAAGAGCATGAAAAATCACCCCAAGTCATGCCAGCAAGCAAAAATCAAGAGCATACATGAAATACAGACAAGATTGGACTCAATCAACTACGTTGCCATTGCTAATTTGTCACCAAGGAGGCCTATTTATAGGTTTAAGGCTTTAGGATTCCAAAGGCAATAAAATAATAAGCGACTACGTTAAGGGAAACAAAGTATTATTAGCAGAAGAGCAATTAACGTATTACAGTACTGTTTAAAGTTCCACAAAAAATGAACTAACAAGATAAACGTAAAAGTTTCGGTGACCGGAGGGGCGTGGTTTACTGGAAATGTCCCTCGGTGGGCTTTCATTGTTAGCTATAGGGTAGACTTTGTGCTTGGGGTATGGTGGTGTCTGTTGGCTGTGTGCTTTGCAATTAGGGCATGGAAATTCATTGACATCTTGTGGGCACGCGCCCCAGAAATTTTATGAAAAATTGGGTGCGACCCTTTTTTTTTGAAAAAGCACGGCGAAACGCTTCAATTCAGAGTCACCACTCGGGTTTTAGCGGTGAGGCACTCAAGGAACCGAACTTGAGATGTTTGCTACGTTTTTTATTTGAAAAAGGCTTGTGGACTGGACCATCATCACCTTTGATATCTGAGGTTCGGGAGCCAGGTTACTAGAGGGGAAGGCTTTTATGGCACGCCTCTCGCCCAATCCGGAGATCGGTCTCTACTCGGGTATTTTATAAAACATTTGCATTTTTCTCTCATTAATCATTTTTTTTAGCCAATTAGGGCGGGGAAACCGTTAAAGGGGATTATTGTCACCTTCGATATCTGAGGTTCGAGAGCCAGGTTATGAGAGGGGAAGGGTTTTATGGCACCCCTATCGCCCAATCTGGAGATCGGTCTCTACTCGGGTATTTTGTAAAACATTTGCATTTTTCTTTCATTAGTAATTTTTTTAGCCAATTAGGGCATGGGAACAGTTAAAGGGGATTAAAACTGTAACAAGTTACATTTATTTGGAAAAATGTGATGGATGATTTGCTTTATTGAAATAAGTAAAATAGATTGAGAACAAGCTCTTGTGAGTGTTATAAACAAACTGGAACACACTGATGTGAAATGATGTACATGAGAGGAAACCTGCATGCAGTGGCATCGAGATGACCTGCGTACTCCACTACCAAATTGGCGTGCGCCGGTAAGTCTAAACCCACAGTTTCTATTCTCAATCCTCTGGGTTCTGGAAATGACCAATGCACACCCATGACAAACCACGCAATTTATATAACAGGATATATACAGATATAGACAGCAGGAATTGATCTAAGGAAATAAAATGAAAAGAATACCTCATAAACAGTGTAGGAAAATAAACATAAGCCGAGGCCTAAATGTCATGCAAGGGCCAGCCTCTGGCTTAGATACCACTACCGTACGCCAATCATAAGATCTCGTCCACCAATTATACCTCTTTATCCAATCTTGGCTTTGCATCTTCTGGACTCTGGATCATGAACAAAAAGATCCCAAAAGCATTCCAAAGCAGATATGAACAAATATTGAATGCTACAACTACATAGTTCTAAAATACAGAAAACTGTAAACTGGTTTTTAGTATGCAGTAAGGTGATGAAAATAGAACGGAAACAGTAAATAGCTCATCGATGACCCCCACGCCAGTGTTGCACATACAGCCATAATTGGCGTATGGCTTAACCTCACTGGCGTGTGCCATTGATAGCCTTGCACGATCTTTGAAACTTTGCCAGCTTTAGGGTCAAGACTGGTATTGATTACCAGCCTTGACCCTGCCAGCCCCCCTCAGGGGTCAGAACAGAAAAATAACAAAAATTGGTATACCTTTGCTTTTGAGTTTGATGGAATGTCTAAGTTTTGAACCTGAGTTTCAAGGGATGGATGATGAGCAAAAGGGTATGAAGAGTGTAGAAAGGCTTCTTGTTTACTCTTCCAAGTAATGGAGGGAGAGAAAACAAGTAACTAAAGGTAATGAGGAGAGGGAAAAACTTGGAGCCTTAAGGAAGGTTAGCCCCTTGCATATAAATGCAATGGGGTATTTACAAGCTGGGAGTGAAGGAAAAGGGGGTGGTTGGGTTAGAGAGGGAGCCTCTCATGCGTTAAATGCATGGGACTAATTGATGGAGGTTGTAGGAGAGAGGGGGGAACATCCCCTGCACATTTACAATCATCACAGAAATGTACAGCGTACTAGGGTGGCCCAAAAGTCTTGTGCACGTGGTTGACTGGCTTTGACCGGCGTACGCTCGTCCCATACCTGCATGCGCCAGTGAAAACTGGATCAACAGTCGATGACTGACACGTAACAGTTTACCAGCGTACGCTAGCAGAGTATCAACGTATGCAAGTAGGGTTTTGTTGAGGCCCTTTGGTTTTGGCTTAAAGGGCTTAAAAGGGGTTTGAATGGGGTTTTGGAAGAGGGTTTGAGAAAGGTTCGAAAAGGTTTGAATGAGTTTCGGAATTCTCAAAGCTCAAATATACTAACAATCTTGGGATATTCTTGACCTTATTCATCATTGGAGAATCAAAGACCGTAAGCAAACTAATCTGAAAAGTCCAAAATAAGGTGTCTACACATCTTTTCTTTGATTGTAATTATGCGAAGAGTATTTGGTCTGACCTGTTGGGTAGGAATTTGGTTTTGCGTCGGCCAAACAGTTGGGATTATGAGCTTGCGTGGGCTATCAAGCATTGAAAAGTGAAGGGGTGCCAGATTTGGTTATGAAAGCTATTGTGGCCAAAATTGGAGATAGGGTCTGCTCATGGGGGAGAGTTCCTTACTCCTATGAGCATAACATGCTTTGTCGTAATTGGTCTATTTCTCCTTGTACTTTAGTAGATTTTAGGGGTGGTTTAGCTGTGGCTTCGTTGTTGTTTTGCTTTGCTTATGGTTATAAAACTTTAACTTACCCCCTAAAAAAAAATTATCCAAAAGGACTCCTAACCATTTAATGGAGCTATATAGGGGCAAGGACAACTAAAACAGTCCAAGCAAAGGCCTACGTGCATGGGTGGAGCCAACAATTTCTGTTAATGGGGTAAAAAATACTTCTTCTATTTTCTAATCTAATACTCCTTCCGTCTCGGTTTGTTTGTCCTTTTTTTGACTTTTTGATAGTATTTGACCTCTCAAAAAATTGTTTATAATTTTCAATTTGTAATGTTTTTAATATACAATATTGATCTTGTTTGATAGATCTCAATTAATTTTATTATACAAAATCTTCAAAATCATAAAAAATATTATAAAATGTAAGATATAAGTATATTTTTGAAATACACGAATTTCAATAATTAGACAAACAAATTGGGATGGAGAGAGTATTTATTTACATTAAGAGGTTAATTATAAGGGATGTATCCACTAACAAATCTAAGGCATCAACGTATTGTCTTTAGTTTAGTTGTTTTCACTAATCAAAATACCAAACACATTTTCTTCCTCTAAGATCCAAAGCAATACAAAATGTTTTCTACGTACAGTTTCGTGGAAATAACTTAACTACAAAGTAGTAACAAGAAATTGATCACAACTTCTAAGTTAGAGGAAACGTCACCTAGCTAAGTTTGTGTATAATTGGCATCAAAGATTGATTATATTTTACAAATGAGGAATGATAGCCTCATTTATATTACTATCAACTCTCGAAAGGAAAAGAATTCATGTAATTTCTATAAATTTGAAGTAAATTGGGGCAATTTATCAAATTTTTGTGAGGTTTAAAATAGAAGAAATTTGATTACAAACCATCAAAGGTTTGTGTGAAAAATCAAAGTGAGTAACTGACCCCATTTGTATCTACATGTATGCCTCCACCCTTGTTTCTATATTATTTTAGTAGATGTTTAGTAGAAGTTTCCATTTGTTTTAGTAAATGTTTTGAGCTTTTTAAGCTTACATACAAGTATACATACTGACATATAATTTTAATAATGCAAAATTGAAAGAAGTACATGAAATTAAATCAATACTGGGATTGTTCCAATAAAAAAAAGGTACCATTCGAAAAGGTATTCAAAATCTTGTTTCTGCATTGTTGTTGGCCTTCATCGTTCAACCTTTAATATTGCTAGCCACACTGGAGAAGTTGCGAAAGATTTATAAAGGGTTGACGTGGTGATCAAATTAGGCGTCATAGGATATGAAATGAATAAGGTACAATTGAAGGGGATAATTTGTGACTCAGATCATATTCTAGGACTTCTATGTAATTGTTGCAACTTTACAATATGTATATATATCCAATCTCTGAATTGTCACCCACCAGAATGAGAAGCAACCCAAACTCGTAAATCGGGTACACCTCTCTCTCTCTCTCTCTCTCTCTCTCTCTCTCTCTCTCTCTCCGTCTATATTCTTCATTAATTCCTCAGCGATTAGAGGTGTATTAAATGTAACAATTGGCTTTTGCTTGGTAATTACATGCGTACATGATCGATGTTTGCTGTGTGTGTCTCGCGCTCTACATCTAGACTTGATGTATATGCATTAATTTCTGAGGTGAAGCGGAATATTAATTAATTTTTTTGGTTAGCAGCTGGAAAAATGGAAGTAGGTTGGGCTGTGAAGGCAATCATCGTCATCGTAATCTCGTCCGTGCTGCTTCGTTGCGCCTCTGCCACGACTAACCACTCCGTTGGAGGTCCTACTGGTTGGGACCTTGCTTCCGACCTCCGGGCTTGGGCTGCTGCCACCACATTTTACGCTGGCGACAATCTAGGTTCTCTCTCTCTCTCTCTCTCTCTCTCTCTCTCTCTCTAGTGTGTGTGTGTTGGTATACATACAGGCGAGGATAGACAAGAATATGTAACTGAATTTAAATATGTAACGAATTTGTTTGTGATATTTTGTTTGTTTGTTTCCGTTGATCATCATAACTAAAAATGATTGGATTTGTTTGCGTATTCGATTTCGGGGATCATCATAAGATTCATAACTGAAATTGAGACTCTCTCTCTATAAATGGTGCAGTATTCAGTTACGGACCAACGCACGACGTGCTGGAAGTGAATGGAGCGGATTTTGCCAGGTGTCGAATGACTAACCCAATCAAAGCGTACAACGATGGAGAGACGGTGGTCCTACTGGAGGAAGGTGGGACCAACAGGTATTTCTTCTGCGGGCGAAGTCGTCACTGCGACATGGGCCTCAAACTTGAGGTGGAAGTCCTCCTTTCTCGGCCCGATAATGCAAATGGTACTACAAGGCCGCATACTCCTCCGCCTCCTCCATATTCAAGCAGCAGCCAATCTCCTGAATATCCCTATGATCATCCTCATCATCTTCCACTTTCACCGCCTGCAGTACCAATCGATGATAATCATCGTCACCATGAATATTCCAGTACTTCTGGATCTGATCGAGGTGGTCGTGTTTCTGATCCTCCTACCAAGTTACTCAATGGGATTAATGCCATCTGGCTGCTGGTTCATGCTCGAGGCTGCCACTTCTTCTTTCTCCGCTGCACCTGCTGGTTACATGTCGTTGCTTCCGCACTAGCTGTCATCGTAATTGTCTTTTTCTAGCGAGTCATGAACTCGCTACTCTCTCTCTCTTTCTCTCCCTGTCGCCATGGATCAAATTCCACTTGTAATTGTCGTGACTTGGTTTCTTGAATGAAAGATAAACGAAAGTGCAGTGTTCTCTCTTCTTAGCAAAAGACTAGCTAGTTAAGATCCCTCGTGTGATACCTCTTGGCTTGTTAGTAACAAGTTGTTACCCAAGATGAGACTATCCTATTTCATTATCCAAATTGTTAATCTTGTAAGTTTTGATGAGGCAAGGTTCATTCAAAAAATTAAGTTGATAAACAATCGGTAAAAAATTGATTGAATTATATCTATCTTAAGAGAAATATACATTTGTCTTTTGAGAAATATAATTCATTCGGACGGATACTCAAGTCCAATAAAGTTGATTTTTTCATGGACCTTTTAATTCATATATAGAACTTTGAAAATGAATTGTTTGGATCATCAAATCAACCCGAGATCAGTCTCATTTTAGCGACACGAGGAACTATACAAGAGAGTACATGTCGCATGAGAGGATCTTGATTCAACTAAGTATTACCAATCAATGGTGTCCTAACAACATTTGTAAATATGTAAACCACTTGGGCGATACCAGAAAAATAATTAGAATACATGGGTTTGAGGCGCTACTGGAGCAGGTATTGTATGCTTCTGTTGATGCTTACTATTCGTTATTGAGGGCTTGGGAGCCTCGAAATGACTAAATGATTAGTTTTCTTTTGAATATGTTCTCAGCGAAGAAGATCGATGTACTGATGTACTGGTGGATACGCAGTTTACTAGTAGTAAATAGTTTAACCACAATCAGGGTTATATGGGTAATATGGACCTTTTGCATATTGTTCGTTAACGGCATCCTAAAATTGTGGGAAATTGAAACTTCAAAAGAGACGGAGGAGGGACATTAATTGATTCAATTGGTAGATGGAAGGGGTTTGTTGATTTTGCGTGGTAGATGGATAGGGTTTGTTCAAAATTGTGGGAAATTGAAACTTCATAAAAGACGGAGGAGGGACATTGATTCAATAGGTAGATCGAGGGGGTTTGTAGATTTTGCGTGGTAGATGGAGAGATTTTTTGAAATTCTCCCACTAAATAAGAGTAGAATACAAGTAATTAGTAAAAGAATGGGGCCATGAAATAGAAAATTAGATTAGGAAATTAGTTACCAAGCAAAAAGAGTGAAAAATCAATTGATGAAGTCCAAGCCTTGCATACATTATTAGATTAGGAAATTAATTTTATTCAGTGTGTCTAAACACTGAGATCAAACAACATTACTAGAAAATCAAACCAAATCATTCGATTTGGATTGGATTGGTCTATTAGGACTGAAAATTCACCGTTTGACAGTTATTTTCTTCACCCCTACTTTTATTTGTTGTATTAGATTTGAGTTTTGTGTTGATATTTATGGTGGTTTGACTTAATATCCATAACAAACTCGTGGTAATGCATCCATGATTTGTTAAAAAGAAGAAGAAGAAGAAGAAGAAGAAGAATTCTTTATCTAATAACATTCATTTAAGTAGTTTGGAATTACAGTTTCTATAAAGTATTATAGTGAATGTTGATAACATGACAAAAATTAACTATAATCTCCAATTTTGGTGCACAAGGCTTTTGATCATAACTATAACTATTACTAATAACTAATAATAACCATAAAACAACTTGGGTAGTAAAAAGAACTTTTACAGGCAAGCAAGTAATTTGACAACTACTCCAATCATATCTGCCCACACCCACTACTAACCACACCAATGATTATTTTATCATTTTGTCGTAACTAAGAGATTGACTTATTCACGGAGGGCCGTAATTCTCTTACTTATGAAGCCGTGCAATTTCAGCCATTCATTTTGGCTTTAGATTGTCCTTAGAAATTTTTTATTTAAATCCATACCGTCCAAATTAAGCCGAAACAACTACGTGCGATTCACCTCCGTAAATAACTATTCACGAAAAGCTCTGTTAAATAGATATTCTCCTTAACTAATCTACCTGTCTGCCATATTTTCTTCTTACCCCAAAATGACCGGAGACACCGAAGTCATTCTCCTTAGTTAATCCTCCAAAAAGCGAGTACTAGTTGTTTATACCCGTTTTTTGCAAAATCTGTTAGGCCCTGTGAGGGATTGCCGCATGGTAGTATGGCCCATTTAATTATGGAAGTGACCCGAGTTTGTCGGGTCAGGTTTTGGGTAGATCAGTTGTTGTCCGTTTTAGTTGATTATAATTTTTTACTTTTTTTATTCATCTCGACAAGACAAAATAATAATTCACAAAGAGGTACGCAAAACTAAAAAACGCGAAAAAAAATTAAATAAGAACAAAATTCAAAAAGCCCTAAAGCTTTTAGAGAAATAAGGCCGAAGTTCTGCAAAAAACTCGCCTACTCACTACCAAACCAACTCAATTGATGATCCTGAATTCCAAACAAAAATCGGTAAATTAGATCAATCACTTATATTTATTCGATTAAACTGAGCTTTTTAGACTTTTCAAAAAAATATTCTAAAATTAATGAACAATTCAAATTATTTGAAGAAAACCCGAAAGTGAACCGCGCCCGCTGTGCATCTCTGGTTGGCACCCTAGACGGATTCATCTCTTTTGGCATCATATCGTTTACAGTTTCAAGTTTTCTTAAGATGCGTGTGTGCCGCCTCTAGTGGTACGATATTATCCTCTTCAATTCTTAAAGGAACTAGACGATGCTATTCAAGTCGTAGCAATATTTTTCTGAACAGATTTTTCTTAAGATAAAAGTATTTTGAATTTATATTAAACAATATTCAATTAACATGAATTTTTATGTACTATCTAATACTCCTTCCGTCTCAGTTTGTTGGTCCTCTTTGGGAGTGCATGTTATTTTTCAATTGATTGTATCTTACAATCTATAATCTTTTAAGTGATTTTAAAAATTTTGTATCAAAGAACTCATTGAGATAACGGATGGAGCACTTGTCACGCCCTGAATTTTTAACATAATAATAATAGCATTTCCAAATAAGTCTATTGCAATAATACATCATAATACCCCAAAATGTTTTCCATAATTCATCCAGGAGAATAATCGAGTTTAAAAGTTTACAATAATGGCACTCTGGCCCCAAATTCTTAGACACTAAACCAAAGAGAGAGTAAGTCAAAGAATATGACTAAAATTACGATTACATCTTCAAAAAGATTTTACAAAAGACACCATGGTAATTCCTCGGTGTTAGCTTTTAAAAATATGGCTAAATGCACAGCAAGCATTCCATATCAATACCCCTTGAGGTGTACCTGAAAATAATAATAGGTTGAGCAACACTAACTCAGTAGAGAAATATTTGCTCAAACTATATGCATATGAGATAGATAATACACCGAGATAAACATTTAAGAAACAAAGTCTCAAATAGCAAGGCGAATACAATCGAACACCAATATCATACCGGAAATCCAAGACTCAAGGAATACTTTTCTGTCGTTAGCTAATCCATCAAGTCAATCTATCCACCATCTATTGCATTTCCCTTTGTATTTATTCGAAATTTCATTTCTATATTAAGTGTCTTGCATTCCGGGTCTTAAGGACCCCGCACATCTCCCGTTGATTTCCAACATGAACTCAAGTAGCTTTTCCTCCATTAACATACTGAATAATGAGTTAAGAAATTTTTCGGATCTTAGGGCCCCATATACCCACAATACATTTTCGGGTCTCGTGACCCCGTAAATTCATTTTACATTCTGGGTGCTCGTGATCCCGTACATCTGTTTTAAGTTCCGAGTATTAAGACCCCGTATGCCAATTTGACCCCGTAAATTCATTTTACATTTTGGATGCTCGTGACCCCGTACATCTGTTTTAAGTTTTGGGTATTAAGACCCCGTATGCCAATTCCAATTCATTTGTATTACATTCCGTCATAAGTGTTTTTAGGACTCTAGTTTGCAAGAATGTAGTTATTGAGGAACATGGATGATAAGTAAACGGCTCACATACCAACTCGTATTCCCAATTTGTTTTCAAACTCGTTATCTGAATTTACTCCTCGTACTATATGGCATCAAGTTTCAGGTTCTCATATTACATGTATAATTATCCATTCATCCTTCTATCTAACATTCAATCTTAACAACACGCATAAGGTTCAACAAGTTCACATTGTCTATTTTAACTGTTCATAATATCATTAATAATTAAACGAACACGCAATCAAGGTATTGGGATAATACTCATTTCATAAGATGCTAGAACTTTACACAACGAGAGCCAATGAATGAGGATAATCAAGAAATTATTGAAATGCGAGTAACTATGTTTAGAGGTGATTAGAATGTGATTGAAGAGTGTTAGAAGTGATCGGGGATCAACACAATTGACAAATTATCAACAAAATTCAAAAATAATTTTTTGAGTCATTGATACTAATACCTCAAAAAGTAGGTATCGATACCAAACCAATCCAGTGAGCAATCAGAGAGTTAAGATACTGGTACCTCAAATAAATGGTATCGGTACCACTACATTACAGTGTACGATTAGTAAAAAATCAAGAGAGCATAATTTCAAATACAACCAATTAGAACACAATTTTGGCACATAATCAACTCAAAAGCACAAGATCAAGCCCTAAAACTTCGAATCTCCAAGAATCAACCGAAATACGTTATTCCAAGCCTAACCTACCGAGATTCAAGCTCAATAACGTGATTGGATGATGGATTGGTGGTTGTTTGCCATAGATTTTGAGCTAAAGAGTGAATTTGTGAGTGATGGAGTGGAGAGAGTGAGAGAGCTAAGAAAGAGATAGGTCGGGTGTAACGCCCTGCTATTTTTTAAAAATAAACTCCGAAATACATTCTATTTCAAACACTTCTAGGCCCTATTTTCTCCATAAATAAATTACATCACTAAAATAAACTTAAGCCGCCTTCTCAATAATCTTCTAGGTGCTCCAAAATTATCAACTCTTACAAGACCTCTCCAACTTAATCCTTATATGCTCCAATTCGATTTCTATTAATCCGGCTCCACACCTGAAAAAGAAATTATCCGGAAAGTATACGATACAACAGAATAACAAAATTCATAAGTGGAATCAATAAACGATAGTCGTCCATCAAGTCGAAGCAACAGTCACAAAGGATCTCATACCATGTCATTCTCAATACATGACCAGTGACACTCCCCCAATACCTTCCTCACCGAGTCAACCTCGACCCATTCTGGCTATTGGATAGGCTATTGGTGCATGAGTTCACTCGATCCTTGTACTAAACAATTCCATAATACTCATCCAACAATATCATATTCGATACCAATTATTTCACTTTCCAATGATATCCACAAGATTGAACAAAAATCACGAGATAATCAAAAGGAGTACAAAGATGAGATTGAAGAAAGGATTCCGGAAGTAGGAAGCATATCGTATACTACCCGGATTACCTCAAATATGACCAGCCGTTTTGCCCACGAATCAATGCCTTAAAAATATTTTTTTCCCATACCAATATCCACCCTTCAAACATCACTAACTATTTATAAACTTCCAAGATTTTTCTCTCTTCTCTTTCTCTCCTATTCTCTCCTTTTATTCTCTCTTTTCTTTGATGGTGTGTGGAATGAGATGGGAAGGGAGGCATGCCTATTTATACTAGTTGGAAGAAGGGTCTAGAATCAAATCTTATGCAATCTTATAATATCTAATCATATCTTATAAAATCTAATAATATCTAAATCAAATCATATAATATCTAAACAAAATCTTATAATATCTAATAATATCCAAACAAATCTTATCATATCAAATCTAATCTCAATCAAATCTTATCCAATCTAATAAAATCTTATCCAATCTTATCTTATTCTAATAAAATCCAAATCCAATGTAATCTTATCCTAGATTGTTAGTATCACAAACCGAAGGTTAGGGTTCTATAATAGCTGGGTACAATCACTTTAATAAATGATAAAATAATTTTTAGTAAAAGAATTATAATAAAATGTTTAAAAAAATTGACGTGAAAATTTGGGTCGTTACATCGGGAGATGGAGAGAGAATAGGAGATGAGAACTTTGTTCTCCTATACACACCCACACTTATATACTAGCAATCACACAAATCACACTTGCACTCCCTCAAATAACAATCCTAATACGTTAATCCTAAATCAAATAAACTCAATAAATTTCACATTTTTTTTAATTTTTAATATTTATATAACTTTTAAATAATATTCGGAAAAAATACAGGTGCTTACGGGCTACAGCACTATTCTAGAGATGGTCTAAAATATTAACGGCCTAATCATCTCATGGACCCGGGAAGGTTCAGAAAATGGCCCCCATTTGATCGTCCAGTCACTCCGAATGGAACGGAGATATCCTGTTCCAGGTCGGTTAAAAGTCCAGGTCTGACTGGTGACATACGTATCTCTTACCAATTACCATCTCTCTCTCTCTCTCTCTCTCAATCGGACTATTCGAGAGTTTACTCGCGTCGACCACGAGCCCTAGAAATTTGATATTGACCTGAAATCTTTCCTGCTTATAAAATATTTTCCAATGCCTGAATTTCGGATCTCACGAGGATCGTCGAACATTGTTGAAAACCAGGTCAGTTCTTCTTTAACTTCTCAAATTGTGCAATTCGGATATGTATGTTTGTGTATTCGCATGTCCATGTTCCACATTTCTGGCTCTGGACCTCGTGGACTCTTGTGTCTGTCCAAGAATCTGATGAGAATTCGGATAACTGTTGATTAATATGGATGCCGACAATTGGAGTACTTGGTGGCTTAGATAGTCCACGGATATTTGCCGACAATTTCTTATATCCACGTCAATCAAGAAGATTGCAAAACCATGCTAGGTGTTTACTACGGTTATCAAAGTTGCATGCTAGTTTTGGGTACCTATTAAATTTTAGAATCAGGCCTCAGGCCTCTTGTATAAGATGCGTTACAACAATTAACATGCCTTTGCTTCCATATAAGGAATTTTTTTGGATGACTTCTATCATGTTTTAGTTTACTTATTTTAATTTCTGTTGAAAATGCTAATGAAAAACAACCAGAACATAGTTTACTTTGGGAGAGCTAGTTGTCATAGGGTAATATTGTTAGAGAATAGCCCCACATTGCTTGGGTATGGAATGTGAGATCACATAATAATACGATAGACCTCCCCGCTCATTGCCAATTGGTTTTTGGATTGGATATAAAGATTCTACATGGTATCTAAACGGGCCCATTCCATTGCAAATTAGAATTGAAATATTCCAAAACCCACGATGATAGAACCAAAAATGGCTACACGAAGATAAACTCCAAAAGAAAAAGTGGCTACACGTGAAAAACCTAAATGCAATTGCACTTGAGGGGTGTTAGGGAATAGTCTCACATTATTGGTATGGAATGAAAGATCACTTAATTACATTAAGGAGTAAGGACCCCTCCACTTGTTGCCAATTGATTTTGGGTTGGATATAAAGTTTCCACAAATACAACAATCTTATTATCCTTGGGAGTTTTAACCCTCTACAATTTCAGTGTCATCCTGTTTTCCCCTGCTTCTATGTATATTACTAATATTAGAAAATGCCCCCTTCGTCTTTTTCACTAACTTTCTATTAATGAACCATCACACAGAAAATCACACACATGTTTTATGTGGTGATGCATACTCCTTTTGTTTTATAGTGGAAAGATAGGAGAAGATTGGTTTTCCAAAAGACAAAATTGGTGAAAGCCTTAAAGAGGCAGAATCAACCATTTCTATGTTAATTTCTGCTCATAGAACAGGCTGACCCCATTAACAACTGATATAAATAACTTTGTGGATAAGAACTAAAAAGTTGGGTTTGAGCACACGGTTGATCATTCATGTGTTTTGTCGGAGTATTAGTTTTTGGAATGCGGGGGATCCATTTTGAGATCCAATTGTAATAGTGAATCTCGTTGAACTACAAAGTTGAAACATAATAACAGAGTAGCTTTTCATCGCTATTCTTTCGCTAGTTATATGTATAAGTAGTTGAATTGAGATAAATTCTCCAATGTGCTTGGTGGATCGTACAATTGCACTTTTATCTTGTTAAGTTTTAGATATTGCTGGACGCTACTAGGTGAAAATGTTGTGATTCCTGAATAAATGCATCCAACCCAACACTATTAGGCAAAGTTTTGTTGCTTTGTAGCAAGATCCTTCTAAAATGGGTGCGCTCCCTAGACAGGAGCTCAAATTGGCGCTCCCAAGATGGAAGCTTGACGGTTGCTTGCTCTTCCCTCAAGATGGGAGCTCGTTTCTAGCTAAGATGGGAGCTTATCGCGCAGTTAAAGCAGTTATTCTCTTACTTCTAAGGGACTTATGCCATTATGGAAATAAGAATATGAGAATCATATTAGCCAAGAAGTTTTTTGCAAATTGAGAGTATATAACTTCCAATAATTACACTTTATGATCGGAAAATTTTTCAGTAAGTATCACTTTTCCTTTAATGGTCTAAGTATTTAAAGATATTTTTATACATGTTTTTATATAATCTGTATACGCTTCTTAGGCGTTCCCAACCTTAGGAGCTTCTAGGTGCCCCTGCTTCATGCTACTAAGCTTTGTTGAGTAGGTTGGTGTTGGTGGGCAATTGTGTGGTAATGTAATTTTTGCTCTCTCACTCCTTCAAGATGTTGAAAGGTGGATCAAAGGCGTTTGAGAGGATGGTTAAGTTGTAATTTTCAATTTGTACAGATTTCAAACTATATTTATGGGTAGAGATATGAATGTCTTAAAAGGCTAAGGCCTAAGAGTATGTCGGATCGTACATCGCCTGATTTATCATGCATCATTGGACGGGTAGTATGAATTTCAATTTATGATTTACCAGATGGTCCAGATTAAAGAAATTTCTATTGCCTAATTGGTACAAGTTTGTTCTATTTTGCAGGATTCTTAGTTTGTGCTGAAATGGTCAGTAGAAATCGTAAGTTTGGCAATGAATCTCGCACTTTAATACTAATTTATCAGTTTTCGCGATGCAATTAGTAACGAATGAGAGGCAGTTAGAAGATAGTTCAGAGACAGAGCCGATTTTGTGTCAGTCTAATACATTGCAAAGATCTGAAGAATCTTCACCTTCATCTGCATCTTCATTTGAGATAAGAACTGTGCCCAGAGATTGTACTGTTTCTGCTGATGATGCACATTGCGTTGATGTCGATGAAAATTGCAACCTGGTGAATGCAGACCAATCGCAATGTCGTATTTGCCTTGATAGTGGAGGTCTGTACTTCCAATCAAGCTCAGCATATCTTTAATTTCTTTCAGTCGTAAGTCGTGCTTTTATTCACCTTATTTGATGAAAACAAGATGTTTGGAAGCAGGTCTTGTAAACATTTATATTTCCTGGGGCTCTGAATGATCTTGTACCCATGTTCTTTAGAAAAATCTATTTAAGAATCGGCCTTCTCATTCGCAGGGGAAGACTTGATTGCACCATGCCATTGCAAAGGCACACAGAAGTATGTCCACAGATCATGTCTTGATAATTGGAGGTCAACAAAGGTTAAGCACTTGTCTTCTATTCTCAGTTCTGATACTTGACTGACATATTGGTGTTTTGGTAATGCTATGGGGAGTATTCTATTATAGAAAATGAGGTTAATTCCTCAGCAATGTTTACCCTTCTGGTCCATTAGCACAACTTTTTAAAGTCTTCATTGTTTACCGAGTTGGTAGTCGGATACATGTATTTAATATGTTGGGCATAGCAGATATGCATTTTACTTAATATTTAAACCTTTTTTTTATGTCAGGAGGGATTTGCTTTTGCTCACTGTACAGAGTGCAGGGCAGTGTTCGTATTGCGTGCAAATGTTCCTCCTGATCGCTGGTGGTCGAGACTGAAATTTCAGTTCCTCGTTGCAAGAGACCACGCATTTATTTTTGTTATTGTTCAGCTGGTACGGGCATTCAATTTTCCATGTAGTTGTTTTCATGCTGGTATTCTCATCCCTCATCAATGTTGTGAATAAGTTGGGTGAATGAAATAAAAGGCCACGAACCCTTCTTGTGAACCTCCCCTCTTCTTCTTCCCTGACCCCATTCCCTGCGAGGGTAGGAGCCATTGGTTGTGCATATTATTTGGTAGAAGGGTAGTCAGTCCACTTTTAGTGTAGTGGATATGTAGACTCCCTGCTTTCCATAGATGGATTTGTAGGTAAAGTACCACACATAGGGCTGCAAACGAACAGAGCCGCTTGCGAGCAGCTCGAGACTCGGCTCGCTAAAGGCTCGTTCGAACTCGGTTCATAATATAAGCGAACGAGCTCAAGCCACTTGATGCTCGGCTTGTACTCGGTTCGTAATATAAACAAACGAGCTCGAGCCACTTGATGCTCGGCTCGTATGAGCTCGCGAGCTAACATGTATGGAGTATATATAATTTATGTTATATATATCCCCATACATATATGTGTAGATAAACTTTTGGGTTAGACTTACCACGTGGCACGTAGCTTAGGCAGCAACACACAAAGGTTTAGGCAGCCACATGTATCTTACTGCATAGTTTTATAGGGGAGGAGTGCTTATCCTTGCACATCTTTTACCGATGCGGGACTTGTCTGGAGGAAGGCTTTACATTGTGAGGGGAAAAAAATTAGTCCCGCATAGGAAGTTTAGGAGAACTCACAACTCCTGTACCAGTATAAACATAGAATCCAGCTCCCTTTCCTCTGCACGTGATGCACTGATGCGCAAGGGCTTCTCCAACTTTTGCAAGCCACACAAGCCAAGCTCAGGCTTTCAGCTATCTTTGCGAGCCGAGCTCGAGCCTATTTATCCAAGCTCAATTAGAGCTCGAGCCCAAGAAAAATAAGGCGAGCCAAGCTCAAGTATGGTAAAGCTCGGCTCGGCTTGTTTGCATCCCTAACCACACAAAGGTGATCTGCCCAACTAGTTGCACAACTTATGCAACTAGCTGATCGAAACCTCTTTTTTTCTTTGCATGCATTAATTGTTACACTTATGCAAATTTAAGGGGGTTAGTTGTTTTGGTAATATACTACAAGGGATTTTGGAGGGATATGGAGAAGAAGAGGAGTAATTGACTAGTAATTTCGTACTGCTCAGTTTTATTTGGTTTTGAATTTTAAACAATGAACTTGGTAATTGACTAGTTGTTTTCTACTCATTGGTTTCATTTGGTTTGAACTATGAACAATGAACTTTGCATTATGGATTGACTAGTTGTTTGGTAGTACTTAGTTTCCATATCACTCTATAGTATATATCAAAAAGTTTGATTTTGATGGATGGATAGATAGATGAATGTTTAATGTTTTAATTTTGGATGTTATGTAATGCTTTGTTCCACTTATTCAAAACTTGGAAAAGGGTGGAGAATATTTGGAGAGAAAAAACCCCGACGAATTTGTAGGCACTGATTAACCCGATTAATCGGCCTAGGCGACAAGCGGTGCCAGGCTGTCCAACTAGAACCTAACAATTTTGAGAACAATGCGATGATTATAGAGATATTAAATTGATGAGCCATACAACGAAATTGCGGTAAAGAGTTGTTGAGCATCGCCTAAGAATGATACAATGGAATTGGAAAGGCAGCTTGGGTTTATGCAGGGTAGAACAACTATGGAAGCAATTTACTTGCGACAGAGATTAGTCAAAAACAAAAAGTATAGAGAGAAAAAAGGCCTTGACATGGTTTTCATAGACTTCAAAAAAGCATATGATCAGGTGTCTTAGAGACGTTATATGGTGGGTCTTGGAGAGAAAGGGTGTGACAAAAGGGTATATTGATATGGTTAAGGATATGGAGGTGTTGCCACTTGCCACTACTACTAGATCTCCAGTAGGAAAAACAAGCGAATTCGCAATCACATTAGGATACACCAAGGGTCCACTTTAAGCCTTTCCCTCTTTGCCTTAGTATATGTAGGATGTATCCCATAGTGCAAGTTGTTTGCGGATGATATTATATTAGTAGATGAAATTGCAAAATGGTGTTCATGCTAACTTAGAGACTTGGAGAGAAGAAGGATTAGAGTTAAAACTTAAAAGAAGTTGGATTAGTAAAAGAGTAAAAAAAGAGGACTTGGAATATAGGTTTAGCGGTAGTTAAAGTGCTAGTGTTAACAGAGTGACTTCCAAAATCATGAATTATTAAGAAGCGAACATTTTAAGTACCATGGCTCAATTGTTAAGGATGGAGAGATTGGGGTTGATGTAACACAGAGTACAAGTTGGATGGATAGAGTGACAGAATGTTTCAGGAGTGTTTTACGACTGCAAGATACCCACAAAGTTGGCGATTGCAAGATACCCACAAAATTGGCGACTGCAAGATACCCACCCACAAAGTTGGGGGGAAATTCTCCCGTACTACAATAAGGACTGTGATGTTATACGGCAAGGAGTGTTGAGCTGCTAAGAAACAACATGCGAGTAAGCTGAGTGTAACTGAAATGAGGATGTTGAGATGGATGAGTGGTAAGACTTTGCGATATGGAATTAGAAATGAGAACATTTGTGCAATGGTAGGGGTAAAACTGATAGAAGATAAGATTAGAGAAAATAGATTAAGATGGTTGGACATATCAGTCGTAGATTGACCAATGTGGTAGTTGGGAGAAGTGATATGAGGTTGAGGGAGACAAGGTGAGGGGTAGCCCAAAATTGCCATTAGAGGCGGTAGTTTGAAAGGATGTAGGTTTTGTTGATATCATAGAACACGATACCCTTGACAAAGCTCAATGGCAAAAACAGAATCATGTAGAACCCCAATTGATTGGGACTTAAGGCGCAGTTTGGTTTGATTCTTTGTCAATTAGTTAAATTTTTTTTTTTTTTTTGGTCAAGCGGAAAATTTTGTCAGTTAGTTTACATACAGTAATATCTCGACTTATTTGCTTGGTAAAATTTGTTTTGTGTGGATTTTACCTAGTTTTGTATGTTGGGTTTCTTGACTTACGATGACTAGAGAAGTTGGTAATCTAGGTTATGTAGTAGTTGGACCAATGGCTCACTTTGCATCATAACTTGGGTTCAAGTACTGCAAGGGGTCTATTGTTAACTGTTGCTAGTCTTCGTTCTCGTCAGCTTGCTAAATGTATTTATCAGCTAGCAGTTGAATGGCATCTTGATGTAGCATGCAGAGTATGGTAATGCAATGTGATGGAGTTTTCATTAATACCTAAGTTGGAATTCTAGTATTTTAATCTGGTATTCACTGTTATGCCCTCTTGTGTTTTGTATTCTCATTGATCTTCCTTAATCGACAGCCATATTTCTTTCACTTACTGTGGCCATTCCTTGCTGTATTTCTGTACTACATTTCACCAGCTGCAATATTATGCTTAAATCAAGATGATGCAAGGAACAATCCTTTTCGGCATGGCAAATCTACTTTTCTGCCATTAAAGTTTTTTAAAAATAAGAAATAAAAGATTTGAAAATTTAGTAACTATACTTTCCAAAAAAGAGAAAAGAGGATGTAGTACGTCCGATATGCAAGTATGCATCATATGTACGATATATGTGAAGTTCTATCTTTCATTTTTGTTTGTTGAATTTTATGTAGTATGTTGAACTAATCTTTTGTGGCGAATATGGATAGCACATTTAAATACCTTGAATTGTAACATCATGCCAAAGCCTCATGTATCACAACATAGATCTGCTGATGATGATACTTGTAACATGTTTTCCACTTTTCCTTAACAATTGGTAGTTGCCAATGAATCTGATTGATTGGATGGTGTCATACGTTTTTTCATGATAATCATGCCCGGCCTCATGTTGAAAGCATCTCCTTGGCCTTGTTAACTAGTAACTGAATTTTCAATAGATTGTAGCGTTCTTAGGTGTGCTGGTCTACAAGTTTTATGGAGAGGAACTAAGAGAGATGTTTGGTTACGAGGAACACCCATATGGGTTTTACACAATGGCCGGTAAGCTTATTGTATTTGCAAAACTATTATTTATACATCTGTTATCCTTTGCAGAGGAGCAGTAGTCTTGTTGTCAGGACCTTGTTTATTTCTCTATCTGATATCAAATCTTTTAAGTTCACGCATTTAATTCCATCTACCAATTTTTTGTGTTGAATGCAGTTTTAGCAATCGTTTTGGTGGGGTTGCTGTATGGCTTCTTTATAGCAATAATATGTGGACAAAGGATCAATGAACGCCACTACCATGTTCTGGCAAAACAAGAACTGACTAAGGTTTAGTAACTCAACCCTTTACCACATCCCAAAAGTTTGTTGAAGTAAGAATCCGTAGTCTCTGACTTGAATTGCCCTTCAACTGGAATTCTCCAGATATTGTATTAGAACATACAAAGAGATTGTTCATGTTCTAAACAATATGGAGAGTATCCTTTTGAACATCAATGGAAAAGTATAGGTTAAATTATCGATGATAGCTGAGATTTCAAGTGTTCATTCCTGATGCTGTCACAAAATTAATAAGATCAATGAAAATTCTCTACTGATTTATTTCTGACCTTTTGATGTTAGGAGTACGTAGTAGAAGACCGAGAAGCTAATGAGGATATTCCAGAACTTGATCCCAGCCATGTCACGGAGCTAAGAATGTTGGGCCTCTTTTAGGCTGAAATTTTGTGACTTCCACTGATATTGGTGCATGCCAATGTTCTCATCCTTCTTCCATTTTCGGAGATCTCTAAGCAGCATGTGTGCGTATATGCTCCATAAATTTTGTTACTTCTTCCTGTCACCCTAAAACTTGCCTTTATCAGGGTCTGCCTTTTTGTGGCTGGTGATGGTGTATTTGCAGCTTTGACATTGAGAAACTTGACACAGAAGATGCAAATTGGTGATTCTGTCGGCTAAAGAAGTTTGCACCCAATCTGGCTGAGTTACTACATTTTATCTAACCACGCGAGCCATATCAACACAGCAATATCTTGTGTTGTCACCGAGCAAAAAATAATTATCTTGTGTTGTTTGTGTTCTCTGTTTTGGATGGGAAGCATATATATACCTGTTGTGCAATTAAACCACAATAGAGTGTGATTACAGTAAATATAGGGTCGATTGTTGATTTGTGGTAGTTTTTTCCATATGGATATTAACTTGTCTTTGCTATCTTCCCATGCAAGACAATATTTAAAGAAACAATTCCATTGCTTGAATTTACAGTGCCCAACTCGCAAGATGAAAAAGGGGAAAGGAAAAAGGCATCTTGGAATTTAAATGTTAAGCATTTGAGAGTTTGAACCGTCACATGGGCTGCTATGACCAACAATGTGGTGGGAGAAGAGCGATGTGACCAACCATTTTGCAGATCCCGAAAGGATCACAGAGAAAGTTGCAAAATGTTATTTGGCATTGCATCAACACATGAATATGAGCCCTTATGTCGACTGTCCGCAAATTAACGGCCAATGGTCCGTGGCAAAAATGAAGCCAAAACTATTCCAATTGTCAACTACCTCATTATCCGTGTCCACGGGAGTAGTTTTCTTTATCCCTTTTCATAAAGGTAGATTACCAAAATCTGGATTCGCATCCAATTTCTGCCAAGTTTCAAGACATGCCCAAACACTGAATTAACCGACATACAAACCGATAGGCATTTTGCGGTCTGCTGTCTTTAATGGGATAGTAACAGCTTATAGTTAATCCTTCTGAGATCCGCGAGGGTTTGGAGTTCTTATGGGCATGCCCTGGGAGAGTAACCACCCCAATCATCCCCTCCACCTTTTACCGAGGGGAAAAAAAGGCCTCATAGCACAAACACTACTTGAAAGAGAGCAGATTGGTGAAATAGGGGCGTAGAGTTCCTTTTCCACTTGCTAAGAATAACCGGAGCCAATCCTTCCGTGTAAAAGTTTGTCACCCATTTCCCACTCACTGAACATTCACCAATGGTGTCCACAAACAAATGAAAGAAAACCGGACATATTAAATTGTTGGTTTCAAGCAGAGACACAAAAAGATTCTAAACAATTGGTTACGTATTGCAAATTAAAGGAGCAAAGAACACAAATCAAAAGCATATGACAGACACTTCAGACAAAGGGTGTCCAAAAAGTTATACAATGGAACTGCAGGTCCACAGCCTAGTCTCTTAATAAAAAGATAAAGAACTACAACGCTAAAAGCCCGAATGTTTTGATACTGCAGACGATAAATTAAAGCAGCATTCCCCACCCATCCCTACCCAGGTTGCATCTGTACAGCTCCTCCCACAACGAAGACGGTCTCAGCTAAACCTCTACTTCTCTATTCACACACCCCATAAAAATTTACAAAAGTGTTGATGAGCCTGCACATCCAAACAGTTGAATTAGAATATGATCTCCATTGAGGTTCACATAGAATAAGCATTCCAACTTGAAAATCAGGATTCGAACCGACTACCAGCACATGTAACATAAGATAATCAACCTTGATACAAACTCTGATACGGCAGAAATCAAGTTTTACCAATGCAATATTTCACAAATGAAAGGCAATTGAAAGGCCTACTAAGTACAATACTCCTATTTCGATTTATGAATTAATCTCAATAGCTTTAACTCCGTTTTACAAATGACGTCCAATATACTCCTTCATAAGGGGGTATCCAGGGTAGGGAAAAACCCAGTGGTAGATTTTTATAGACCATATTGCTTAGTTAATTAGTGCAGACAACAATTAGACCATGATATCGATTTCTTGTTTCTTACGTGATTATGCATCTTATTTCTCATAACGCTATTCATTTGTAAATTTGCAAGGTAACTCAAAATCAATATGCAGCTAAAAAGCAAAACCTTACTGACCCCAGAAGCCAGGTTAGTCAGAAACGTGTGTTATCCTTCCTCCTCCACAGACTGTGATGTACTTGTGGAAGCTGACTCTACCTCTGCCGGATCTGGAGATGCATCTGCAATCAGAAGGTAAAAGATGGTGCAAAGAAAATCAAAATCTGTCATGAACATAAAATGAAAAGGTATTTGATAATGTCTGAGCACCATAGCTACATTTACAATAAAAACCATACACGGCTTGTTGATCAGCCGGATTAGGAGATGGATCTGCAATCAGGAGGTAAATAATGGTGCATAGAAAATTAAAATCTGTCATGAACATAAAAGGAAACAACATTAATAATGTCCGAGCACCATAGTTACACTTAAATAATTGATAACACTACATTCGGCTTGTTGATTGGCCAGATGAGGCAAAGGATATTAGGATTGACTTATGAATCAATAGGAACCACTTTTCCAGTATTTGTAGGTGACGATTGATGGCTGAAATACAAACCTCGTGGACAGCAAATTTTGCAAAACATGTGGTGTACAATACAAAAGGGGGTGGAATTGCTGATCTTCCAGTATTAGTCCATTTGGGATTACTCATCCCGCAAGATTACAAATCCTTGGATACTATCATCAACATGGTCATATTATATCAACCTATAATACTTTTCAAGTGCATCCCTTAGAATTTAGAATGAAATCATCCCTACCAACGGCACCTTAAACCAAGAGCATGAGATGAGAAGCAATTTGTTCCCAGTAAAATTAAAGAAGCTCATTTCCTTTCCTTCACTGTCTATCTAACAATATCTTTGCATTTCACCAAAACAAACAAAAAAATATATCTTTGCAGTATACCACGACAAGAATGAGTAGGTACTGTACTACTGTAGGTAGTTTTAACGTACGTATACAAACGACCAAAAAGGCAATATGCATATTTAGGGCCCTCCTATCCCATGTATAATAAAATTAAGAAGGTAGTAGTAAATAGTAATAGTCCCGATAGAGATGAGAGAAGAAAGATGAGGAGGGATGGGGCCTTAAGTACCATCCTTATTATTGAGAAAGAAAGCGGAGGAAGGCCAGCCGCGAGTAGTGGCGAGTGACATGAGCTCCTCGTCGGTGAGAGAATTGGCCAACTTCTCTAGCAAATCGGCGATACCGTAGGAGGATCGTTTACGCGGAGGAACCCAATAGGAGGATCCGGGGAGCAAGGGAAGCCAATCAGGAGCGGATCTCCTTTCTATTATACGGTGGATGGCGTCCTCTATCCTCTCAACCGCCAATAATGTCTCCGCTGACTCCGATTGACTCGATTGACTTCGGAAAGCTACCAACCGATGATGATGAGATGTACTGCTTGTCGTTGATGATGGTTTCGAAGAAACTAGAGGAGAACAAGTTCGGATTACGGATCGATACATAGATCTGGCCATGTTGCAACGACGATGATGATGCAAACAGATTCTAGAGAGAGGGAGAGACGAGGAGGAGGACAGATAAAAAGAGAGAGGAGGGTATTGGTATTGGGAGCGGTGAAGAAGATTGATCATTGTTTATTTATCCACCGTGGATTTGTTTCGCCCATATGCATATGTACAGTACAATCGACACTACTCCAAAAGTTAAAAGAATAAAATACTACTAGTACTAATTGTGTAAATTGTGCTGATTTCCCTTGAGGTTTATGAAAATTAAAAATACCTTCCCTAAATTGTTTTAAATTACATTAACCTCTCTTTATTTATCTGACACTAAAAAGTTAAAGAGCCATAGGAGGGTCATTACTCCCTAATCCTCTCTCGCAATAGAAAATTGGCCCTGTTCCAAAAGGGCCCCTTACAAAATACTCTGGGAAGGATGTGATGATTAAAGATGTGACCCGAGCCATCCCCACATACGCTAAGGCTTACTTCTTGTTTCCCAAAAAGGTAGTGGATAAACTGAACTCCTTGATTAGGAACTTCTGGTGGAAAGGGGACCCGAAGAACAGAGGGATTTGCTGGGAAAGTTAGGACAAGATGGTTGCTTCTAAAGAGGAAGGGGGTATAGGTTTTCATGATTTCGGAGCTTTCAACGAGTCTCTCTTGGCAAAGCAGGCTTGGAGGATCCTCATGAATCCCAATTCGTATTGGGCAAGGATGATAAAGGGAATTTATTCGTCTTTCCTAGCTACTACAAGGGAAAAAAGACATTTTGGGCATGGTCAAGTCTATTAAAGGGAAGAGAGATTCTTGTGCAAGGGCTGAGAAGGCAGGTGGGTGACGGTCATAGCATAAGCTTCTGGGAGGACAAATGGGTTCATTCGCTTCCTAACTTCAGAATTTTCTCTCCAAAGCCTACTGAATGTGATATCCATTTGGTGTCTAACACTATTATTCTAGGATTGGGTGTGTGAAATTTTGACAAATTGAACGGAGTTCTAGTGGAAGACGAAATCCAAGCAATTGCCGAGATTGCTTTGCCTACTTTTCCTCGATCAAACAACTTCATCTGGCATTACAACTCTTAAGGCGTGTATACTGTCAAGTCTAGCTATAGAATAGCTCTGCAGAAAGCTGGCAGCACCTTAGACAAGCTTGAATCTTCTTTCAAACCCAACAAGCACCTCTGGAAAGTGATTTGGAAATTACAGGTCCCTCCAAAAATTCGAAACTTCTGGTGGAGAGTGTGTAAAAATAGCTTGGCAACTAAAGAAAATCTGTTAAGAAGAAGGTGTGCTCTTTCCACTTAGTGTCCTATTTGTAATGAGAATGTGGAATCAGTTGAACATTTGCTTACTCAATCCCCTTGGTTGAGACCGGTGTGGTTTGGTAGTGATCTTAACTCCATTATGGCTCTGGAAAAGTGTCCCCCCATGCTCATTTGGACCTCAAATATTATTGATAGCAGTTCCAGTCTCAAGGAAGCTGCTGGGACGATTGGTAAGGTGGCTCACCAGGCCTGGTTTATCTGAAAAAGGCGTAATGACTTGGTGTTCAACCACTTAGGGTTTGACCCAATGTCTGCTGTGATTAAAGCGTCTAAGTCTCGTTCTGAATTTGAATTGATTTCGTCTGTTTAGAGTAAGGTTTTGGAGCATCTTGATGTCCCCCCTCTTGCCTTTTCAGCATGGAGAAAACCTATCCCTGGCAGTTTTAAGATTAATTGTGATGTTACAATTCCGGTGGGCAGTGCCAAGGCTACTGCAGCTATGGTGGTTCGTAATGACTCTGGTGAGATAATAGACGGGTTTTCCTCTTCCTTTTTTTCAGCCTCGGTCTGACATGGGGAACTTGAAGCAATTAGAAAGGCATGTTTTATGGGTCTCGAGTTAAGGGCTAACCCAGTGGTGATTGAATCAGACAGTAAGGTGGCTATAACTCTGTGTGTGTCTGAACTTGTGCCCCCTTGAGAAGTCTGCTCTGTAGTGATGGATATTCGACACTGGCGGCTCTACAGCCAAGGTAAGGTGGTCACATGACCACCCTAAAAAAAATTCCCTACATATTATACATGTAAAATTTTTAGGTTAGTTCATTATTTGAACACCTAATCTAAATATGAATGAATACTCTGTCCAAAATTAAATGAACACCACCCAATATATTTAAAAAAATAGAGAGAAAATGAAAAATCTATTATTATCAGTATCATGTTCTCGCTTTTTTTTATTAATGACACTCAACTCTACATCTCCAAAAATAATAGAATATGTCCTAAAAGATTCATGCGAACCTAGTTGCCTCAATTTTTCATAAAAGAATATTAGTAGATTCATGTGCTTGTTTAATCTTGCTTAGCTTAAAATGGAAAATTCCATCTATGATTATATGTATTCTTATTTTTACTTATCACACTATTGATAATAGTGTCCTACAAAAAGACGTACCATTTTTGGATAAAAAATGTAGTGCTTTGCTACATTAATTTTCGAGTTTCTTTGCATTAGATCAAAGATCTCGACTAGTATTTTAACTTAGTGCGAAAAATTTTGAAAATTATGAACGTAAGTATTTTGTTTTTTGATTTAAAAAATGCATGTCTTTGCAAGGACTACCATTTTGGGACGTAGGGAGTATCAAATTTTTTTTGTATATTCTATTCGTTAATAGAGGTAACAAGGTTAAGGTAATTATCGAACATCCTCTTAAAAAATTCTAAAGCCGCCACTGATATTCGGGAGCTTGCTCTACAAAGGAACCTGAAGTTGGAGTGGGTTAGAAGATCTGGAAACAAAATCGCTCATCATATAGTAAAGTTGGCTTACTACATGAACCCTGGCTGGGTAGCCAATCCTCCTGTTTGTTTACTTTCTTTTTTATGTTCAGATGTTTCTCTTTCTGAGTTGTAGCCCTGAGGGCAATTTCTAATGATCAAAAAAAAAAATTTATTTATTTGTAATTTTCAAACTTAAAAATAATAGGCTTACTGAAATCAAAAAAAATATCCAATATGAATTTTGTTTTATAGTTTTTTGTAGAGATCTATCAAACCTTGCAAAAAAATTTAAAAAATTATTTTCGTAAGCCCATTATTTTTAAGTTTTAAAATAAGTCTTTATTTTTTAAGTATTTATTTGGATTTCTAAAACGGGGTCAAAGGAAAGTGAAAAACTTTGGTCTAAGATTACGGTTTGAGACCTACATATCTACCTTGATTTTTGAAAATGGCCAAAAGGGGATTGGACAACTACCATGCCACTTATATCCAGTCGACTTTCATCGACTACACATTCGCAACTTCATTTTCTTGGGCGGAGATTGAATGAATAGGCTGTTTTCTTTCTTTCTTTCTTTTTTTGCTGTTGGTTTTTCATTCTCCTCCCTTTGTGGAGTGTTACCCCTCCCATTGTGGGGTTGTTTCACCTAGATTTCATTTGTGCCTACTTAGGCTCCGTTCTACAACTAAAATAAGTATTTATTTTTTATTTTTTAATTAAATGTGCTGTATTATGAGAAAATGATTTATCTCGTAAAGAAAGAAATAAGTACTTAGTAAAAAATAAGAAACTTAGCTAAACAGGGCCTTAATGATTTGAGTTGGGTTTTTGTAAAGATCCTCTACTGCCAAGTCTTTGACTGGCCCAATGTCCAACCTTATTGTTGGTCTGGTTTTGCAATACGTGCCATTAAGTTTGTTAGTACATGTGCCGGTGTCTAGATTTTGATAGTTTTTGTTCTTCATATATCTTATTGTGGGCAAAGGCTATGATGCTCCCAAGTGATATGGGAGCATCATACTCCCAATGAATTACAAACAACACCTATCATTCACTAAGGCAATACTTACCATTATACAAGGCAGAACTTACCACACTTGTGTGGTAAGTTCTGCCTTGTATAATGGTAAGTATTGCCTTAGTGAATGGTAAGTGTTGTCTATTCTGTGGTAAGTAATCCTCCGTTTTTTAGATCAAAACCGCCTCGTTTTTAACAAAACCATCCTATTTTTAATTTTTGGTTTTGATCTAAGGGCTGTGATTTATCTATTTTCAATCCAAAGGCTGTAATTCATTGGGAGTATGATGCTCCCATACCACTTGGGAGCATCACAGAAGTTTTGCTTATTGTGATATCTTTATTGCCTTTGGGCTTTTTAGAATGAAATTGTCTTTTGTTAATAAAAAGACAGAGAAAAGGGATGCGAAGAGAATTTCTCATAAACTACCATCCAATTGGTATGTAGCATAGCAATGTATTTTCTGTACTTTTTTAAGAAATTCAAAATTTTACATGGCATCCTCCTACCCTTTCTCCTCCTCTCCGCCCCATCTGCCTTCTAAATAGGTTAGATTGGTCTCTCCTATTTTGTTTTGTAGTATTATTTTTTGCCACCATCCCGGCATCCCCACTGATAGTTTGGCAAGGGGAATGTGTGGGGTGCCAAATTATAATTAGACATGAAACGAGAATTAAAAAAATCATAAGAAATCACATTTCTAAGCTTCTCTTTTTGTCATTTGAAGCAAAATAACTTGTATCTACCCTGAAGGATTACATGTTAGTTCCTTTGTCCCAATTTATTTATATCCCTTTTTTTTTAAAGTCCCATATTGTTTGTTCAAATTTAAATTGATTTTGAAATACAGCAAATTAGTCTAAAGTCCAAAAGAAGAGGTCTCAAAGTAGATTTAGTCCAGCTTAAGTTTCAGTGATGTGTAAAGTCCATTAATGAAAATATTTTAGAATTTAAGGTACGTGAAAAGACCAAATTGCCTTTAATGAAACAAGGGTCTTGTTTGGCTAACACAAAAAATGTCTTTTTCATTTAAATAATCTTAAATGAGACAAGGACCTTGTTTGGCTAACATAAAATATGTATTTTTTCATGTTTTTCGATTTTGTTGCACTTTTATAGGGTACCCTGAAATTTTAAGCACTTTCATAGGGTACCCTAAGGTTTTAGGCACTTTTATAGGGTTTTAGGATTTATTTTTCTATTATATATAGGGTTTTAGCGGTTTAGGCACTTTCATAGGGTACCTTAGAGTTTTAGGCACTTTCATATATAGGGTATCCTAAGATTTTATGCACTTTCATAAGGTACCCTAGGATTTTAGGCACTTTCAATGCCGGTCAACACAGATTAACGCCAATCAACGCGGTCAACCTTGGTTAATGCTAGTCAACGCTAGTCAACTTTGGGAGGGGTTATTTGTAAATCTTGAACAGAATGTCTTTTAACCTTTAGAGGAAAATATTTATGTCCTTATCATAACAAAAACCCTTATAGTATGTCCTCCTACTTAATTTACCCGGGTGTATTACAAGAGATACCAATTATTCTTTCTTGAAGAGCAAACGTTAGAATTAAGGATGCAAAGTTTTGGTAAAAGAAATAACAGGTCCGATTGGAACTTTTATGGAAAGAAAAGTGAAAGAAGAGAAAATTGTTGAGAAAGAAAGTATGATGAAAATATAGAGAGAAATGTACTGTGCTTGTAACTTTGTTTTCTTATTTTCTTGTCACCTCTCTTTACAAACCTAGGTAAGGGGAGAGAAACCCTTATTTTTCCTAAGATCCAAACAAGGCTTAAGGGTGTGTATTTTGGAGCTCCCTATCCCTATGCCTGAGCAGGTGGAAGATGTTTTTTTATTTAACTTTTGTCCTCCCTCTAATATCTATAATTCGATTAATTTTGGTTATTGTATTCATGTCAATCCATCCATATTCGCTATCAGGCTTTAGAAAGGTATTGCCGGACAAGAGACAACACACCAGTTGTTGCGGCTGTCTAAAGAGTGGAAGAGGTGGAAAGGAGAGAGACTGAGAGAGAGAGAGAGATGGATGAGATGAGATGAAATCGCACCGGATGTATTCCTAACAGAGACCTCTCCATGTACAAACAAACTGGTACCCATACGCACATAACGTACATATACCTTGTCTCCAAATCTCCCTCAGTTTTCAACTCCAACATCTTCTCCCACTTCAGGTACGTTCAAAAGTAAAGTACAATCTCCTGTCATTGCCAACGTCTTATCCCCCAACTCTCTTTTTACTCTATCTTCTTCGATCTACTACTCAAAATGACCGATCTTTTTCGTTTTCCCAGTCTTTGTTCAAAATGTTGAAATGGGTATGCTTTCTCTCTTTGATTTTGCTTCCTCTAAAATTAGGGTCCTCAGTACTGTGTCTTACTAGTACCGTAGATAAATCTGGATACAGAGATGTGGCCTTCTGGTTGGGTTTGTCATTTGTGTGCTCTGATTTTTCCATTCTGGATTTCCAAAAATGTTGGGTTTCATCTGATGTTCTTTTGACCGAGAGTTGGTAAGCTTTCTTTGGCGATTTGTTGTGTACAGTTATGTTTCTCTCTCTCTGATCCGAAGTAACTTCTACCTATTTTAGTAGATGCATCTATTTACATACATGCGTGTGTGTGCGCTACCATGTTTGGAATCTGGTGGGATTGAAATCCTTCCTCCTTTTTGTGTTGACTCTGCGTTCTGTTTTAGCCCTTAGGGAGTCCCGAGAATCTGGAAACTTGTTTAATTCGTTCTTTTTTTTTTCTTCCCTTCTCGCTCTCTTCTGAATTTGATTACCTCAAATGTGGTCTTGATTTGCGTTTCACTGCTGTCTTTTGATTTGGTGTCTAGGTTTTATCTGGGCAGTATAATCTCCTCAAATTTGGCTTTTAATTTTTGTGTCTAGGTTTTATGATAATGCAATAAAATGGGTTTTTGATTTGGTTTTCTTTTAGGATCTGAGGTAACTTGTTTTTAGAACTCTTATCATATCAATAATGGAAGCCAAGAAATTCTTGCTTATGTGAGTCGAAAGGATGTTTTTAATGCAATTTGGTTTAGCAGTTGATGCATGGTTTTAATGTTTATTCATTGTGACTCACATTCTTTATATCTTTATTTCTTTATATGCTCATTTCTGTCTTATAAGTTGGTGGAAAATGATTATTATGGATGTTGAGATGTTTACCTCTTTCTTGGTTATCCATTTGTCCGGATCCCCTGCTTTTTGTTGTACAACAGCGCTCAAAGTTGGTTTTAACTTTTAACTACTGATCACTTATGGTATGAAGAATCTTATTTTAATTTTTTCGTAGCTGCTTGGCATGTAGTAGGTATCTGGTTCACTGCTTCAGATATCACTGCTTTATAAAAGGTTACTGATAATTGGGTTCAAAGTCCTAATGTTTTTGGGTAATCGAATTGAAGTTTCAATGGTTCTTGAGTTATAAATGGAAAAATTGTTTCTCAGGTTCATGCATTTCATAAAATCTGCCTGAAATTATTATCTGCTTTTACTGTGGTGGAATGTTGGTATGCTAAGATCAGCTTATTCAGTACCCGGAACTTCTTTCTCATTCAGTAAGTGATTCTCTCTGCTACATGTTGAATTCTGATCAGCCCTCCTTTCATGCTTTGTTTACGGCAGATTTAAGAGGTTTAGCGAACATTTATGAGTTTTGATACTTGGTTTTTGATTTGGTATTACATATTTGGAAGTTCTCCCTGGAGTTTTGGCTAGTGAATCATTGTTTGAAAAGTTTGTATTTCTTTCATTCTTGCAAGGGTTTTGAGGTATCCCAAGTCCCAACAATATACTACAAGTGGAGTTTTCATTTTTCTGGCACACCGTGAAGAATCCCGATGGGTTCTAGATTCCCATCTCATCAGCTCAGCAATGGCCTATATGTATCAGGAAGGCCAGAGCAGCCAAAAGAAAGGACTCCGACTATGAGCTCAACTGCCGTGCCCTACACTGGCGGTGATATCAAAAAGTCGGGAGAACTTGGGAAGATGTTTGATATCCCAATGGAAAGCTCTAAGTCGAGGAAATCTGGACCTATTAGTGGTCCTCCTTCAAGAACTGGATCTTTCGCGGGCGCTGCTTCACATTCTGGACCAATCTCTAATGCTGCAGCTAGGGCTAGCTATTCCTCGTCAGGTCCTGTAACATCTGCTGGCGCTACTGGTTCAGCTTCTGTGAAGAAGTCGAATTCTGGACCATTGAACAAACATGGGGAACCCATCAAGAAGTCATCAGGCCCTCAATCTGGTGGAGTAACACCAGTTACTCGACAAAACTCAGGTCCTCTTACTCCAGTTCTCCCTGCAACAGGTCTCATAACTTCTGGTCCCATCTCTTCGGGCCCACTAAATTCATCCGGGGCCCCAAGGAAGGTTTCTGGTCCTTTGGACTCAATGGGATCAGTTAAAGTACAGGGTTCCTCTGTCACCCACAACCAGGCTGTGACAACTCTTAGCCAAGATGATGACTATTCTTTTAAAAGGAATGTCCCAAAGCCAATCCTCTGGGCAATGATTCTCTTATTTGTGATGGGGTTCATTGCTGGTGGATTCATTCTTGGTGCAGTCCACAACCCTATTCTCCTCATCGTTGTTGTCATTTTATTTGCCATAGTTGCTGCACTATTCACATGGAATGCATTTGGGGGAAGGAATGCTATTGTAGGTTTCATTGGCCGTTACCCAGATGCTGAGCTCAGAACAGCCAAAAATGGGCAATATGTGAAAGTCTCAGGGGTACGTAGTTTCTCAGTAATGTCTAAACATTGACTTTCCCCTCATCCTAACCTTTTTAGGAGGGTGCATGAACAGGGATCAAGATCTTTAGTCGTTTAACTTTCTTACATTACTATGCATTTAGGTTACTGGGCTCCAATTTATTATTGTTTTTAATTCCCAAATTAGAGGTAAAAGATTTTATAACGAGATAGGACTGTTAAATGGCACGCCCCTTCAAGGGACTGTTAAATGCAAGCAGGTAAATTTGGGTCCTAAATTGCGCACTAGATTATGCATGGATCATACGATTTTAATAGAATTCACGATCTGAATTGAACTTTTTTCTGGTTGGACTTAAAGAGTTTAACATATTTGACAGTAGTATCTGACGTATGCTGAATGTTTTCAAGAATTATGCAAGTTTCCAACATGCATGATTGCCGTGCCATTTCGGTCTGGATTTACCATAAATGCAAAGAAATGTTGCACAACCTTGAGTTCCGTCTCAGTCAGCTTACCGTACCACCCTTGCCTATTTTGTTAATTCCGGCAAGCTTTGGACAATTCCATTGAGTTTGCAGCATATCGCTAGTGTCTGGTTTCTGTCCATTAGAATAAAAGACCCAAAGGAAATAAATCTTGAGGTGATTAATTCTGGTTCTAAGTTTCTTACAGAAGAGAGACAAAGGCAAAGGGGTGAAGGAAAGTTGTGGATCACCTTTACAGAAGAAGGTTGTCCATGGAGATGGATGAATGACACTGTTGTTATTTACTTAGATGTTGTGGCTGGTGGTTTTCAAAAGAAAGCACGAAAAAGAGGAGAGTGGAGAGAGAAGATGGACGATATCATTAATAAATTAATGTCTGAAATCGGTTGAACCCTTTCTACGTTTTCTCCCTATTGTGCGTTCTTTTCATATGTATTTGAAAAGTAAGAAGGCTAGGTGTATGGAGTCAGATTGTGTGTGAAGTGATGAAGTTTTCAGGAAAAAATTAAAGAGATAGGGAGCTTTTATTCTCTACACGCATACACAGATGGGCACATTGATGGTTTCTGATGTTTTCAACTCTTTTGTTGTGTTCTATGGGTTGTTACAAATTTTTGTGCCATACAATCAATAGGGTATTGTCGAGACGTTAAAGCTATATCAGATCTCTTGTTGAAATATGTATATTGCCTATAGCAACAAATGCAAAATGGTATGCCAAAAAATTCTCGTATTGGATTGATAACTTTGCTATCAGGTTGATTGGATGTCGGTTTTCATAACCCTTCAATTGGTCTTATTACTAGTCAGTACGGTGCATACATACGTTGCATTGTTAAAGACCAGTCAAAATATATTTGTACACTTATACCACCTCGTTATTTATGCTTAATTGGCATCGATTTGAAGTGATTAACATATGGTTGCTAATATTCTTGAAGGTAGTCACATGTGGGAATGTGCCCCTTGAGTCATCCTTCCAGAGAGTTCCTAGATGTGTCTATACATCTACAAGTTTATATGAGTACAGAGGATGGGATTCAAAAGCCGCCCATGCTACTCATCGCCGATTTACATGGGGGCTTAGATCATCAGAAGTGAGTAACTGACTATTGCCTTAATTATTTTGTTGGATACAGTATCATCACCATGGATTCTTTCTTGATTCCTTGAGGTATACTAAACAAAATTTTGGATTTTGTAGTTGACAAACAACCAAAACATTTCCTGTTGCGTTATTCATAATGGTTGAATATAAATCGATTCAGATGGCTATCTCCTGAACGCTTATTTAGTGTTCTTTGAAATTTTTCTTGAACACATCTATAAGTTCAATGTGTCCTCTCTGGAACTGCTGAGTTTCACTGTTTTTTAACACAATTTTCTGTTCATTTTCTTGGCAGAGGCATGTGGTTGACTTCTACATCTCTGATTTCCAGTCTGGGTTGAGAGCATTGGTTAAAACTGGTTATGGAGCAAGGGTGACTCCTTACGTGGAGGAATCTATTGTTGTGGATGTGGATGTTAACCCTTCGAATAAAGATGTATCTCCAGAATTCATGAGGTGGTTGGGAGAGAGGAACCTTTCTTGTGATGATCGAGTGATGCGATTGAAAGAAGGGTAAATTTGCTATTTAGTTGGAGACATCTCTGCGTACACTCTTGGTAGTTCGTAGACACTACATACTAAAATGACATTACATGCTGCAATAAGTCATGCTAAGAATTCATTAGGAAATAACAATGAACTATCACCAGGTGTGGGAATATTATCGTTCAGGCAACCCTCATGTTTAGATGAGAAAACATCAGTTAAAAAGCAAGAAATTGAAGATATTTTGATGGGGAGGATAGGCCATTGTTTAAAATTAAGAGTCTTTTGATTTCTGTTTTGTTTTGTTGGGAGTCAAGGGAGTGCAACCCTACATTAGATCAATTCTTTGAAATGTTAGATATTGGGAAAATTAGCCATAAGGACGGTAAAATAGTTTTTCTTTAAGGGAAGGACGCCAACAAAATATTTTTCAGTGGAGGTTCTTCAACTTTTTGAGTTTTTTAGCCACAAGGCCAAAACATTTTTGGGCACTTTCATAGGGTTTTAGGGTGCATTTTCCTATTATAGGGTCTTAGTTGTTAGGCACTTTCATATATACGGTACCCTAGGATTTTAGACACTTTCATAGGGTACCCTAGTATTTTAGGCACTTTCATAGGCACATTTGTCCTTGTGTTTGATTGCAAAAGGTGCTTGTCCTTGAGCTCAAAAAATGTAAATATGAGGGATTTTTGGCTAAGTCTCCCTTGGATATTTTTGGAGTTTAGAGTGGTATGTAGGTCCTTTTACAATTTGGCCTTTTCTTTTTATATCTCGCTTTCTTGTGTTCATGGGTGGGATCCCCTAGATGCCTTTTCAAATAAAATTTTGTTATGCATCAAAAAAGAAGAAATACTAGAACTCATGAGTGAGTTCATAGTTGAAAACACAGAATACACTTGTAGGGTAATTGGGTGTATAAACTCTTCATCACCGTCGTCATTTTAATTGTGCTTTTCTTCTTTGGTCCAAAGAACTGATAATGTTTCACACACTTTACACTTCAAAGATTGATCCGTAGGATTTCCCACTTTCCAGTTTTATGTCATCATCTTATCGTCTTAGAAAGTGTTGGTTTTAATTATGTCTCATTGGGTGGCGTGTTTACCTTTGGAATGGCTGTTTGTGCTGTGCTAGGTACATAAAAGAAGGGAGCACGGTTAGTGTGATGGGAGTTGTTCAGAGGAATGACAATGTGCTTATGATAGTCCCGCCACCGGAGCCGTTCACCACAGGATGCCAATGGGCTAAATGTATACTCCCTGCTAGCCTTGAGGGTGTTGTTTTGAGATGTGAGGATGCTTCAAAAATTGATGTTATACCAGTCTAGTAATGTGTACTACTAAGCTATCTCAGGTATTGCTCCTTGAAAAAATAGTTTGTTGATAGTGGCAGTGGTGGTTGTAATGGTGGGTAGTGATTCGGGTGACTTAATTGTATTCATGTGCATTTATGTTTGTAGATATTAGGGTTTGTTTTTGTTGGTTTCATAGAGTTGAAAGTTTCGGGAGGTTATAATTTTTTTTCTAGTTCTAACAGATTAAACATTCTAATGTACTGGGTATACTGTGGTAAAATAGTACTTGTGGATTATATGTGATTTGTATCTCTATGGCTCGGCATAGATTTGATCCTAGCTACAACTTCCTCACCATGCAAACTAATTGCTATTGCTGGGAATGTCACACTGTCACACACACCTCCAATGTTTTTTCAGATTTGCAGGTTCCGTTCTTCCTCAGGTCTTTTGCTGCAAGTGAAGTTTAAGAATAGAGAAGAATTTTAGCCCATCCAATTCTGAACCAAACACTTGAATCATCTCCTTCAGTCGAGTAAGCTTGCGCTGACCTTTGTGTGGTTTGGCTGCACCTACCCTCTAGAAATGATATTTGGGAAAGTTGCAAGTCTTTGCTTCCTATTTTTATTGTTCTATATTAGTAGTAGAGGTCAATAATGTAGCATAATATCTGCAGAACACCATGAAATTCAAAAGCCAGAATGTAGATAGTGGGTTTTTTGGGGGATGTGTTGGAATACAAGTTATAGCTTTTAGTAATTATTTTTCTCGATGAAGGTTGAGAACATCCAACAATATTTGTTACTCGAATTACCGACATGAATTAAGTTATTAGTGCTTTTCACCACTTGAGCTGGAACTTGAGCTGGATTCCAGGTATGGTGATTGCAGACATATATGGAGAAGCCAGGTTGGGTAGAAGTGTTTCAAAGGTTGGCGTGTTTTTTTTTTTTTTTTATCTGCCATTCATATGTACAAGTATGAGCTATTCTGGAGAATTTTTACTATCCTCTTGAAGGGAACACAAGAATTTATTGAAGTATGCTTGCAGCAAATATTGGCTTGTTACAAAAGTTTGCGATTCTAAATGTTTGTTCTACGTGGCTTAACGTGTCAAGTGCGTGATAGTGTGTATCATCCGATCTATAATCAATTGTGGGTGGCGGATTCCTCATCTTTTAGTGTTGATTGGCTCAAGAACAGGTTAAATCTTACCCTCATAATTTTTTCCACTTTCTAGAAGAGCAAGAGATCGATCAAAAAACTACTAAGAGGCAAGGGACTGTGAAGTTGTTTAACCCGTTCCTCTTGATTTACAAAACCCTTGAATTTCCAACAGACGAAAGTCATACATCCACTATAAAGACAAAATAAGCCACTTGGCTTATTTTTTGTCTTTATTCAAAAAAAAATTCGCATTTGTTAGTTTTTTGTCAATTTTTTTGGGGATTATTGCTTCTTTATAACAAGAGAATCTAAAAAGTAAAAAATTACGATCGAAATCTAATTTTTTTTGAATAAAGACAAAAAAATTGGCTTATTAGCTTTTTTTGTTTTTATTCAAAAAAATTAGGTTTCGATCGTAATTTTTCACCTTTTAGATTCTTCTCGTCATGACGGAACAATAATCCCTAAAAAATTGACGAAAAACTAACAAATCCGAAAAAAAATACTTCCTCCGTCCCATTTTTATTTTCCATTTTCGTTTTTTGTGCCGTTCTTTCAACGCTTATATCTTCTAATATGAATCTCCAAAAATATGCAATATGAATATTGTTTGATAGTTCTCGATTAGATTTATAATACAAAATTTTCAAAATTATGAAAAATATTGTAAATTAAGAGATATAAGTATTGAAAGAACGACACGAAAAATGAAAATGGATAATAAAAATCGGACGGAAGGAGTAAGTCACTTGGTTTATTTAGCCGAACAACCCTGGTACTACTACTCCATCTTTCGCTCGTATTTTGGTAGCAAAAAGGCTATCATTATCCAGTCAAATCGATTCAATAAAGTTATGTTGTTAACGCATGACCTAATCCTTAGCATTATTGAAAAGAGAGGCTAAGTGTGGCTGAGGTATGCCAATGAACTCTCCTATATGTCAGAGGTGTGTGGTTGAGATGTACCACACCGATATGCCTCTAGCATTTTGTAGACACCCTATTCTGGACCATCCAGATCAGCACGTCCGCGGTCATTTATTTCCCCAATGATGATTAACGGTTGAAAACTCCCCCGAGGTCGATGGAAGGTCGTGAGCTTTGAGCGTTGGACCCTATCCTTTCAAACCATTTCAAGCCTCTTCAAACCCTTTCAAGATCCAGAGCCAAATAAACCTCAGCAAAGCCACACCTGGCTTACGCCACCTATCCCTTGGCGTGCGCCAGGAATTCGCCACGTGTTGGACATCGACCGTTGACTGAGTTTGACCTGGCGCACGGTAGCTTTAGGGTGGTGTACGGAGGGTCAAGGCCGGTCAAATCACCCATTTTCTGTCACGTGCTCGAGACTTTGCAACCACCCCAGTACAGTGCAGGGCCTCCTGATCATTGCTTCTGCAGGCTCGTCCCCCTCTCTCTCCTACACTCCCCATCAAGCCAAGTCCCATGCATTAAATGCATGGGAGGCTCCTCCCTTAACCTAACCAGCCCTTAACCCCAGCTGATCCCCTGGCCTCAGTCCATCTCTCCACCATAAATACCCCCCTTGCATTCATTTGCAAGGGGTTAGTCACATTAAACTCTCCAAGTCTATTTCCTCTCCCCTCTTCTTGCTCTCACTCTCCCATTAAAGAGTAAGAGCCAAACTGCATTACTCCTCTCCACTGATCAGTAACTACACGCCACCCCCCATCTCCAACCTCCAAAGTTCAACCATCTTCCTCATCTCTAGTGCAAAATGTATACCACCTTTGCACTGTTTTCTGTTTTCAACCCCTGAGGGGAACCAGAAAGGTTCTGGCTAGTGACTGATACTAGTCCAGGCCCTTCTCTGGTGAAATAAATCATTCGTAATGGCTGGCCCATGGCGCACGCCACCCCCTTTAAGCCGTACGCCACCTTTGGCTGTACGTGCACAGTTGGCGTGGGGATCATGAGGAGCCCATGTTTTGCTTATTTCTTTCATGTCATCACCTTCTAGCATGCTAATAACCAGTTAACTGCTTTCTGTACTTTAGAGCTTTTAATGTGGCTTTCGATATTTGTACTGTCTCTGCTTCTTTTAAGGCCTCTGGGGTGTTTCTGGTCATGTTCCAGAACCCAGATGATGCAAAGCCAAACACTGGGCAATACGCAATCATGGCGTACGGGCTCTCAAGAGTGGCGTACGGCATGTCTGCTAGGGCCCAGTGCCTGGCCCTCGCATCACAGTTCAATCTTGGCCTCTCGTTTCCTCCCCACTCTGTTTATGGGGTTTGTTGTGCCCTTTCTTGGCTCTTAGCCATTTTCCCTTGCCCATCTGCCTGTAATATGTATTTAAACTTATATACTGAACTGCGTGGTTTGTCCTGGGTGTGCGCTGGTCCATTCCAGAGCCCAGAGGATTGCAGAGCAAGAGCCGTGAGAAATCTGAAAGGTAGTGTACGCCAGCCCAGAGGTGGCGTGCGCAGGGTCTGTTGACGTGCAGTGGCTCTGCCATGGCGTGCCAGCATGTCACCTGCTCACGCACCCGGCGAGCAGCGTACATCACCTCAATGAACTCTTTAAAGTGCTTGTTCTCAATCTATGTTCTTACGTTTTAAATTCAATTCAAGCAAACCATCATCCATAAACATTTCGTCATTTAAACTGCAAGCTGTTACAGTATTAATCCCTATTAACTGCTCCCCCGCCCTAACTGGCTAAAAAAATGATCAAATGAGAGAAAAATGCGAACGTTTTACAAAATGCCCGAGTAGAGACCGATCCCCGGATTGGGCGAGAGGGGGTGCCATAAAACCCTTCCCCTCTCGTAACCTGGCTCCCGAACCTCAGATATCGAAGGTAACGACGGACCAGTCTGCGCCTTTTCAAATCAAATCAAAATCTTTTTCAAATCAAAGTAAAACGTAGCAAACGTTCTCGAGTTCGGTTCCTTGGGTGCCTCACCGCTAAAACCAGAGTGGCGACTCTGAATCGAAGCGTTTCGCCGCGCCGTATTTTCCAAAGAGGGCCGCAAACCAAAATCGGGCGATTTTCGGGGCGTGTGTCCACACATTTTTGTATTGAAAAATCTCATAATCCTACTAGAAGCATACGTTCTAACGAATTTACTTTTGTCACCTTCTCCTATTGCTACTGCTAGTGGGAGTATATTTTTTCATTGGATCCTTCCAACGACTTTAAATTGCAACCACAACCCCACCACCAACTCCTCTTGATGCTTCATACTTTCTCCGTCTCAAATTATTGCTCATATTTACTACACTATTTGATATATCTCAAAAAATTAGTTAATCTTAATTTATAGTAATGTTGTTTTATACTATCAAATATGATTTTATTTGATAGATTTCAATAAATTTTATTAAATAAATTTTTTGAAATCATAAAAAAAATTATATATTGTGACAATTATTTGAGTGACAAAAAGTGAAACATGAGTAGCAATTTGGAACGTAGGGAGAATGTGTCTGTAATTACAAGCACCCGATTCTCACATTTTATTTCCTATAACCTCTCAGTCTCCTTATTAAAGATTACTCCATTCGTTCATATTTGTTGGTCCATTTTCAGCATTCATTTCATGTTTTAAATAGTCTATATCTTTCAATTTACAAGGTTTCATAATTTTGAAAATTTCATATATAACTGATTGAGATCTATCAAATAAGATTCATATTATATATTTTTAGAGATTCAAAATAAAAGATATGTATAATTTTTTAAAATGTGTGAAATAGTGAAAGTGGAGTAACAAACACAGACGAAGGTAGTAGTAATTATTTCCCTCTAACGGATAGATTAAAGTAAGCATGTAACCATATACTTATTTCATATTTTCAAATTCATGTAAATAAAAAATTACTCCCTCCGTCCCAAATTGATTGTCCCGTCCGCAAAACGGAGCGTTAAAAATAATGCAATTTTTTCAAGAAAAAATTCAAAATTTTTTCACAAATTAAAAATTCGCATTGATATCTAGTAAGTTGTTGAAAAACTTTTGATTTTTTCTTCCAAATATTGTATTATTTTTAACACTCCGTTTTGCGGACCGGACAATCAATTTGGGACGGAGGGAGTAATTTTTTTTTGCACCGTATAAAAGATTTCGATACGATCTATCAAACAAGATCCATATTGTTAGGAAAATTATTTGCGTAAACACATTATTTTTTAGTTTGAAATTGCCCTCTTAAAAAGTAAGTATTTATTTTTAGTTCCGAAACGAGGCCTACTCCCTGTGGCCACAGTGATTATATTTAAAATAAGTGGTTAGCTCATGATTATATTTATTGTTGACAAATGACAATTAATAAAGCACGTACCTATCTAAAAATAAGTGTTGAGAAAACTTGAATCATGACAGCCACATGAAACCACAAATCCTACCCCAAAATAAATTACTCCTTAAAAAAAGGACACTGAGAATCAATTAGAGCACTGAGTTTCCGCCCAACCCTCCTCCGGTTGATCATGGCACCGGTTGGAGACGTCCTCCGTTTGTTGCTCAAGACACGTGCGACTTCGACTCCCCGGCGGCGAATATCAGCTTGGCCGTCACCCCAGAGATCTCCTCAAGCCGCTTGAACACTTGCCACGTGGACGCCCTGCACAATCTCAAGCTGAACCAGAGCGACACCGTTAGGGACACCCGGGATGGCAAAACCCTCAGCTGATCACTCGAACAAACAACAAATGCTTTAACGGCTACCGGCACTATAACTCCGCTTACCATTCCACCAAGCCCAAGTTTCGTACACCAACTTACCAGAATACCCTCCTCCGCCTTCGAATGTTCCACATTTTTAGTAATACTACTACTACTACTACTAGGCAGTCTAGGCCACGATCGTAGAGCAGTAGTTATCACTTTCGATTCCCTAGTAGTAGTAGTACTAGCTTGGCCTTCTTCGACGTAGGTGCAATACTAGTACTGCTGGATAGTTCCATAACAGAGCTTAATGAAGAGACGATTTTATCCATCTTGAGGCGATTGAGGTCAATGAGTACTGACGATCTTTTGGGAGGAGGAGTTGACGAGGACTCGGCATTCGACGAACAAGAGGACAGTGAACGGAGGTCGTCGGCCTGGGAAGAGTCCTTGTGTGAGCACAAGCGACATACGATCAGCTGGTGGGGATGAGGTTGGATGAATCCCGGTTTTTTTTTATAAGACATTTGCATTTGGAACAGAGAGGGCAGCGAACGTGACGGGCTACGAGGAAGTTTGACCTGGTGTACCTTAGCGTCGCAGTTTCAACAGAGGTAAGCTGAATCGGAGGGGTAGTATAGAGCTGCTTCTTCACGAATGCACAACGTACTCACAACCCCTGCAGCCTTTCATCTTTACCTCTGCAAACAAAAGATACTAGGATGAAAACAATAATGTATTGAAGTGACACCTTCGGTCGATATAATATGAGGAGAGAGAGAAGAAGAAGGCGGCCAAGTCTTGTGGTTTACGGGTAAATCTATGGGTTCCAGATGCAGGAAAAACTATGGTTGGAAAGAAATTAGCAGGATTTTCTAGACAGGGAGAGGGAAGAAGGAAGATTGCAATTTTAAGCAATAAATGTGTGGTTGATCTTTCAAAAAATATCTTGTCTTTCTTTGGTACCAAATGCGGTCACGTTGTCAAAGGCCAATTCTCTACCATAAATTGGAGCTACTCTCAAAAGAACACAACACGTGGCAGAATTTAACGACGTTGTAGTCTTTCATTTGGATACGCGTCGAGCGATGTGACGGTATTGCACCCTAGATCCTTTGTGCCAATAAATTGATTTATCTCTGTACCATAATGTTTTGGGTCGTGAGATTGTGTGAGTTTTTTTAGTATGTTGTAAAATTTTTATGTGATTTAAGGCAGAAAATGCATTGGTACATAAGTGGAGAGAATTTCGGTAGAGGAGGATTCTATTCCGAGGGTGATGTGGTGGTACAGTGATTTGTCCAAAGACTAGAAATCTACAACAGCAACGTCCCAGGAAAGGAAAAACATGAGGGATTAACAAAAAGGAAAAGGAGAATGGGACAGTTTGCTGCTTGCCGTTGATTGTGGGACCACAAGGTGTAATTTGTACGGACAGTTGGTGAATTCCCTTTGTGCTCGACCACACAAATGGATGATAGTTGGAAAGCCACACGATTAATCCCGGCAACCACGTACCTGAAATAAGGCGATGGTTGCTGGTGGCTTGAAGAAGACCACATACATAGTGCACGTATCCTGCTGCGGTGCTATGTGGTGGACTGGTGGTGGTTCACGAGAGTACGTAGAATTGCGGTGTTAATGTTGATATTGCGCACACACACTGTGGAATGGGCCTTTTCCTTTTGCTTCCTACAACAGGAGTGGCTTCTTTTCTTTTTTGGGGTTGAAGAGGTACTAGCATATATAGGCTGCTCAAGGCAGTTAGGGGAACAAGAAGAAACAACTAAATTAAATTGCTGCAAAGGAAGGCTAGCTAGCAGATCGGCGCAACGATTGGCTTCTCGAGCATTATGTCTGACTTCACTCCCAAGCTACTGGAGCATTGAACTGCAATCAGAATCGCATTACTAAGATCATGATTACTTAGATTGCCCAAGTGAGCATGACTTTGGTCTTTGAAAAATGGAATATGAGATCAATTGGGCGTCACATATTAAACAACTCCAATAAATTTGCTTATAAAAAAAAAACTTCGATAAATTTATCCACTAATACGTACAAGTTATTGATCAAGATTTTTTTTTTCTTATAAAAAGAACCAATCAATCGTGTAGCTTATCACTAACTACATGTCAGGAGACATGGATTCTTGTACTCCATATATTGTTATTTTTATTTTTTGGCTAAGTTCGTGGATCCTTATTCATTTAAAGTATCTGGAAATGCCGTACAAGCAAAACACTTGGCAGTTGGCACGGACTAAAATTTAACAAAAAGTCCACCAAAATCCAACTGTTGGCAATACATATTGCAGGTTTTCTGCAATGTTTTATTTTGAGTCTCAAAATCCAATTCATTTCACTGCATACGGTTCTTAATAATATCTATCTCCTCCGTTCATTATCCCAAAAATCTCTCTCAAAATCCAAACCAAACATATGTTATCCACAAAAGAGGAGAAAAAAGTGCCCTGAATGCTGAATAAATAAGTTGAGCAAACTGTGAGAGCTTGGTACATAAGGTCTTCTAGCCATATTTCCCAAAAAAAAAAAAAAGGTCTTCTAGCCATTTAGCCATTACTTAATACTCCCTCCGTCCCAACTTATTTGTCCATTTTATTAATGTTCATATTAGTTTTCAATTGTTTATATAGTTTAATATGAATCTTTAAAAATATGCAATATGAATCTTGTTTGATAGTTCGTGATTAATCTTATAATTCAAAACTTTCAAAATTGTGAAAAACATTATAAATTGAAAACTATAATCAATTAAAAATAGACAAACAAAATGGGATGGAAGAAGTAGATTATTGGTCAAGTGGTTATATACAAGTAGCAATAAGTCCAGATATGAGCTGATCTGCGGTTAACCATGCTCTTAAATGGGTTGACAATTTTTGGGCAAGTCCAAATTAGTGTAAACTAGACTTCATAACTTTGAGCACTTATTTAAAAAATAGGTACTTTTAGGGTTGACATGTCTCGTAAAATAAAAAATAAGTACTTAAAAAACAATAATTTGAGCAGAACAGGGCCATAAGACACTTATTTGCAGCTGCCTAACATGACTTGTTCAGTGATTTGCAAAGAAAAGTATATACCAGTAAAATTAATACTACCTCTAATGTTGGATATGTGTCGTATGTTCATGTGCTTTTGTACTCACTCTATTTGAGAAATGAATATTGATATGTGATTATGTAATCCGGAGGTGTTTGGGAGTATGCGTTTTATGATTTGGGAATTGTTCAGGAAAACTTTGATAGAAAAATGGAAATATGAGTTTTAAAATTTTAATTCTGTAATTTACGAACAGTTGAACTAACCTTTGGTAACAAAATGGAGTGCTTTGAAAGAGAGGGACTTCATAAGATCTGTAAAATGAACAAATATTCTCTCGAGTAATAAAAGAAATGTAACCTGGATTACTTTAGAAGAGGATTCTATATGATGGCGAATTATACTGCTGCTGCTAACGAATAATAATAAGTCAGAAAATGGGAACACATCATTGGGCATTTTACGTCGGAAAATTGAGCAGAGAGACAAGATTAGTGTTTGAGTTGAGTCTACAGAGCGAGAATTGTACTGCTCCACCAGATGGACAATCTCTCTCGCTCTCTCTCTCTCGCTCTCTGCGCTTATAGCCGGTGTCAAGGGTCTCCGATAGACAGCAGTCTGGGCCACTCTTGCCTTTGATCTTGGAAAACCCTAATATGTGCCCAAAACTCGAACCCTTCCTTATCTTCACGCTGTTTCCATGTAAATGCAGCAGAGGAAGAACATAATCAATAGGAAGACGTATCCATGCGAACGTCTCGCTTTCTTACTCGTCTTGCCCGCCACCACTCCTCCGCCCTCACCTCCCTATCTCCGCCCGCCGCGTCCCTCCTTCGCTGCTCTCTTCTCTCTGAATTTTGCGGAACATCTGCCACCGACGATCGCCCTAGTTTTCAATTCCATTCCAACACTCTACTACGCCATGGAGGACGAGGAGGAGGGTTCTTCACTTCTCCATTTCCATATCGAGGTCTTGTCTCACGATATTGCTCTTCGCGACAAGCCATTTCATTGGCTTCATTTTCATTCGATTCCCTTAACCGAAGTACGCTCTTCCTCTGTATAAACAGGTTTGTATCTCTGTGTTTATGTGGACATCTGTGTTTGATATTGTTCTTTGTTTTTGCAGGTTTTTTCACCAGAGCTAAAGAAATAAAGAAGATAGAAGTTCAACATGATCACAGGTGAATTGTGTTTCCCCTTACCACTCGCCCTAATTCGCACTTATTTTGGACATTGAATCTTGTGAAGCAAACAATAACTTTTATAGGTTGACAAGCAATGAATCTATGTGAAATGATCCCCTTGTCCATACACTTGCAACTCACAAATTTGTCACGACACAAAATTTGTTACAGTTTCCTTGGTAATGAATAACTTGTTTCTTAGGTCTTGGACTTAGAGAACTCACATGACACTTAATAGCCGGAGCAGGGAGGGTATACCGAGATTTTGATCATAATGGAAGTCTTTAACCAATGGTTGGAGATGAATGACTTGCATACAGCAAAATTGTAGAATCAAGAATTGGCTTTCCATGCACCTTCTATTTTATGGTTTCAGAAACTTGACTATCATGGCATGGTTCAAGCACGAAATTGTGCTTTATATTCAGATTAGTTGTCCGAGGACTTGAACCTTGGCGGAGATGTGGCATATTGGCATGTTCCCCTCATCAGATCCATTACATGGAGCATTGTGTGGATGTTCTCAATTGGCAAGCTAAGGGCTTCACTGCTCTCGTTGGGTGTTCTTCCTTAAATTTTGAGCTAGCAAATCTGTTTGCTCTTTCTGAAAATTGATTATTTCCAGGTGTCTTAGTTGATTGGGAACTCAGGGTTTGGGGTTAGTAGCTCAGGTTTAAGCATGTATTTTGGATGATGCTTGACTTCCTGTTAGGGGTACAGTTGATTCGGGGATTATTTGAGTTCAGAAGAAATCATCTTCCCCTATCTCGTAGGTCCGCTTCAACTCAGGATTTGCTAGTAGCTGCAAAGTTAATGTGCACACTTGTTATGTTCGTTGAAAACAACTGTTGTGCATTGTCTCTTTGACTACATCTGGGTGCCATAACCATGTTGTTTTCATCTAGAGTGGCATAACCGTGTTCCCCAACAGGTGGAAATCGTCATTTTCAATCTCATTCCACTGTGCATGTTCTCTTTCTTAAGCAATTTATGGCTGAACGAATGAGTAGTACTTACCCACGGATGAACTTGTAACTGTGGAAACATTCTGTTCACCAATTTATTAGTCAAAATTGTAGCGATCAAACAGATATTGATAAGTGTGGCTATCGAACATAGACTAATAGAAGTGTGAATTTGAAATTCCCTATTGGCGGGTTAGGTAAGTTTGATTGCAAATAGCTTGTCCAAAAGAGAGAGGAAAATGGTATAAAACCTTTCTTTTTAGGTTTGGGTTTGACATCCATTGTTGAAATTGACAACTTTTTTGAGGAGTTGACCTTAAGTTCGTGATCTATAGTTGAGAATGTGTCTGATTGTTCTGTTGCTAATTTTGCGAGATGTTGAGTTCTGGTAGTTAAGGATGTTAGGCTTCATTTGAAGCAAATTATAGTTAGGGGAAAGGACAGAGAAAGGGTAAGGATTTTCCTATGGAAAATTAGCTTTTGTATTCATGTCTGTTTTTGCATTGATAAATATCCTATTCTCATAACTATGCCATGTCTTCTATATGATCAATGCTGCTAAATCTACTGTCCATTAAGTATAGTATCATACTCTAAAATCAGGTTTTCCCGTTTTTGAAGCAGGGCATGTTGTCTTAGCAGGATTATTTTAAAAAATTCAAAAACTATCCCATGAAAAGTTGCATAATTTAGTGAAAATTTGAGCACCTTTTTTCAAACATCTAAACAATTTCTTTTCCCTGCTTTGTCCGACAACATTTTTTTGCTAGCCAGCGAGCGGTAACAACAGCATTATGGTGCAACTTCCTTGTCTTCTCTCTCAAGTTTGGGGTTTGGTTAGGCACTTCAAGCCATGTCATGCTGGCTGAAGTGGTTCATTCTGTGGCAGATTTCGCAAATCAGGTACACAGTCCTTTTGATCTTATTTCTCATCTCCTGCTGGCATAAACGTGCTTATGTTAGCATCATCATATGTCGGAACAGTGAATGCTGAGAATCTAATTCATGTTTACATTGTAGGCACTTCTTGCATACGGTTTGAGTAGTTCAAGACGTGCTCCAGATGCCCTCCACCCGTGAGTGTTTCACAATCAACTGACTTTTGTCCAATGTTTTATATGCACAAACTGAAGAATTCAGTATTTGATGACCGATTCTATCTGTAGCAGCTTTTGCACGGTATCCAATTGGTTTTAGATGTCACAAAAATGCATCTTCATGTGCGCTCTCAGCACCCCTCAAAATCTTCAGGAACTCTTTGACGACTTTTGGTGCTGAATTACCAATTTTAAATTTGCATTTGTTCCTTCAGTTTTATTTCTGAAACTTGATCTGGACCTGTCATTACTTATTTTGTTTCAGTACAACAATTGGGTTCAGCACGATAAATCAATCAAACTGGAGTTTGTGATTCGGAGTAGAAATTATAGAAGTATAAACATTTGGATGTGGCGATGTGCTGATCCTAATCTTATATGTTCGCAGTTATGGTTATTCCAAAGAAAGATTTGTTTGGTCCTTAATATCGGCTGTTGGTATCTTTTGTCTTGGTTCTGGTGCGACAATTGTTCATGGCATTCAGAACTTGTGGACATCGCAGGTAATCAACCAATTGATATTCCTTTTTCCTTTCTTTTTATCAGCATGAGAATAAATTTATTTTGAACAAAAATAACAAAAGATACAAGAAATGGGGACAAGAAGTCCACCAAGGGAGATAAACCAATTGAAATTGCTAGTGCCTGTTTTTTCCTTACATGAAACTGAGTTTTTGCGGTCTGTGTGCCTGTTTTTTCAGCCCCCTGGAAATATTCAATATGCAGCTTTGGTCATTGGTGGCTCATTCCTTATTGAAGGTACTAGTCATGGAATTATAGTTTTACACTTCTGGAGTTTCTAAATATTCCTTTACTTTTGGCTTTTCTGTTCATTTTCTCCCACGAGTAACTCTAGCCTTTCTTTAGGTGCTTCTCTTGTTGTGGCCATACATGCTGTCAGGAAAGGTGCAGCTGCAGAGGGTATGACAGTGAGAGACTATGTGTGGCGTGGTCATGATCCCACAGCTGTTGCAGTCATGACGGAGGTCATAGTTCCGATCTTGGAAAGTTAATAATAATGTATCTCATGTAACTTAATCCCCCCCAAAGGGAAAAAAAAAACTGCTTGGGAAAAGAGAGATAGAAGATACTTATCGGAGTGCAATCAATAATGTGATGCTAGAGAAGGTGCATGTGAGCTAAAAGAACTACATTGATCACGTGTAGCATTTACATAAACAAAAGCTAAAACAACCATACTGCTGCGATGTAGCTTATGTATTGCATGCAAATAAGGAGCTGGGATCTAATTTATTAACATTGGCTGTGGTTGCTGTAACTGCAACATGGAAACAATAAAATTGAAGAAGTTATACATGGAAAGGTAGTGCATGCTGCAATTCACCCCCCACCCCCCAAGTAAATTACATGGGAATTATGCTTCATACCTTCACACGACCCATGGGTTATGGCTTCTAAATCATGGCACTTCTGCTTCTGTCTTGGTTTTAGCCTCTCTTAAAATGCTCTAAAACATGCAGGATGGTGCAGCAGTAACTGGTCTTCTCATTGCTGGTGCATCATTGGTTGCTGTTAATACCACAGGAAATGCAATCTATGATCCTATTGGTTCAATAATTGTGGGCAACCTTCTTGGAATGGTAATTTACATGCTTATACTTCCTTGCCTTTTCTTCTTATTCGTGTACTCTTAAGTCACTAAAATATTTCAAAGTTATATTTGTCAGTTTTTGGCAGCTGACTGAGAATTTGACTCCAAAAGTACCCTCCGTGCGTCAAACATTATGTTTGTCTTTAGGCCATGTAGCTTTTCCTCCACATACATACTGGTTGAGTATGTTTGCTTTGAGTGGTGCTTATCGGGGGGATACAATTAATACTGAAAGGAAAAATTTAGAGAACAAGCTATAGAGCCAATATTCAATACGGGACTAATCTTTAGTGGCTAAGAAACTACATATAAATAAACTTGGTGTCTTTGATATATGATGCTCTGATGGATCTGTGACAAGGCCAAAGAAATAGAATCCGTAGTAACTTCACATGTGAAATGGTACAATAGAACCAATTGATGATTATCTGAGAGACCAAAAGAAAGAGTTAATTTTGTTTTTTTCCCCTAAACTATCCACATTTTGTCTAGTTTGTCCCTAAACTATGGAAATAACAATTTTGTCCCCTCCACTTTCTTATTGCAATCTATTTCGGCCAATTTCTATATTTTTATACTTTTCCAACAATCCAAAAAATCTGTTCTGAATCTTGTAAAAATTAGGAGAAAACAACCAAAAAGTCTTGGTCAAAAAGGTCCAAAAATTTAGGCCAAAGGAGGTCTAAATGCATTTGGGGGCATATGGCACTCCATCTAGCAAAAAAGCTACATGATTTGGAGTATACATGAAAGTTGTTTGAGATAGTTTGGAAAGGTACAACAAAGGGAGTTGGAGAGTTAATGCAACAAGCAGCTAAATGACATTGTCCATGCTGAAGATGCCCAAAGGGCAGCAGAAACTCTACATGACGTGTGTTGATGATGCAGTAGCACAAAACATGTGAGGATGTAGCTCAGTGTGAAGCCAAACGGAGAATCTGAATCCTTGTAGCAACCATGAGTTGTTTGGATGTTGAGGAAAAAGTAAAAGTGGGACTCTGACTTGTATTTGTCCGGCTAAAATTCAGTAGGAATTGAAGGAATTACAATTCTGTTGAATTGAATTATTTATACCGTACAAACAGGGCCATGGAACAACTGTAAATCGGTAAATGTGAATGACAACTTCTTTTTCCCTAGTTGGGATGATATACGTATAATTAATCTGTTGTCTTGGAATATTTGAAGGAATGAGGGGGAAGAAAGGAGAGCACGGCTTTATTTGTGATTATAATCATTTGCCATAGGAGGGAGAGATATTGAATCAAATATACGCATTCAATTTTGTGCACACACGTATATGTGGCTTCTATCCCTTTTTAGCTGACTATAATTCATTTTTAACAAACTTTGAGCCTTGTCTTATAGAGATTTCGATGCAGGTTGCTATATTTCTCATCCAAAGGAATCGCCATGCTTTGATTGGTAGAGCAATTGATGATCACGACATGGAAAGGGTTCTTCATTTTCTGAGAAATGACCCAGTAAGATTGCCGTTAGTACTCAATAAGGAGTGTTATTGTGTTATGGTGATGTCCGAGTTAAACAAATGGAATTTCTGCTACAGGTAGTAGATGCTATATATGATTGTAAAAGTGAAGTGATCGGGCCTGGATTTTTTAGGTTCAAGGCTGAAATAGGTGAGCCTTTTTGTCATATCCTTTTCCTTCTGCATTTTCATAAAATTTGGGTCTGAAAGATATGAAGTGGATGCAAGTGCCAGTGGATTTTTATGACCTTTTAAATGCCCCAACATTGTCATTGCCATGAGCATTTTGACCATTGGATTCTGTTGAGAATATAGATAATAAAGTTGCCCCTCTCTCTAACAACTTAAGCTTTTAGATGTGTTGATGGTTAACAATCTAATATTGGTATCAGAGCAAGCAATAGATAAAAGATCCTGGGTTCGAATCTCACCGCCTACCTAATGATTAAAATTTACACGTGTTCACCCACTTTTGGAGGAGAGTCTGATTACACGTGAGGGGGCGTGTTGAGAATATAAATAATAAAGTTGCCCTCTCTCTCTAACAGCTTAAGCTTTTAGGTGAGTTGGTGGTTAACAATCTAATAATAGATTCCATAGGTTCAAGATTACTCCGTTCTAAATGATTAATTTCTTTATCACCTCTTGGTGTATTATGGTATCCTGTATCCCTTGTTGCAAAAGTGCCATTCATATCTCCCAGTATGTCTTGACGATTTGCGTGTCATGTTTTACCTGTAACTGGATAAGTTATAAAAATGGATACATTGACTGGATTCACTTTTTTGCATTAACTCGTAGCCTATCACAATAGCAACTCTTGTGTGGGCATTGGAATAGGAATTAGAAAACCTGTCCCGGTCCGAATTAGAAAACTTGTCGTCCAGTTAGATTTCGATACCCCTGTCCACTTATTGGTTAAACTGGAGAAAAAAAGAGTAATTGGTTCAACATTTGTGTGGCAGATTTTAACGGTGAGGCACTGGTGCAGAATTATTTGAAAAGAACAGGACGTGATGAGTGGGCCAGACAGGTTAGTATTTCGTATTTAACTTTTTATGGTTAGATATTTTGTTTGCTGCTTGTAAGCATGCAGTTACATCATTAATTACACATGCTAGGAACTACTCAAGTAACCTTCACTACATTAATATGCCTTGGCAAACTACTCTTAAGCCACGTTGTACATATGAGTAGTTGAAATCGGGGTGGGTGTAGTGAGAGAATTGTATTTATTTGCTTCATGTTTCACTGAGAGAGATTCCACTCAATAACCATTCTGCTGTTGAGAGAGATTCCACCACTCAATAACAGTGTTCTAAACAAGGAATTAATCAGCGATTATTCATTGGTGCCCCCTATTTGATTAGGTCCGACTAATGATTAATCGCCAATTACTAATTAATATGCACCGATTAATCCGATTTATCGCTCGAAGGTGGCTGACCGCCCAACTATCAGCCTAGCGACTTTTAGAACATTGCTCAATGAACATTTTTCTGTAGCATGCCTAATTATAAAAATCCCAAGAGGAATTGATGATATTGCCATGTTATATGTGTACAGTTTCGAGAAGCTGCAAAGGAGAAGGATAATACTGGCTTGCTCAAGGTCATGTCATGCTATGGTATGCATTGTCATGAATGATTTGCTTTCTGGCTGAAGTGGGCGTGTTACATGATTAGAACTAATCTTGCTTTCATTCTCTTGGCAGGTGAAGAAGTGGTTACAGCTCTGGGGAGTGAAGTTGATAGGCTAGAAAAGGAAATCCAGGAAATTGTCCCTGGAATTCGTCATGTTGATATTGAGGCCCACAATCCCATTGGCCCATCCCCATGATTCCCATTCCTTGCATTTAAGTAGTATTTTTTCATGATTTTGGTATTGTAATTTACGCTCAACAAGAAAATCACCTGCAATGATTCTAAGCACAAAATGATGGCAGTCAACAACTATGTATCCAGTATCCACAAATGTTAATAGTGAAGACCAAAACATATTGAAGACGTCAACCTGCCTAAGTCATGGCGGCGCAAAAAAGTTTTTGAGGGTTGAAAGCTAAAAGGTTTTATAAAAGAAAGTCCTCTGCTTAACATGAACAGCCATGGATAATGCCATGGTTAGATTGGTCTGTGAAGAACTATTCCTCCCTCGCTACATTTCTTGCTTGTGTTGACTGCCTATGTTGTACTGGTCACAAACCAATTGCAGCACTCCAGACAAATATCAAGTGGATGAGAAACTGAAACTTGGAAGTAATAACCTAATTCAAGGCAGCAACTAAAGAAATGCAGTATGGATTTTTGTTTAACCTTTAGACATAAGGTTCAGAGTCATCAAGCAAAAGGCAAGGACTTGTGAAGATTATGCAACAAGTTATGAATCTCAGCACAAAAGCAAAAACAAAATTGCCCATAAAAGCTGATTGTTTAATGCTCCTGTAGGAGATTGCAATAGTAACCAGCAAGGAAAATAACCAGTAAGGAAAAAGTAAAAGTTCATAATCTAAAAAAACATGTTTATGATCTACAATCAATAAGCTACGGGGGAAAAAAAGAAAGAAAAGTAACCCAAAACTTGTGTATTACAATCGTTTCCCCTTCTTTGAGTAAGGGGTTGTGTATTACTAAGGTTCCCCATTAAAGGTAAAACATTGCATGTGTTTTTAACATTTTCAGGAACAGTAAGGGAAACTAAGGACTAGGCACCACAGAATTATATCATTACAAAACAATTCAATATTTCTTGTCCATGACAAACCACATCTAATGTACACACCAAAACGAGAGTTCTCATACAACTACAGGATGCCAACTATGGAAACAACTTCAGAAATTGGAACATAATTTTCTCGTTGACAGAATCTAATATTTCTGATAGGCATCACAATAAATTAAAAACACACTCTTAACAATCCTTTTGACGATTCTGTGTTGGAACAGTTTGTTGTTCTCTTGGATAACCTCTAGAAAAGTACTCTGGTGCCTTCTAAGCACCAACAATTGAAGTATGAATGCTGCAACCAAATGATTTGTATTTTCACAAAGAGTACTTGATCAATGAATTGGACATCCCTTTAACTGCTCTCCTCAGTTTCCTTCACATGCAGAGTTAGCAGAAACAAGAATAGGCCAGGTGATTCTTCTTTGAAACGTAAGGGGATATGAAGTCTGCTGCAGAAGTAGAGCCTGGAACATTGGCAGGAACAAGTATCTGTGTCCTTCCGGAAGCAATTCTCTTACCAGCTACATTGGCATAGAAAAGGCCTGAGATGGCCGGTACAAAAACGTCACTCTCAGAACAAATGTAGAAGTCGATAGCCTTCTCAAATTCAGAAGTTTCCGAGTTGAGGTACTTTGCCTTTTTATCCTCTGGCATAATGCTTTCCTGCAACAGTTTTCATAGCACATACGTATTTAGAATACAATCATCTTTATCCAGTGTCAAATCTAATATTTAAGAGAAACATTTGTGTCTCTAAACAGTTTCAGGGAGTATCAACTGTTATATAACGTTTGCTTCAGTAGTGAACAACTTATTTCTGAACTGCTCCGGTTTATAATGAGGGTATGGTCTGGTGTCCAACAAATCTATGACAGCTCTCTTGTTCTTTATACACCTTTTCCATTATTCCGTCATCAGAAGCTAGAGTAAGAACAGATGAGCTTCTTTGCAAAGTATTGGACTGTTTCCTTGTGATACCATTCTTCGTTATGGCGTGCGCTTCATGTTATGTAAGTGCATGATAGGGCTCTTCCTTTCAAATGAACAACTTTTTTTTCCTTTTTATTTTGGTAAATAAGATGGTGAAAACATACAAAGATTGAACTAAGTGCACTTGAGAGTTCATCATCGAAGCAATCTCTGTTCTTGCAAGACACTATAACCTGGCAATTTTTGTTACCCTCACCTTTTCTATTCAACTTTTGAAAATATATGAAGCGGTCTGGAAAGAATCATGATTGAGGCTAGTAGAAAGATTTTTCCAAATCTAGTCACCTTACTATGCCTAAATGATAACCTAGAGCTCAAGTGTAAAAATCCTGATTGAGAAAACTTTTCACAAAATTGAACTTACTAGAGCCATCGCAAGGGACATGATTAGCATGTTATGGAGGAAAGGAAGAAACTCAGTACCTTGGTATAAGTTTTGGGGAAGAAATCTTTCAGAGCATCGAGGCTGCTGTCCCACCTAGATTGGGTCAAATATACGGTGGTGTCCTTGTTAAAACCAATCTTCCTCAAAAATAGTGCAACCTCTTCTGGACTGTAACAGCTTTTTGTTGAACTTTCTTGGCAACCTTTCTTCTCCAACATCTCAACCCTCAAATCCACTGCTATGAACAGACCATCTGATTTTCGACTTAAAGTTCTTAGCCGCTCAATTATTGAGTCCACCACTTCACGAACCTCAGGTTTTAACTCTAAAGTTCCAAACATAGCCAAGCATGCCACTGAATCAATGATACTTTTATGTTCAGTTTTTCTCATATTCACTGAAGGAAAGTAAGTTGCCAGCCTGATGTTGCCCTTTCTACTAAATATTGGTTCAATATGTTCAGCAATGTGCTTTCCAGTAACACGATTTGGGACCCTCACAACTGCAAGGTTACGAGCTGATATTTCACCAGGTTGATATTTAGCAACTCTGACCACCCCATTCAGACTTTTTACAAACTTTTCAACATCATAAATGTCTCCAAAGTTCCTGGAACATTTCAGCACGTCAGTATAGTTGTGTTTCACAGCTTAGCCATTAGAAGTGCGTAAGGAAATTCATCTATGAAATTGGAATCAATTCAAAGTTACACCATATATATATATATATATATAGGCTTCATTCGAGCAGTTTTTATTTGAACCGTTCGATAAAAAATAAACAAAAACTGCTCGGATGAAGCCCTTCCCGGTCATTTTTTTTGCCGATTTCTCGCGGGTACCCTTAAAATCATGTTCTGAACACATTGAGCGGCTCGGATTATCGAAATTCGATCGGAACATGGGAGGACCTTACCTTAACAAGGTAAGGTCGCACTTACCTGATTGAAACTGTATATATATATATCATGTAACATACACAAGAAAATACATAAAATTGCTAAGTGCAGTTTTCTTGGGAGAAGTTCCCCAAATATTATAAACTTCCACACGTTGAGAAAGCATGTTATCACCATCATTGTTGCACTATGCAACAAGATACCCATGATGTTAACACAGAAAGCATAAAACTGAAGGTCAATTTCATTCTATGTACCCCAAAATGGGATCTGAGAGCAATTGAAAAGATTCACAGAGAAACTCGCCTCATCCATCTGGACCATAGTTTATAAGGTTGTACCCAGCCCCCTTGCCCGGAGAAAAAGAAAAACAATGCAAAAAAAAAAAAAAAAAAATTGAAAATGAAGAAGAAGCAGCATTAGAAACCACTGTGGGGAAGATTGAGTCAAATCTCATTGTATCTTTCAGTTGACCTTTTGAGCTTGATGGTTGCTAGTTCACCGTATTGTGTAGGAAAAGTTTGTTATCATGCTAATATACAGATTGTGATCGACGCTGTGGTCATGGATGAAGTGACTTGTGGAATGAACAACTAACCTCTTATCACCTGGTTTGCTTCCCCTTACGTCTGGCAAAACAAGAGTCGCTCCTAGATATCTTGCGACTACAACTGCATCGGCAATCTGAAGACAAATCACCGAAAATAACCAAAATTAGGGATTCTGGCATATAAAGGTTACACATACGACGAGATGGAAAAGTACAATCAAAGGTATATTCCGACGATTCGAATACAAAATTAGGGACGACAAATGACTATAAAGGCTACAGACAGGACAGAAATGGAAAATTCTAATAATGACGCCTGTTAGAGAACAGGAAACGATATAATATTGCAGACCAAGTATACCGACTTGAAGAGAGCATATCTATCGATGGAGGAGAAGTAAAACAACCAAAACCTACACACCTTTGCTCACAGTGCTGACTTTTAATCATCATTAGCGACGCATCTACTAGGAGATACTGTAATTACTAATTACTATTGTAGTCATTCACAAATATGGACTAAATAAATAGAAGCTTGTTTGACCATTTCCTATTTGGACAAGAAGAATACATGTCTGAAATTCATGACGTAATCACAAAAGGATGGATTAAGTCTTGAGCGAAAGTTCATTGTTGCAATGCATGCATTGGGAGATTGAAGAAAGTTGGAAAGAGTTGACATCGAATTTGATAGACATCTTATGAAAAGATGGTCAAAGAAGCTTGATTAAGTCTTGTACAAGCACCAAAACGGGAAAGCTTTTCAATGTTATTGAAGATAAATGCATAGAATTCGCACAAGTAACAAGGTACCATCAATCCAGGGAAAAATTAACAAAAAAATATAAATTCCACAGCCCATTGATGCATAGCAGGATGGGAGAAAATTGGCTGCATCGTATATATAAGTAAAAGGTGGATGCTTATACAAGATTCCTGATAGCAGAGAGCAAGACGTGCTTGGGATGTTACTACAAATCTGGCTTACATGCATCAATCAAAGAAAATTTCTACACACGACAATCAAGGCACCATGAAAATTGTGAGGCATGGTTTTTGCACCAGCAGAATGTTTAAAATTTAGGTCTGCCAGTAAAGAGGCAAATGCAGCTCACTGATAGTTAGAAAGGTAAAAGAAGTATTGATTTTCTCTGAGAGGAAATCTAGGATCAGAAATCGAGCATAATTAGAGGGAATTTGAATGTAAAGTAAATCAACCATTTTGCTATAATGGGCCAATTTTGTCCTGATGATAAAGCTTTTGGATTGAATCTCTTGGGTTTTTCTCAATCTGGACAAAATTACGTATGCTGCGCCTCACGGTGAAGTTTTCTAAATTTATTGAGAAAGGCCGGCAAAGTCAGGCAATAGAGGCATAGTGTGCTGGGTACCTGTGAGACATGATACTCAGGGCCATTGGTTAATGAGAAGGTGACAAAACCTTCTGATTGCTGCCCCTCTTCTGTTAGACATGTAACAAATGAGTAAGTGCGTAAGATAACGAAAGAGAATTGATAAATGGAAGTTAATATTAATGGAAACACTATATGAAAATTTCTGAATCTCCAATAGCCAAGCTGACTTACCTGAATCTGGTTTTGTCCAACACGGCTTTAGATTTAGAACATCCTCCTTCCATGGCCCATTTCTCACTCCAGGAAGTGTGACAGTGGTGCGCTCGCTAGTCTCGACATCATCATAATTACCACTTGGAGATCCTGAATGGTTTGCCTTTTACAAAAAATGTTAGAGAAAAGAACAAACCAAACTGGGGGATGAAGTAGGTTAACAGTAGAACTAATAAGTTTGTTAGGAGTTGAACAAACAACGCCAGTCCTACTTAAATTAATGAGAACTCAAATCTTCCTCTCAAACCACCAAGAACTGTACTAAAAAAACATAATCAATTACAACAAGAAGCATGCATAAAGAATACGCACAGATACGTAGAGTCAGCTTGAGGAAGTTGAGCGTTAAAGTGTCTCCAATGGGTGGTCAAATTAATTGCTAACCTAGAATTTAGCTAGAAGATGTATTGCAAATTGAACTCCAATGGTTAGTTAAAACTCATCGTGAGGATGGCTTCACCAAATCTTTGGCAAATAAAGAAGCAAAAGGTCCGCTAAAAAGTGGTCCAACTAAATTTCTTCTCCCTATTGCTCTGTCAGCAATGGAGCAACATTGGGCACTCTAGATAGGGAAACGCAATGATCATATGGAAAGACCTGTAAATATCATACTACTTACTAGAGTGCAGGGAAAGGAATTGGAACTGGTAGGAATGAAAGCGAAATTGAAGCAGGAGGGTTGAGGAGCAAATGAGTAAAACATGATTGAACAAATGCATCGAAAATTGAGAAGAGAGGAGTAGTAGGTTGAGAGTGAATAATGATGATGAGATAAGGAAGAAGAGTGAGGAATGGGGTTGGGACTTACTACTTCAACGGTGGTATCAAAATGGTCCCTCTTGATCATGTTTCCAAGCATTACAAACATGGTCACTGTTAAGAAGCCAGCCAACACCTGCCTCGGATCCACTGCCATTTCCTCACTCAGATCAACAACCACTCACTCAAAACTCCGCCGCCTCTCTCTCTCTCTCGATCGATCTTCTCTCTCTCAGAGACTCAGACTCAGACAAATTGGGCAAATGCGGGGGAGCCGGGTTTTGTGTGAGGAAAGATAGAGAGATACTACTACTACAGTCTACATACAGCGGGAAGAGAGAGAGAGAGAGAGAGAGAGAGAGAGAGAATAAAGAAGTAAAATGGTGGTTGAAAATCAAAGAAAGGGTGATTTTAGGTGTGTGTCGAGCGAGAAGAGAGCATATATCCTCTTCATCGCACCGACACGCCTACCCAGAAAACGATTGGGCGCCTTAATTATGTTTTAATTTCCTGATTTACACTATAATAATAATAATAAAAAGTCACTAAATCTGATACAGTAGTAGTATGTCCGTATCCTCGTTCCAGAACACCTTATAAATACTTATTTTATATTTTTAAATTTAAAAATAATATAAATAAGAAATATTTTTTTATTTTTTTGTACCGTATAAAAAATTTTATCTAAATTTTTCAAATAAAATCCATATTACATATTTTTATATTTCATTAAGCCTCTTATTTTTTAGTTTGAAATTATATTCTTAAATAATAAGTACTTAAAATCGTTCGGAAACGGGACAAGCAATAAGTACTCCTATAATTGCTCTCTTCAATCATCCAAGTAGGATTAGGTACTCCTACAAGTCAAGTCTCCAGTCTCCTGTCTACACTAAAACCCAATAATCTCGCCTACATCTCGTCTCCTTCTCTCTTACTACCTCCCCTCCTTGACGGTCTCACTTTCTCACTTTTAGTTTTTTTCAAATAAAAAAAATTAATTATTTCCGTGCATAATATTTTAAATTTTTTTGTACCGTATTAAAGATCTCGATTATAACTTTAATTTGGTGCTAAAAATGGTTCCTGATTTTGTCACTCCCTTTTTCTGTTAACGTTACTTCCTTATAAGTGTATTTTTGCACTAAAAATACACTTGCAAGGGTGACATTAACAAAAAAGGGAGTGGCAAAATCATATTTCTAAAAAATTATATACGGAAATAGTTGATTTTTTTATTTGAAAAATTACATTACTTTTTATAGTGAACTCTTAATATGAACGGAGATAGTATTACTGTATCTTACAAAATTAGATGTTGATGATGTGGGCAATTTAATTTAATACTGTAAAATCAATGTCACAAGAAAAGCAAAGTGGTAGCTGCATCTACATAATGCATGTGCCTCTCACAGTCTCACGTCCTACTCGTGTGCAGGTTTTCTTTTTTTTATAATTTGCATCATGTATTCAATCAATTATAAAATATACTAATTCGGAACACTATATCAATTATAAGAGTTTATAAAATAATTACCAAGCGAAACAACTGAAACAATACAAGAAATAATTATATCATAATCAACTGTACGTGAGAGTTCACGAGATATATTACTAAACCCAATAACTCAATCAACACAAGAAATAATTTTATCATAATTAATAGTGAGAGTTCATGAGATCATTATCAAGTCCAACAACTCAATCAATATAAAGAACAACTCATAAATTATACTCCGTATAGTCTATCATAGGGAAGAAAAAGTCCATCTAAAGAAAAAACATTCACATGCCGATGGAGAGATTCAAACTCTTGACCTCTTAATTTTGATGCAAGAGTTCTGATTAACTGAGTTAGGTTAGTGGAGTAAATAAGATTAGTTGGATTAATTAGTCAGATTTGTTAATTAAGTGAGTTGAACCGTCGTATAACTACCACTGCTACATACATTCGTTTGTGATGTTGTAAATTCTACTCCTATATATCAACTCATACACCCTACTACGACGGGAAAAGTTGTAATTAAGTTGAATCAATTACTCCTCCATTATTGGATTTTGAAGTACGTGACAAAAAAAAAAAAAATATATATATATATATATAGGGCCCTTCTAATGCGGATGCCCGCATTTAAGCAAGTTGCGGACCACACCATTTCTCCCCTTTCCCAATTGAATTTTAATGATCCGAGCCGGTCAATGTGTTCAGAACGTGATTTTAAGGGTACCCTCCAGAAATCGGGAAAAAAAAATGACCGGAAAGGGCTTGTTTTGAGCAGTTTTTATTTGAACCGTTCAATAAAAAATAAACAAAAACTGCTCGGATGAAGCCCTTCCCGGTCTTTTTTTTTGCTGATTTCTCACGAGTACCCTTAAGATCATGTTCTGAACACATTGAGCGGCTCGGATCATCGAAATTCGATCGGGAAAGGCAAAGTCCGCAACTTACTTGAATGCGGGCATCCGCATTAGAAGGGCCCTGCATCCGCATTAGAAGGGCCCTGTATATATATATCTATCATCATCAGTGAAGAAATTTGTATTGGCTAAAAGAAAAGAAATCAAGTACTGTAATTTGATATTCAAAATGCATTTAATGTAGTCCGTCCAACACCATAGATTTGGTTTAATTACATATATATACTAGCACATCATCATCTTAGAGATCGATATATATACCTCAAATTCAATGGTTGACGTGGCGATCAAATTAAGCATATATTCAAGATGTTTTATTATTATTAGGTACTAAAAAAATCTTGGCAGTTTACAATTCAATCTTCTTAAAATTAGGCGTGAACCAAGGGATATATGCATATTGGCAGTTTAGTTAATTACCTGGACATCCAATTCACATAAGACAAAAGTGGATTATTTGTCCAATGAATTAACCCAGTAGTAATAGTTGAATTTCTAATTTAATAGGAAAAACAACAGGGTGAAAATATTACTATTACTAGCATGTTCGAGACGAGTATATACTTGTCGAAGATGATTGATCAGTCTAGTACTAGCTTGGAAGATATGGAATGAGCTAAGATGACATGAAATTTTAAAATTTCTGTGCGAGACCTTTGATTCTTCGAGAGCCTCTCTGTCTATATTTTTCCTGCAGCTAGGATTCTGCTTGAGAAGGGGGATTCTTTGAGAGCCTCTCTGTCTACACTTTTCCTGCGGCTATTTTCTGGAGGTGTATTTTCTCCTGACTGGGTCTCCCCCAATCTAGTTTTCCTACCCCAGATCTTGGTCTCATCAAACCAAATCTGGTGGACAATAATGTTTTATTAGTGTGGATTTTATTGGAATTTCATTCGTTAATTTTGGGATCCAGTTGTTGGAATGCTTCATGTGGCTGCCATGGTCGCGAGGGTTTGCTGGCTATCTTCGGTGCCGGCTTGTCTTCATCTAGGAGGTTGTTGCTGGCTGATGATCAAGGGATTCCCAAATTAGTTTGTGAGGTTTTAGATTTTAAGACTTGTGTATTGATTATTGTCTCCATTTGAATTTGATAACCCTCTTTGATGTATGTATGCTTATTCCTATCAATGAAATCTCCTACCATTTTGAGAAAAAACATAGTTAAGGAGTCTAAAGCAAGTGGACAATGGACAGTTTTTACTAGGAATAAATAATGAATCTTTACATAAGTTCTTGATCATTAATCTATTTAGCCCAAAATAACCACCGGTTAGTCTTTTTTTTTTTTTTACATAGCAAATCCTACACTAGCTTAGCTCAAGGGGTATGGCGGTAGGATGGTGGCCGGGAGTTGAACTCACAAGTCAGATGGATCGATTCCACCAACTCCGAACCTTAGCTCATGACCACACCGTAAATCAGAGGCATTCCATCTAAACCTTCGTTTTTGCGGAAGTGGAATCGAATTTTTTTACCCTTAGGGCCTGTTTGGATGCGGGAAAAAAATTATGGGTATTAGTTAATAAGGGGATAAAATAAGGGTACCCCTAATGCCACGAGCCTTTCTTTTAATGCCACGACTGTTTTTTTTTTTTTTTTTTAATCTCTGACAGCTTTGCCCCCAATTACAGATCCACTTTCTCACCTCTGGTCCCCATTACTTTCCTGGCACATTCTTCTTCTCTCTTCGATAGATAGCATTTGTTTAATTCACGGGCATTCTCCGATGGAGAGGCTGAATCCAACCTCTTCACCCGCGGAATATTAAGATCTCGTCAAGAACTTTTTTGGTGGTGCTTGACATCTAAGATTGTCATTGCCGTTCTTGGAATGGAATCAATTTTAGAGTGAGATGTGAGAAAATTGGGTCGTGTAATGTTTTGCTCCTTCTGTTGTTTGAGGAAAAGGTTCTGATTTTGAGTTTACTTTAAAATGACAGAAGTATTTTTAAACTTTGCTGCTATTTCATGTATTTATACTAGAAATTGGATCTTGGAAGAGATGGCTCTTCTTGTCTGGCCTAGAGTCTTGGAGAAGGAGACATTGTCTGGGTTAGAGTCATGGGGAGGAAGGAGACAGAAACAGAGAGTGATAGTCTGGTTAGAGTCTTGGAGAAGGAGACAGAAACAGAGAAAGAGAGAAGGAGAGAAAAGTGGGTTTGATGTGTACTGTGCAGTAACAGTAAAAAGTTCTGAAGCATAAACAGAATTGGAAGAAGCGTAAACGAGTGAAAGTGCCTATACAATTCCATCAAAAAGAACAAGAAAGTGTCTCTACACGATTTAGGAAAAAAGAAGTGCCTGTACCAAAGAGGGTATAACAGTAAATAGGAAGTAAAATTCGTGGCTCTAAAAGAATCTATCGTGGCATTATAATTTCCCTAAAATAATAGGGGGTATTAGTTAATAATGGATGACCCACATTGATGTGATATTTATAGAGCGGTGATTAAATAGTAGGTTGTTTGGATGAGATATTAAAGAAGGGGGATTAAATAATCCTTTGTTTGGATGAAGGATTAATATGGGGTATAAGGAAGGGTGTATGACATAAAAAACTGTCAAATGACCATTTTGTCCTTGTGCAGTCCCTAAATTAATTATGTATTACGTTTTACATATAATTGCAAATTTAATTATTCTTTCACAATTTAAGCCGTAATATTTATTTCTACTAACAAATTAACGAATTTAGGCTCCGTTTGTTTCGACGTAAAATGTTTTACAATGTAAAATATTTTCTATATAAAATGTTTTTTCAGATAACAAATTTCAAACTTTTATTTTCCGGTGTTTGGTTGATACTTGAAAATATTTTCAGAAATCGACAAAATAGTGTACAAAGAGAGATGGGAAGCTTAAACGGTGGAGAAATATGAGATTATTAGAATTGAACGTAGGTCAGGACTAACGATCGAGGAAACTAAGCAATGAGAATTGCAGTAAAAGGCAGCGGGTTCATTTCGGAAAATAACTTACGGAAGATTTAAGGGTAAGTTATTTTCATCCAATTGATGGAAAATGTTTTACATGTAAAATATTTTTCTCATTCTTTACACAACCAAACACCGGAAAATAGGTAAACATTTTACCGGAAAATATTTTACATCCAAACAAACGGAGCCTTAGTATTATTATTAAACAATTTTTTTGATAAAATATGATTTTTTTTTTTAAAATTAAGTGTTCCAAATTTCAATCCGTTTGAACCATTGGAAAGATTTTAGTTTTCTGATCATTTTATCCTAAATGGTCATAATTAAATTTTAACTGTAGGACTCTCGTTGATTAACCCTAAGAAAATCGTAGAATTAAATATCTTTTAGGGCAAATCAACGAGAGCTATATAGTCAAAATTTAATTATAACCATTTAGGATAAAATGATCAGAAAACTAAAATCTTCCCACCGGTTCAAAACGGATTGAAAATTGGAACACTTATTTTTTTTATACCATTTATATCTTATTTTTTTGATTATTTTATCTTAGATGGTTGAATGGAGAGTAGAAGTTGGTTGAATGGTGAATGAAAAAGGGGATAACAAAGGGCATTTTCGTCCACAAAATGCCCCTCCACAAGGGGATTATTTTGGGGGACCTCAGGAGGAGCCCAAAAATAAGACCCTACAATCCCTTCAACTGGGGAAAACGAAAAGGGGGTGAAAAATAATAAAGGAGCAAATTGGGTTGCCAAACGGGGGAAATCAGGTGAACCCCTCCCCATATACCCCTTCTAATTTTTGCCCCCCTCTTTTCCCTTCATCCAAGCAGGGCCTTAGTGAGAGTGGATATTGTAACTCATAATACACACATAACCGTTGTGTAAAACACAATACACAATCAATCTTTATCCGTCCATTGTTGTAATAAACGCTTAGGATCCGCTCAAACTTTTTTCTAGAAGAGTTTTTTTTTTTTTTAAATTTAAACCGTCCAAACCGATTTGAATGGTCAGAATTAGGCGCACAACCAACACAACGGTTGTGCGCGTAGCATTTTTGAATGACTATAGTTATTTGGTCATTTTTTTAACATCAAAAAGTTATTCAAAGTTGGTTGTAAAATAAAACTCTCTCTTCTTCAATGGTGAGTTCTAAAATAAAACCAAAAAAGTCTTAAATGTTGAAGTAACTTTCCATCCGCCTTATTTCCCCCAATTTTTTCAACCCTAATTCAACTAATACTTCTGTTTTAAAATAATTGTCATGTCCACCAAACGAGGACTTTAAAAAATATGTTCTTTAAAAAATTATATTTTATTTCTAGGGAAAAAAATCGAAATGGTCCTTGTAGTTTAATATTTGTGTCAACTTGATTCATGCAGTTTGAATTGGCTCAATTTACACTCTATAATTTTCATTTTGTTCCAACTTGGTCCAATTACTAACTGCCGTTAGCCTCCGTTAACTCTAAACACAAATGGGTCCCTTTTCTAGTAAATTACCGAACCATTTCTTCTCGAACCTCGCAGACCTAAAGCATTTTTCTAAAAAACAAAACGGAGTCACTTTTTTCTAAAAATCGGGTTCTCTGGTTTGTGTTCTTTTTTTTTTTTAAATACTTGAATTATTCTTCCGATATTCAAGAGGTGACCAGGCACAACTAAACTCTATACCCAGTAGAGATAAGCTTTTTTCAAAACCCCTTTTGTGGCTCGAACTATGGCCAGACCTGATTCTCCTTTACCCGGAGATATGTAAGCAACTTGATGAAAGCTTGTTCTCTTTTGAAAATAAAACTCACTTCATTTTCTAAAATTCAAATATTTTTCAAAAATATCCGAACCCCTTTTATAGAACACAAAACTCCTCATTTTTCCTTTCTTTTTAAGAACCACGTCGCAATCCACAGGAATCAAATCATTTATTCAGGCCCTAATCCCTCTCACTCCTTCCCCCCCCCCCGAATGTGAACAAGACACATTTTGGTCGAAGGTAAAATCTCGGGCGTGACAAATGGAGAATGGAAGCCGTGAAAAAAAATGGAGAATGGAACAATGAGACTCTGCATGTGTTTTGGTTCAGAGATATATTAGAATAAGAGAAGAATGATAGATTATGGTTTTAACCCTAGAAAAGGGGCACATTCGTGTCTGGGATTAACGGAGTCTAACGGCAGTTAGTAATTCGACCAAGTTGGAACAAAATGAAAACTACATAGTGTAAATCAAGCCAATTTAAACTCCAGAAACCAAGTTGACACAAATACTAAACTATAAGGACCATTTCATTTTTTCCCCCTTATTTCTAACTTCGGTCATTATTTGTTGTCTTTGAATTTGCCTTAAATATTCATGATATTTGTTGCAAGCCTTTCTTTGCCATCGAGCCTTGATATAGAAGCATCCGTTCATTACCACTTGGATCGACTAACCCTTCATTAATAATCTTAAGAGTTAGCAGACTGAGAATTTTCAACTAATAATGGTTTGGTGGGTATGCATGCACTGATGCATTGATTTACTGTATATGGTTTATGAGTTTATCCACAAGATGTTGCTGGGTGATCAAAACATGAAATCTATGATTTTGGTCCCTCCAAAATTAGGTATCAGGTTTGAGATATGAACTATTGATGTGCTCAGCTCATATGGGACGTAACACCGATTTTAAATGGACTTTCTGCTAATGGATGATAAAATTGATCCCTCAAAATTAATCAAAGTGTTTGCCTTGACATCCAAATTATCAGAAAAACTACTCGTGAAAGACCTAATTGTAGTGCGTCTAGGATCGGTAAACCAAACAACACAAACACACACTGACACACAACAAAATAGGTTTCAAAGAGGAAGGACTTAACAAAATAGTACTAGGCAAGGCAAACAAGCCCTCACATTGATGCTATAAGATAGGCCGAAATAATATCCTAAAAAAATCATGCAACAGCAAAAACGAATGGAGTTACAAGTATTGGGCTACTACTGCATGGCAATGGGGGACTAGCGGGACTGATTATCTGAATTTCGTCGGTTTCAACCAGTAATGGGCGCTCCTCATCATCAGTAGACGCGTATGTGGTTTTACGATTGCAATATTGTTGGAACATATTGGCGCAACTGAATATGGATATGACAAGTAGAATAAGAGCTGCCATGCTGAGGAAGATGGTGGCTATCAGATGCGTTGCAAATCCTCACCACTGATGTTGTTTGACTATGTCTATTGCGTGATTTATATTGTCCGTCACAATCGTCCATGTGACTGCACCGGCCATGCATGCAAACACTAGAGCTTTCAGCACCGAAGGAATCTGGTGCGGTTTGTCGTCATCTTCTTCTTCCTCCATTCTCTCTTTCTCCGGCCAACTCACATAATTTTTCTTATATCTATGTGTGTGTGTGGATAACTGGCCGTGAGTCTACAAGTCCTTGAAGGATTTGGAGTATGCCATACAATTATACTGCGGACACCCATTACAATTCACAATTTTAAAAAGGGCAAATTTCGCAGTCGTCCAGCTTCTAGTTTTACGGTTGTCTCAATTTCGTCCCTCTAGTTTCAATTGCTCTCAAATACACCATGTAGTTTGTTTTACGTTCCAAATTGGTAAAATCGTTAACACCGTTAATGAAACTAACGGAAAAATATAATTACAAAAATTAAGTGCTTCAATTTTCAATCCAGTTGAACTGGTGTGAATTGAAAATCTTATTTTTTAAATCATTTTATCCTAGATGGTCGTAATGAATTTTTGGCTCTAAGGCCTTTCAACGAACATCCGAAAACTTCTTATTTAGTTTTGGAGCTCTCTTAGGGTGTTCATTAAAAGGATTTAGAGCCAAAAATCCATTTTGACCATTTAAGATAAAATGATCAGAAAAATAAGATTTTCGCACCAGTTTAAACAGATTGAAAATTGTAACACTTATTTTTTTACACCGTTTATATATTAAAAAATAGTTAAAAAATTAAGTGTTCCAATTTTTAATCTGTTTGAACCGGTGCAAAAATCTTATTTTTCTAATCATTTTATCTTAAATGGTCATAATAGATTTTTGGCTCTAAGGCTTTTTAATAAGCACCCTAAGAAAGCCCTGAAACTAAGTAAGGAGTCTTCGGGTGCTCGTTGAAAGACCTTAGAACCAAAAATTCATTACGACCATCTAGGATAAAATGATCAAAAAATAAGATCTTCGCACCAGTTCAACCGGATTGAAAATTGGAGCACTTAATTTTTTAATCATATTTTTCCGCTAGTTTCATTAACGGTGTTAACAATTTTACCAATTTGAAACGTAAAACAAACTATAGGGTTTATTTGGTAGTAATTGAAACTAGAGAGACAAAATTGAGACAACAGTAAAACTAGAAGGACGACTACAAAAATTTGGCCCCTTTTAAAAATATTTCTTTGAATGGATACCACTAAATTATCATTCAACCATTGAATGTTGATCACTCATTCTATTCTGCAACTGATTTTTCATAATCTTAGTGACAAAAATTGTTACTATAGGCTTAGGTTCTGTGCAGATTTGTGGAAAGAAGTGGGAAAAAAGAGAAAATTTAAAAAGAGAATCTCAATTCAAATTTCTTCCCTGAGGTTCCAAATAGAGCCTTAGTTTCTAAGAGAAGGTTAAAAAAAGAAGTTCCAATGTTAGACACAAGAGTTGAACCCACGTAATTTTTCAAGCCTTAAAAGTTAAAACATGTGCTGTTGCAAACTAACCAACAACATCCATCTTGCAAGATCTTTCTCAAAAAGTGTATACATCTATATATCGTCAACAGAATAACAGAACATATATATGCTTCTACCAAAACTTGAACCTCTGTTGCCAAGCTTTAAGAAAATGCTGTTGACTAGCAAACCCAAAGCGGCCTCCACCAAAATTCTTCATCAAAATATGTATATATCTAAATTATTATTATTATTTTTTTTTTTAAAAAGCGTGGGGGCACGTGACCCCACGTGTCCCAACGTGGACCCGCCCCTGGCTATATATATATATATATTATTATTATTTTTTTTTTAACCACGTGACCCCACGTGTCCCAATGTGGGCCCGCCCCTGGCTATATATATATATTCACAAATCTAGCTAGGAAAGACCCCTACTAATTAAGCGAAGTTTTGAAAAACTTGTACATATATATGATCAAGTTCTTAAATTCGGTTTTCTCGCTAGGTAGGTACCTATTTGGATAAGATGTGAAGTCCTAAATGTACAATGAATGTAATACGTGTTTGTTTCAGTATTCAGTAATTGTATGAAATCCGTCGGAATCTTAGATTTTGGCCCTTAGTTATTTAATCAAACCACCCTGGGCGTCTGGGCCTATTGAGGCCAATGAAATCGAAGGCCAGAAGTGGTTGTTACTATAAACGGCCCCCACTTCTTTCTCTCGCGGGAAACTGCTTGTTTTGTTTCTTTAGATCAGTAAGTAACTCTAAAGATTAAACCAGGCGGAGACGTCCATTTCTTCGCATGCTTCCACAGTGACTTAGTAGCTGTTGAATGCCTCCATCAAATTACTCTTTATAATTCCACAGAATAAAGGCTCGGTAATTTGATTATATCTCACTGTTACATTCACGGATCCACAGGTTATATCCAAATTTGTTGAATGATCGTATAGGCTTTACTAATTTGTTCTAAATTCTCGGATGCAGTTTCAGTTTTTCGCTTGTGTATGATTAGTTAAAGAGTAGATTCGATTATTAGAAAACGGAGATCGAAGCCTTGGACACACACTGCATGTTCATTTCACTTCGACCAAGAAAAGAACGCCAGCACTTGCCTCTGTGATCGAAGGACTTAAGCAATACAAGGGAACACCGTTAATTCATTTATTCCATGGACAAGGACTCCAGAGAATTAATCTATATCGATCACCACTCCATTTTGTTGTTTATCTGCAAGAATTAAGTTATTATATGCCTTTTGCATGCGTGTGTAGATGTTTTCTTGCTTAATTGGTTACAAGTCAGCGTCCTCCTAGCAACTCAATTCATTAGAGAGCGGATGGAAGCACTTGCAGCATTCTGCATCCATATATGTTTTGAGTTCATGCTCTTCTGCCTTTCTAAATTGCCATAATTAACAGGTTTAAGAAGCTTGATGTTTAGCTGTAGTCACCTCCCCATAGGCATTGTGGATATATTTTTTCATTCTTTGTGCTTTTCGTTCAATACCCGAGTTCTAAACTTAAGATGCTCGCGTGGTGCATTCTTGCTTCGACTTTTAATGAATATATGCTTATTACCTTCTTCTTCTTCTTTTTTCATGTAGCAGTGAACACTGTTTTTCACGATAAGGAATTTCTGTACTATCCCGTTATGTCCACAAGTATGAATTGCTCGACTCCACTGGAAGTTATTAAGAACTCATTGCCCTTCACTATCTCCTTCCAACCACTTCATATATTTGGTTCTATGATCTTAGTATCTGCTTGATGTACATTGGCATCAATTTACTTCTTGTCGGTCGCCGTTATAATTAATTAATGTCCAATGGCATCTTAGTATCTGCTAGTTTGGTTCCCAATGGTCATCAATTTTTTCTAGGCCACGCCTCATCATTTTCGCTGGTCGCTAATCAGGTTGGCGTTGGAAGGTGTGTATGGGTTCCTTGCTGCTAACTTGTACGTGAAAAGGGTCTTTGGTATGCGAAAAGGGTCTTTGGTGATGTTGCTTTAGTAAATGCAAGCGTGAGAACAAGCAGATGGTAAGCTGCTGAGTGGGTACGTCAGAATAAGGAGGAAGACTTAGGGCATTGCTTTTTGTCTTCAAGACAAGTGACTTACCAAGCAATCAACCTTACCATCCAAGGCATTGCATTGCTATGGTCGTCATGGACCTAACTAAGACTTATCAAGCAATCGACCTTACCATTCAAGCGGGTATAGACTCGAGTGCACAATAACCCAGTACCATTTTCATAGGTTTTCTGAGAAAACTGTTCTCCCTTGTTCCTCTGACGTGATCTGCATCATGTTGGCACCAGCAGGAGTGTCACTTGTTGCTTTTTAACCCTTTTTGTGTCTCAACAATTTTCTTTTTGTAATACGGAATAGAACCAGTTCTGCAAGTTTGTACGCGATTTGCCCTTTCTATTCTAAATCATTTTGTGGTGATTTATTTCTCTGCCTATTGTTTGTCTTGGGATTATATGTTTTTCAAAACTGTTACTATTGCAATCTATTGTTGGTTTTGCATTCCATCTCCCATGCTGTCAAGAAGGGGATGTTGGCTATGAAATGGAAGATGTCCACATGTTCTTTTGTAATGGATGCTGCATAAGCCGCCATGTTATTGGGAACCTGAGATATCTGCCCAATCTCTATCCTCTTCAGTTGAGTATATCGATGAAAACAATAGATACTAGTATCTTTTTATATTTGATGTTATTATTTAGACATGTACTTTATTTTTTCAAAATTGAAAAGCAACACCCAATTGTTTTCGGTCGGGAGGGAGGAATGACCCAAGTGCTTCCCTTCTTCCTTCCCCCAATTGAACTTATAAAGAG
>BPLS01000452.1:112178-144139 GCA_019656275.1 Rhododendron kiyosumense
TATATATATATATATATATATTGAAAAAAAGCATATATAGAAACAAACAATTAATGGAGATCCCAATACATAACCGACCTCGATCCTCTCCAATACGCATTCAACTCCTGAAATAAGTCAAGTTATACTAGTAAACTATTTGGAGTATATTCTTTTTCCCCTCAAAACCAGCATCAGTACACTCCATGTGTACCCTGGCTAGCTTACTTCTATTTTTACTACTGTCTTTTATAATTCAGGTGTACGTTTGGCTCAATTTATGTGATACAGTGGGCCAATTAAAGCTCATTAAGAATTGATAGCATTTGAGATGTATTAAACCTGAAACTTTTGGAAAAAACAAACCCATAAATATCTCGTCCTCAACCACTAGGCCCATGGCTTATAGACAGTTGTATGTGTGGAGAGAAATTCCTAGTTACTAGTTAAAAAATTTATATATCTATTATCTTAGTATTATATACTAAGCACGTGTAGATAAGAAGTGTCACTTCTCATACACCATTTCCAAAAAAGAAACGAAAATTCTCACTCTTTTCCCCTATCCATTTACTTTCCTAGAAAAAATCAAAATTGATAGCCACACTCTTTCATCTCTCTAGCTATTTGCTATCCTAGAAAATCTCCAAATTGGAAGTAATTCTTAAGTCTTTATTTGATAATTTACAAATTCCAGGCAAAAACCTGTAGCTGCAGGAAAACAAAAGCAGTAGGTCTAAATGATCAGTTTTTGTTGGATAAGTTAGTTTTGAATTTCACTTTGATACGAGACATCCCACATGCAAATAATGAGGCACATATATATACTTGTCCTTTTAAAATTATGTTAAAATATGCTATTGTCTCACTTGATCTTTAACTTTATGCTTCCTTCTTCTCATGATAATAACGAAGATCGAGTTGATGTATATGTTATTTTCCTATGGCCTGAATATTGAAATAATTAGATTCAATGATTGGAAAATGTGGAGGACTAAAAGTATGCCTCCTACAAATAGATTAGGTGGTTCATTCAATCAATTTCTCCTCATTTTATTTTGACCGCCATCCCCTACCCCCCTCACAAAAAATAATAATAATAATTAAAAGTTGAAAGTGACCACAGTCGGACCATTCTTTTTAGTCAATACTTAATTTGGTTTTATTATGTCTTACTCACAAATTATATATCTATATGTGTATATCATGAATCATGTTTTTTTGGGTTAAATAAAGGTGTATCGATCATGAGTGACTTGTAAAGCACATTGAGCTGATTCCATTTCCTAATAAACTTTCTAATTAATCGTGATTAGGTGCTCGATCAATGGTTAGGATTTTCGAAAAGCAAACCATTTGCTGGTAAAGTTGTACTCCAAACTAAAGCTAGTTTAAAAAAAGAAAAAAGAGGAGAGAAAATTAACAGATTATGTTAATCAGTTATCTAGTTGGTTAAATTCTTTTTTTTTTGCTTGGCATAGTTGGTTAAATTCTTGTAGCCTGGCTAGATACCTAATGCCCAACACCTGAGACTGAATCTTCCTGATCATAATGCGGATTAAGTAATTACTATTTCTATTCCAAAATATTTGTCCTATCCGTAAAATGATGACTTAAAAACAATATATTTTTTTTTTCATTTTTTCATAAACTAAAAGAACTCATTGATATCTAATAAATTGTTCAAACTTTTAACTTTTTCTTGAAAAAATTACAGTATATCATTTTCAAATTCTCATTTTGTGGACTGGACAAACATTTTGGATAGAAATGAGCAATTTAGAATGGTATTTGGAAGGATTAGATTCGGGTCTTATGATAAATAAATACTACAGGGTGTGCATGGCTTCCATTTTTTTTCCTTATGTAGTAGTATTTAAATATGTGGAGACCAAAGGTATCTTTGAACTTGAAGAGCCACCAAGATTTTATTTGCACATTCAATATCTATCGCACATTCAGCATATATAGTATGGTTCTTTGTCCAGCTACCACGCCATATACCAAGATTTTCATTTTTCTATAGACAATTAAATTCCCTTTTGTTATATTTTCAAAGAAGTCTAATATATTCCCATTTGATTTGATTTCTCTCCTCTTTACTTGCCTTCATAGCACAATTTAGCATTTATTTATACTCTATATATATAATAACTTATAACTACTGAAAAGATATTTGAATTCTAATTAGGGTTGTAATTACGAACAATTTTTCGATATAGAATTAGAAATCATGCGAGATTATATGTATGTCTTGGATGTTCACTTTTACCTTTCTGTTTTTTATGCCAAAAGTTGTGATTGTGTTTGTTCGTCTCTGATGATCCAGACAACTCCTACAGAACAAGCCTAATCACCACTGATGTGGTCGGTGAAAGACCCTCCGACGATCATGGGTTAGGTTATGTAAAGTGTCTATGAATGTTCTGTATTGAGCGGGAACAAAGTGCCTACTTTTATCATGGGTGTGTCGGGCCCATTTATAGAGTTTGTGTGAACGGACGAAATTTCAAAGGATGGCGATCCCATCACATGGAGCTTGACCTTTCTTGTCAATCGTAATACCGGTCTACTCATTCAAAGGAATGTGGGCACCATATCGGAGTGGTCACCCTCCATGAATTAAGCCTTCACAATCTCTCATATAAATGCTATGGACTGACCAACTCGTCAAACACTCCTACTGAGCGGGTTAATGTGTTTGGGCTAAGCGAGCCTAGCTTCACGTGACACTCGGTAATAACAACTAGTTGGAGGCGTCAATTTTATTTCATCACTAAGTATATGGTAATAACGAACACTATATCAATTATGTAAGATCAGGTTATTGACTAAATCAAGTCTTAGCCTTGGAAATAGTTCATACAGAAAAGAAATAACTCATCAACAATGAAAGACTAATAGCTCATACAATGGAAATACAAAATCATTAATTATATGTTGCCTTTTGTAATAAGTATTAATAATTTGACCCCTTACCCGTGTAAAATGGTTGCATATATGCCAACTAGGACTAAGACTAGTCGATCTAGTTGGTTGATTCACCTCTTAGCTACCTAAGACGATATAACTTGTTCGGGTTTTGCCATCTAAGAGCATCGATATATATATCCACTATGAAAATAGTACTAAAATTCTAACCATGTCCACATGCATAGGTAAAGTTAGAGTTGAATGGATCGACTTAGTTAAAGTTTAAGTTAATTAGCTAGGTAATAAACTCATAAAAAGTTTCATGGCCGGGCTGGATAAGTTAATTAAATCGTATTTCTCGATTTAATGAGGAGAACTATATATGCACACACGGCACACCGCACACTAAAGTCTAAAATGTTGAAAGCTAGCATTGCATTACGAACATTAATTTGGTCCCAATGATCCATATGTCTTTTCTGGTCTCTTTCTTTCATTTTGCAGTGAGATCGATGTGGCAGCGTGACTCACTACAAAATTACAAAATCCACCTCAATCAATGCCGAATTCCCCTCCCCCCCTACCCTATCATGGCCAAAGACCAAAATAGCTTAGACAAACCTGTATTAAAAAAAAAACTCCTATACACACCACCTTGAAAAATCTTTGTGGCTCACTTTATCTGTTTTTATGGTTCATTTTATGAAAGTGTGTACTGTACACTGTTACGAATTTTGTAGCCCAATATATGAGATTTTGTTGTTGTTTATATTTGAATTTTTGTAGTTACTTTTACAAATTTTGTGGCTCACTAGTACAATTTTGTTAGTAAAAAAGTCGGCTCAAGGTATTGTTATTATTATTATTATTATTATTATTATTATTATAAAGAGACTGCTCTAGGTTACGGATTTTGTGCTCAATTTTAAGAAATTTTGTGGCTTAGAATACGAAAGGTCATACACACCGTGCACTCGTTTTTTTAGGTGTTTATTGTAGTCATTCTCGTAAGTCGCCATTCAATTCTCCCTACCCTTAGACTAACAAAAACTTTGGTACATGTTGAAGAGAAATTTATTCTTCATTCTCAATTTGTAAGTAGAAATTATGGGATCTTTAGGTGGCATTAAAAGTATTCCAGCTTTAATACAGTTAAAGTGATATTCAATTCTTGTCGTTTTTTTAATCGATCACTTCCCCTTTCTTTCTTAAGATCTCCTATATACTTTCTTTTTAATCTTCATCTGCCAATAATCTTGCTTAATTCGTACTTTCTCTAGCCCCTAGACTTGCTTCGTTTAACGTCTTCACTCATTTGTTATAGTAACACGTACATGGTCAAACCCATCGAGACTGAAGCTTGGTCTGATCATGTTTCTCTTTCGGTTGGTAGATTACCTATCTAGGGAGAAGTTAGATTTTGACCTTGACTCTATGTAAAAAAAAAAAAAAAAAACTGTACTTAATTAATTGTTTAAGTACTACTCCACTATTACTATAACTTGAGTGTATGAATGTCTACTTATGTGTAACTACTACAGAATGTACTTATTTGTAAACATCTATATTAATATCTCAGTCTCTTAAAAAATACAATATATATATACATACACACACACTTATATTAGCTCAGTAAAATTTGACTAAGATATATATATCTAATCTAGCTAGCACAAGATGGCCGGTTGCTGAATTGTTGTTGTACTCTATGTGGAGCAGTATAAAACAAGAGAATATTTCCAATGGGTCAACGACGTCGACTTTGATGGAGTAACAATTACCCAACAATTAAGGCGTATACTACTACTGTGTTCATGAACTCTTGTAGTTCACCCGGCCCCACCTCGAACCAAGTACTGTAGTAATTGAATTTTTCTGTAGAGTAGGACAAAGCCGACCGTATATACTACTACTACTATAGTATATTCCAATGCAAAACCAACATAACGGTTGCGCAAGTGGTATTTTTAAATAACTGGAGGAAGCCACAATTCTCTTCATTAATTTTTATGCTTACCTATTTTTAATGGACTTTAAGATTTGTAATTTTATACCCCACCATCTTACCTGTAATTTCGGCACAATCAAATGATTTAATTCAGTGTATTGTGAGCATACATATTTCAACTTGGTAATCTTCGTTATGGTCCCCTTCAAGTATAAGACTGATGCATGCTGTCCTGTTTTTTTAAACCAACAACACCACAACTTATATTAAGTCAAAAGGAGTACAAGTCAATATTTTTAGGGGCAATTCAATATTTTTACTACATATGTTTGAGTAGGAGTCTTTTTAAGTCCAATAGAAAAAGAAAATATTATTTTTTCTACTTGATTTTGTGTTCAATTGAAGGTAATGAGTTAGCCCAATCGAATGAAATATTTTTACTACTTGATTTTGTGTTCATATTTATATGATAATTAATAGAACTTTATATTGGTCTTGATTTTCTCATATTGTGATGGTTACTGTAAAAATTATTAAGTATTAACTCTTTAAGGGCACACTTTTTTTTTATTAAGCCTTGAGCACTAAAAATCCTTGGGCCGAACCTGTACCCAACCAATTATGATTGTCTGTAAAATGATGTAAGTAGAATAAATAAACGTTGAGGGTAACGCTCGTTAGCACAAGAAATAAAGCCATTAGTAAAATAATAACGTACCGACACAGTACAAAGGGTGGAGACCCCAAACTGACACGCCAGATCGCATTATACTTCATGAGAGGGACAATTTAGGGCTAATTATTGGGTACTTTTGGGGTAACATGTGGTAGTCCCCACAAATAAAAAATTATCACACTACATGAATAATTAGGAGTATCACGTAACGACGTCACATGATACTTCGGGAAGGATGAATAATTACTCCACACTCCGATTTGAGTGAAACAATGCCAAGGTAATTGTTAACGGTGCAGCCATTAATTAGCACGTGGGTTTTCCTCGAGAGATTGTCAATTCAATAGATTTCGAATGACGAAATGGGGAAACTCGTTTTGGAAACTTGGTGGGGAAAATTGATACAGTAAAAGTACGTAGTAGTAATGTACTACTATATATATATACTAGTGTTATTCCGTATCTACGGCACTACGTAACTGGAAAGTTGGAGGATACACTATAACCTTTGGATCAAATGAATCTAAGCCGTTCCAACAACTTGTCCCCACACCATTCTATTTTATAATAGAGATATATATAGAGTTATGAGTATAGAAAGGAGTAGGGGGTCCAAATCTCCAAATTACTCCTAACAAAAAGGTTAAGTATTCCTGGACGGACACTGCATTTGGTAAGTCAAGTGTGGCGCACCAAGTGCTCTTCTGTTGTCTCAATTCAATTGTTCCCTTCCATTTTATTTCATTTCATTTTCATTTAAAGAAAAAGATAACAAAGAAAATTAAAACCTAATCAATTAGATTTGGATACGCGCGTTATAGGAGTAGGATAGTATACCACAACAAAGACTAACCGACACCCCCTCCCCCTCTCTCAATTTTATTGGAGCCTTTGGGTGTGTTTATTTTCTTGAACAGAATTTGATTGGAGTCTAACAATAGGAAATATGGAAGGGATGTTTAAAATATGCTAAAAAGTAGTACAGGTATGAGGACTAGGGTGTGGCAAGAGAAGAGTAATTACTAATTTGTTAGTTTATGAAATAGACTAGGGGGGGTTTGGTTGGATCCTATGAAAAAGAAAGGAACTTTAAAGACAAGTTCTTTCATCTTGTATTGCTCTTGTTTTTGTTTTACTGCATGCGTACTCTTGAACAACTAAAATTGTTTCACTTCAAAATCATGCTTAATTGACGGCAACAAATAATTGGTAAAGATGTAATTATACTTTGAAATGCCGGAATGTTAAAACTTTGATTAGAATATGCCACTAAACTTGTTCGAATACTAGCGCGCTCTCTCTCTCTCTAAAAGATAAGATGAGCGCAATTATAATTGTTGTGTCAAAATACATTCTCTTTCCTGGAAAATCCAACAGAAAATTGTGGAATCAAAAGCCCTACGAGAGTATGCAGTAGTGGATGCTTTTAATTATATATATATATATATATATATATATATATATATATATATAATTGTACAAACATCTACGAGTGGACATGGATCAAAATTTTGATAAAGTTTGTATTTCACTAACTAAACTAAGTATTTATTTTTTGAATTAAAGATAATATTTTATGAAAAAATGATCTATCTAATTAAGAGAAAAATAAATACTGGTACTTAAAAGAAAGAACCTTATCTGAACGGGACGGTAGCGTGTACAAGTCAAGAATGTTCTCCAAAAAAAAAAAAAGAATACTCCCTTGTTAGGCTTTAGGCCCACATGAAATGCCCACTTGTAAGCGGTAAGCCCAAACCCCCAGCCCAATACTAGTAATACGTAATTTGGAAAGGAACATCCCTTCCCCACAATTTAAAAAAGCAACTACCCGACCTCGCTGCCTCCCTCCTATGCCGTAGCTAGGGTTTGTTTCCATTCATCTCTTCTCTTCTCTTCCCGTTGCTTTCTCAAGGAGACGAGACGATTCTCTCAGTCCCAGCACTAATAGCAGCAGCCATGGCGACCACTAAAGTCCAGAGGATCATGACCCAACCTATCGTTAGCTCTCTCTCTCTCTCTCTTCTTTTACGTACTTATTTGTACTAGTACTGCATTATTAGCTCATGGAGTATGCTCTTTCTATATAATCATACTGGAGTATTATTTACTGATTTGTATTTATCTTTTGCTTCATGGACGGATCGGCGGACGCTGATTTCAGAATCTCATTTTCAGGTTTCTTCAGAGTGTAAGCCGCTTGCTTCTATTTTGTTTTTTTTTTCCCTCCCGAATTCTTGTTCCTCGCATCCATCGAATTTTTTTTTTTTTAAATTTCATTTTTCTCCTTTTGCTTGCAATTGTTGGTTTTCTAAACTCACTCTCTCTCTCTCTCTCTCTCTCTCTCTCTCTATGAATTGAAACAGAAAGCTCGCATCCAGATATGGCTTTTCGAGCAGAAGGACTTGAGGATTGAAGGCCGCATTATTGTATGTTTTCCATATTTTTCTACTCTGTTTCTGTCGTATGTATCCAACCTTTTGCTTTTTTTTCTTCTTTTGGAAAAAAAGGCTGTTGTAGAAAATTACACAGGAAATCAAAGAGTCTAGTCCTCCATTTAGTTCAACTTGTATATTGGCCTACAAAGTTGTTGGAAGATATAACCTAGTGCTTTCAATAGTTATTGTTTTGTACAACACCTTGTTTGTAGTATGGCAGTGAATTTAACCGCTATAGGATCCAACTTTGGCCCAACGTGGTTTTAGAAGGCATTTAGGTAATACTGTAGTCTGTATGTGTTTAGTATAGTATGGAGTTATGCTGTGGATTTTGCTTGGTGATTCAAGCACCCTTCCCTACCCCTGCTCCAGGTGGTCATATTGCGGTTGGATCTTTACATTCTTTGTTAGGGAGAAACAATGTTCTAAAAGTCACTAGGCACTAGTCGGTCGGTCAGCCGCCTTTGAGCGATTAATCAGTGCCTATTGATTTGTAATTGGCGATTAATCATTAATCGGATAGGCCCAGCCATTATTTCTTGTTTTAGAGCACTGGGCAGAAAGATGTTCCAAAATATCATTTGCTGGCGACCAGGAGCCTTAGGAAGCCTTTTGTTTTGAGTTTGACTCCCACTCGCGTGCTATCAATTCCTCTGCTCGGTCTGCTTTACGGGGTCAGCCTCAGCTTTAATTGGACCTCCGCTAGTGGACAGTGGGATTCGTCTCCTGATTAATCAGTCCATTGGCTGGATACCAATTTTTTTCTTGGTAAATTAAATTTGTATTACGCAAACAACCAAAACACCAGGAACAATCAGTTGGATTGGATGATGTTTGATGACCTGCAATTTATAGCTGCAGCCAAAAGGAGATGTAAATATACATCTCTTTTTCCATTTGTGCTATTTTCCATCTCCGAAATTGCTATTTCACATCCCCATTGGAGCCATTTTTTTTACATCTGGGTTGTATTATAACTATAGCACCTGGTTTTACATCCCCATTGGGGATGCTCTTACAAGCAACTAGCCCAGCCCAGGGTAGCTAAGGAATACAAGAACAACAAGAAACAAGGTAAGTAAGCCTTGTCCCAACCAGCTAGAAGCAAAAACTACAAGGAAAAAAAAAAGCAGAACAACAACATTCGAACACTATCAGCCAAAAATCCTGTGACTGAGCTTCCATTCCCCAGCCAACATTTTATTAGCATCTGAGGCCTTGACATTCCTCAATGAGCAGATGCAGACCCTTCTTGCACAACCTGGGCTATTAGAGAACAAAACAATAAGTTGTAAGTGTTAAACAGACATTGAGTGCATTTTGCTCACAAACTTGAATTTGTTAAAGGACAGTCCTGCACTGTAGTTCTTGTTAAAAAGGGCAGTAGCAGAACTCTCCAACGTATGAAATCTGCCCTCAGAAAGTCTGTTTATCAGCATCAGCATTTTCATTGCAATGTGCTGTCGTTTTTCATGTACTCACTCACTCAGGATTTTTGATGTGCTTGTATTCTTGTGAATCTGGCACGGATATACCTATGCTCAACTACAGGAGTATTTCTGTCACTATTTGTCTTGGGATCAAGATAGAATTACGTTCCCTTTTGTCCTGTCTTCGATCAATTTTCTTTACTCAATCAGAAAATAAAGTGGTCTATTTGTTTGCGGTTTTAGGGGTTTGATGAATACATGAACCTTGTTCTGGAGGATGCTGAGGAGGTCAACATAAAGAAGAAGAGCAGAAAGGCTTTGGGTGAGTGTTGAATGACTCTAGAAACCTATCATTTGTTTCTTTGGATTGTTTTCTTATGATATGGTGTTCTCTTTTCAGGGCGGATACTTCTTAAAGGTGACAACATCACACTGATGATGAACACGTAAGTGATTATTATGATTCATTTTTCTTTACGTATTTGAATGCTCTTTTCCCACAAATCTCACAATTCCTTGGTATCATGTACTTACTACAGGGGAAAATGAAGACTAGCTTTAACTGCCAACTGGTGCATGGAAGGACAGCTTAGTTTGCTGGCAGTCGTTCTAAAGCCAGATGTATTGAGATGTCTGTGACATTTCTTCTTGCATCATTTTTATCCTCAAGTTTAAAACAGGGATATGATGCACAGCTTCTGTATTGATCTTCATTCGGCTGCAAATTTGTACCTGTTGTCTATGTTAATTTTTCATGTCTATTCGGATTTTCTAGGCACGTTGGCTACATTTATCAAACAAACTGTTTCCTCTTTTAATTAAGCCTAGCAAGGGAGAGAAATAAGAAGATTCCTGTAAAATGCAAATTTCCTTGGATTGTCAACCTTTGAATGAAAGTATAGTTTATAGATGCCAGTTTAAGGTTTTGGCCGTAATCGGGATGGCCAAAAAAAAATTGGGGCAATCATTTACATCGAAAGGTTAGATGATGAGAACCAGCTATACATTGCCAATGGCCTTCTGGCCTAAAAGAATTTCCCTTGGGTGTTGGATTTGAGATTAAAAGCTTACACTTCCTGCAGTTATCTAACAACTAGTTCCAAAGATCATTACATATCAGCGAAAGACACAGTACAGTAAGAGAACTGAACTAGAAATTCGAATAGCCATAAATGGCTCAGTAAAACCACTAGAATCACGCCGATTTATAAAAATAAAAAAAAAAAAAAAAACCCACTAGAATCACAACCAGCCAACAACAAGAGGGCTTACAACAGAAAGGAGTTTACACGCTATCTTGATTTAAGCTGTAGACTATACCAACCATGGACGGTCTGTAGGGGTCTGTCACTCCTTTATTGTGAGGCAACTTACTTTATTCTAACCTCTCACACAAAAACACATGTATGAAGCCTATTGTTCCTCAACAATCATTCCAATTGGAGGAAGAATTTCGACCAACACTCTATAGTTTGAGAAACACAAACTCTTCAATTGCAGGTACCTCTCCTATTTTCTTGAGGGTGTTCTTATCTGGCTCTTCATCAACACCAATCGCCATGATGGCCTTTGTCCTCTTAACAGTCCTCCCTACACTCATAAAGCTGACATTATAATTCTGTTCACCAAGAATGTTTCCAACCCGTCCGATCATCCCAGGTTGGTCCACCTGGCAACACAATATCAGGTTCCCTTCCAGACTCACATCCACACTGAAAGATCCCACTCGCGTCAGATGAGGTATTCCGTATTTCACTCTCCCCTCAATACTAACATTTCCATGCTCCGACTCAGCACTCGCAAATTTGGACTCCGTATTGCTTATTAGGACCTGGATTGAGTCAATAGGGTTCTCAGGGGATGAATCAACCACCACTCTCTCCTCACTAATACGGAGACCTTTCTGCTTGGCAGTGAAATCAGCATTAACTAAGTTGACAAATGAGTCGGATATAGGCTCGATGATGCCCTTTATGATCATGGCACGGAGAAGTCTGGTGTCCAGGTCATCTGGGTCTCTAGCTGATCTGTAGACCACCTTAACTGCTTTGATTCCGTCCCCTCCCGCCACCAACTGTACAGCTAGCCTACCCAGTTTCTCAGCTAGCAGAACGTAAGGAGCCAACTGAGAGAGAACCTACAAATGAAAAACATTAAATTAGCAACCTGGATTCTGATTTGGTTTCAGGTATGGGTATGTGTTAGTGTTGAATTCTTTTCATTTTCATTTCAAGGACACGGGGACTCTATAATTTTGTATTTCTTAGCACATATAAGTTATTTTCTAATAAAAATAGTACTTACAAGGTACCTATACGTATTCATGCATAATATAAGTTTTCTATGCATAACTTCATGAGAAATTGAAATTGCAAAACACGCCTTGCTAGATGAATGCCGAGCTGAACGTGTTGAAAAAGGATGCCATATCCTTGTTCAACTGTTGAATGTCCGACACAAGTTCTTTATTGACTTAAAAGAGTACGTGTAACGTAGCAGCAGTCACATGGTGTTATATGTGATATTGTATACCTCGGCAGGGACCATGGGAGCATTGACGGCAGTTGCAGAAAGTTCCCCTCTCAACGCTCCAACTACAGCTTCGGCTATTTCTACAGCCACACCTTCCTGAAATACAAGATTTTAACATGATTGAAGTCATGGCAAAAGAAGAAATTGGCAGCCTATGAAGAGCAGAAACCAGTCAAGTAACGGTCACGGGATGCTTATACCTGTGCTTCCTTAGTACTAGCTCCAAGATGAGGTGTAAGAGTGACGTTTTCAAATTGCAACAATTTGCTATCTGAGGGTGGGGGCTCCTCGCTGAACACATCAAGTGCTGCCTGTTACACATCAGTATCCAAAAGTCACTTTTTTTTGGAGCTAGGTGGGAATTTCATATCCCCAAAGGATACCATAATTTCAAATAAAAGGATGATATAAAGAGAAGAGTTCGTGTGGGATAAAACAGGTCATTTTTCTGTCCTACTCCACGTTTATGAAGGTGCAGGTTTTAACCTACCTATTCCATTTGTTTGTCTCCCTCTTAATCAATAATTTGTGGGGTGAGTTGGGGTCGGATGTGATGGAATTTTGAGATCCACTCTCTCGTGATTAGCGACACTTTACCATAAAATCAATCTTATTCAACAGGGCAATAAAAACAATGGTCATCTTGAGAAGGTCAAAAAAATAAACAAACAAATATAGTGATCTTAAAAAGAAATCCCAAAACCACCTCATTTTGATCCTGTTTTTTCCCCTCAAAATGCTACAATAATGCATGAGCTGTTCAAATTCTACCGAATTCCTGAATTCAAAATCCAATAGGACAGGGGTATATGGTTGACAACACAATCATACCTGTGAAACTACTCCACTTTCAAGGGCCCTCACTAATGCATCTTCATCGATAACACCACCCCTGGCAACATTAATAATGCGAGCTCCCTTCTTCATCTTTGCAAAATTATCATCGTTGAATACCTTGGAAGTGGTAGGAGTGAGGGGCATATGGAGAGAAATGAAGTCCGCAGTTGATATGGCATCATCGAAAGAGACCAAGTCCACACCAATAGCACGGGCTCTATCAGCTGGGGCATACGGGTCGTGCGAAATTACATGCATACCTAGGCCTTTTGCACGTCTTGCAACTTCAGATCCAACTTTCCCGAATCCCATTATTGCTAATGTTTTCCCAACAAGAGAGACTCCAATGTACTTGGTACGTTGCCATTTTCCTGTTAAAAAAGCATCCACGCATGAAAAAACCACATAGAACATAAGCAAAGATGAACAAAGAAGATTGGTTTTGTGTTCACGGGGGGAACAATTGTGCGAGGAGACAAGGAGTACGTGCTTAGCTAGTAGAAAACCATGGTTGGTAAGTGGTAACCAACTCCAGCAATCTCCAGGTTAGAGACCACATACATACATACACATACATAAATACATACACACACACACACACATATATATATATATTTCCTTAATCATGTCTCGGTATTCTGCCTCCTAAAGCTGTTCAAGGAACGTGGTTTCAGAATTTTAGTCAAGAAAAGTGCACCACAATTCAGTCAGTCGCCGAGTCCCATAAAATATCCCATGTTGATATCACTCCAATCACAATAGCAGAAATTTTGGTCAATTTCCACTGGAAAATACGAGGTTGAACCCATCCTAGCAGTCAGTATCAAGGCAATGGCTAGGATGCAGTTCAAAAAGGTAGTGGCTGGGACGGTGTTCTATCTACCCACAATGAAACTACTGTAATAAAATGTTTTCATTCTCAAAAAAAAAAAAAAACTACCGTTATTGCATTTATAAGATTCACATTGGGGAGTGATTTTCACACTCCCCTTTTTGATATCTACACTCCCTTTTTTGTTTTTTAGTGTGGAAATCAATTCCCATTCACATTATGCATATGCCCCAGGATACACCAAGAAATCTCTACTATAAATTCATCTTTTGGCTGTTTTCCTGTGGGTGGGAAGCTGCAGAAATGAAAATTTTCGACTACAGATCTCTATTCACCTTCCCCAAATGCCACAAACGCGTAGTATTCTCATTTCAACAACCGTATTCCATCAGACAACTGGAACCAATTTTAAAACTCAAACAAACATATCCTTGAGTAATACCAAATTTTATAACCTCCAGTCGCATGAATGCAAGTGAAGCTCCGCCCATGAACAGAGCAATTAATTAAATCCAAATCACCAACTTCATAAATTTCAAGCAAATCTAGAACCTACCATAACGGGCCAAGAAAAGTCTACTACTATACTAGTATACAATAAGACAAATATCTATAACACACACGAAAGTTCAATCATAAATTTATGGTCTTGTCATTTGTCAGTTACTCAAACCGTATTCAATTCCACAACCAGAACTAATTTTAAAACCTAAACAAGTTTTTATCCTTGAGCATTTCCAAATTTGTATCCTCTTGTGACATGAATGCAAGTTAGCTCCGGCCATACAGACCAACAGAGCAATTAATTAAATCCAATTCACCAACTACGTGTATGTATAACTTTCGAGCAAACCTGTTACCTACCGCCAAGACAAATCTGTTAACATATAGTACGAAACTTCAGTCATAATGCGAGCATAACGTATATATACCAGATTTGACGGAGGCATCGGACTGAGCGACATTTCGAGCCATAGAGGCAAGCAGAGCAATAGCGTGCTCAGCGGCAGCGATGGTATTGGCCGTGGGCGCATTGACAACGAGGCATCCCAACTCGGTGGCCGCCTGCAGATCCACATTGTCGATCCCGACTCCTGCCCTTCCCACGACCTTCAAGCGGCCGTTGGCGGCCTGGAACACCTCTCGCGAGACCTTGGTACCGCTCCTGACGATGAGGGCGTCGAACCTGGAGATCTCCTTGCACAGCTGCTCCGGAGACATGCCATAGAGACACTCGACGTCGGCGAAGCTTCGGAGGAGGTCGAGACCGCCTTCTCCGAGTTTTTCGGAGACGAGGATTGTAGGTTTGGAGGTGTTGGTGGTGTGGTCCGGATCTGTGGTTTTGGAGAGAGAGACGATGTTTGGGGATTGGGCTATATTCAAAGCAGCGGCGTTGGTGATGAAGCAGGGCAAGTGTGGTTGAGATCGAATTAGGGAGGAGTGAGAGAGGTAATTCATAGGGAAGGAGATGTGAGGGAATTTGGCGGTAGAAGGAGGAGGAAGGAGAGAGGGTAGGGAAGGAGGTGGTGAGAGGAGAATGTGGTTTGCAGAAGAAGCGGAGGCCATGGTCTCTCTGTCTGATTTTCAGTTTTCCGGATTCTGAGAAGTAGTTTGTTTGTTTGTTTGTTTGGGAGGGGGAGAAGTGAAGATGTTTTCCCCTTTTCCTTTTGTAGGAGAGGAGAGGAGAGGAGACCGGAGAGGAGAGAGAGAGAGAGAGAGAGAGAGAGAGAGAGAGGAGGGTACAAGTTTGAAATCCTAAACTTGGGGTGGGTGGTTGGGTGATTATTACATTTACTGTTACTATTACAGTTAGTTAATTAAATACGCGATGTAGAGTCGCCGTAGCCAACTTGTATTCTCTCCCTCCTCCGATGCATCAATTTACTTATATGCCCCCTAATTTACATGCACCTACATCATTAATCTCAAAATAAAACAAAGTATGGAATAGTGATATAGAGGGAGCAAAATCCTATCTCGCAAATCTTGATTAATTACCAAGACTGTTTTTTTGCGTTCATGCTTGTTCAATTTATTACTCCCTACTTATTTGTTTATTTTATTCAAATGATTAAATGAGATAAAGGATAAGTATTTTTTTTTATTTGACTAGCAATTTTTTATTAGCTACTAATTACTAGATGTGATTTTTTTGGTTTTTGTTTGATAAGCAATTGGGTCATCGTGCCAGTAAGCAATTAAATAAACAAAGCTATTATGAGTTCCAATATGATAATGGTGATGCATGTTCATCAATGAGTTACCTATATGTTTTTAGTTAACTTTTGAAACTTTTCCAAAATCTTGTCATCATAAATTGTTGTTGATTTTCAAAATAGGAAGGAAATATAAAATTAAAAAAAAGTACTCCGTAATTGGGATGGGTCTGGAATTAAGAAATTTTCGAGTGCAATCACTTATAGAATTTCCTTTATGTTTAGAAATTTGTTTTAAACACAAAAGTTTAGATATTACTCCATTTTCACGCTGCACTTTAAACTTTTTGTTTTAACCTTTTCTTTGTTCTTCCAATAGGAATCTCCCTGAAAGGGTACGTAGCATTTCTATTTGACAGGAATACAAAACAAGGGTATTCCGCCGTGTGCGCTTACGTGTCCTGAGGGAGGGTTGGTCCGTCCGTTTGTATTCCTAGCGTCTGCCTTTGTCCCCATCACCTGCGTTTTAAAGTACTACGACTAATAAAGGCCCACTCATTGGGTCCCATTACTTCATGATTGTTTTTTGAACGATTGGTCAAACGTCGAGGGAAAAGGAAAAGGGAGAATTACGGTTCAGTGGGGAGTGGGGCAAATAAGTCCCAACACGTGGGACACTTTTTGGGAATTAAAAACTCATGGAAAGACGGGAAAATAATACCCAGCTCATGGTATTCATAATTTAGATAGTGTTCCACTTTCCCATTTTTTTTAAAAAGTTCATTTTTTTCAAATTTCAAACTCAAATATAATGAAAATAAAAAATAATTTTATGACTTTTTTTGCACCGTATTAAAAATCTCAATGAGATCTATCAAATAAGATTCATAATGGTAGAAAAATTATTTGTAGAAACACATAATTTTTTACCTTAAAATTTACCTTCTTTTTCAAAAACCCACTTTTATTAAAAGTGGAACAACCCCTTACTCAGATAAAAATACCCTTAACTTTAAATTTTATAGAAAAAGACGTTCAAAATCAAAACCAGTCGCAGAAAGCTCAGATTTCACAAACCCAGAAACCTAAACAAATCTCTTAGGCCCGTTTGATAACAGTGATAGATGAATGTATTCGTAAGGAGATGAGATTAAGATTGAGATTGGTAATGAGATAAATAGATGAGATTCGTAAGGAAATGAGATTAAGATTGAGATTGGTAATGAGATGAGATTGTTAATGAGAAAGGATTGATAATGAGTATGTTTGTTTGAGATGAGATTGGATAATGGAATTATTAATATCATGTTTGTTTGAGATGTGATTAGATGATGAGATTGGATTGATAGAAAAAATTGGTAATGATAAGGGATTAGTAATGAGAATGGGTTGGAATCGGACTACGAATACCAAGTCCCACGGGGTATTGCTAATACCCCCTAATCCCTTGTTAATCCATTGGATTCATAGTCCGAACTCATTTTAGATTATCAAACAAAGCATTGGTAATCCCTTGGAATTGATAGACCAATCCTAAGGGTTAGGAGGGTTAACAAACGGGGCCTTAACTACAGAACCAATCAAGTGGGGATAAACAGCCCTCCAACTTTAATTAGACCGAGGGGAAAATAATCAAAACCCATAAGCAGATATCTTGAATTAAAGCAAACCCACATAAGAAAACCAAAATGATTTCTGATTAATACAAAACCGACCCAATTGGTTAAGGATCAATATCCCAACAAAGTGATGAAGAAAATAACAAAGGACGTGTAAACACCACTACCGCCATAACCACCGTCGCCTCCACCACACTTGCTACCGTAATCACCGCCGTCGCCTCCTCCATAACGGATTGTGATGGACCGATCTCCACGACGTACCATATGGTGTCCGCTCACGCAGCTGAGCCATTCATTTTGTGTTTGAACGGCTCAAATTTGGAAAGAAAAGAGAGAGAGAGAGAATGTTGAGATGAGAATAGAGAGAGTGTTTCAATTCGAACCATCCAAAAATATATCGAACGACTCAATTGCGCCGAGCGGATACCATATAAGATATACTCTATCCGGACTTAAAAATCTCTCAGGGAAAAGGGAACTGGTGCGCTTCCTCGTCCCACTATTTATGACTAATTTATTCAATGCCCAAGGCCACTGTCAAGTGGTGCATTAAACTTTTTCTCCATTGCATTAGCAGAGATGATAATTTTGCTCAAACTATTGATAATTGATTAACCGAATTATACCGAATCGTTTGTTGCGGTTATTAACTGAAATTTTAATCGTAGTTGTGGCGTCAGTGGCGGTCACCAAAAATGGCGTGGGAGTTGGAGAAGTCTGGTCCTCCTACTCCTCTCTCTCTCTCTTCGAACCAGATTCGTGTGTTTTGGGGATTTTGAATCCTCAACGTTTTGTTTTGTTTGGTGTGTTAAAACGTGGGGCCCATCACTACCAAGGATGGAATTAGAAGGGTCTAGTGGCGGCGACCGCCACGACAAGAATTTTAGAAAATGTAATTATTATATGTAAAAAAAAAATTATGTCCAATTTATATAGTCTCGCCACTACTAAATTTTTTTAATATACATTTCGCCACTGCTAGAGTAAAATTCTGATTCCATCCTTGATCACCACGTCAAAGAACGGTGGGTGAAGTGGTGAAACAGAGGAGTGAGCATAAACCTATTGCTTATGCCCCTCTCCGTGAAATCACAATTGGAGGAAAGAACCTTTTGAAATAACCTTCTTATTATAGGGCCCTTTAAATAACCTTTTGAAATGTGGCAAATTGAGTAGGAGAACATATTATAAGAGTTTTTGATAAAATAATGACATAAATATTTTTCCGTAAAATCTAAAGGACATTCTGTCCAGAATTTACAAAAAATCCTTCTCAAGGTTGACCGGCGTTGAAAGTGCCTAAAACCCTAGGGTACCATATGAAAGTGCCTAAAACCTTAGGATACCCTATATATGAAAGTGCCAAAAACACTAGGGTACCTTATAAAAGTGCCTAAACTACTAAAATCTTATAATAGAAAAGTGCACCCTAAAACACTATGAAAGTGCTTAAAACCATAGGGTATCCTATGAAAGTGCAAGAAGATCGAAAATACGAAAAAATACATATTTTATGTTAGCCAAACAAAGTCCTTGTCTCATTTAAGACAATTTAAATGAAAAAAAATATTTTTTGTGTTAGCTAAACAAAACTCCTGTCTCATTAAAAGCAATTTTGTCTTTTCACGAACTCTAAACTCTAAAATATTTTTATTAATAGATTTTACACATCACAAAAACTTAAGCTGGACTACAGCTCCTATGGAGTTGTTTTATTTGGACTTTAGACTAATAGACTGCCCTCCTCTTATTATCGGGCCTATTAATAAATTACCTTCTGAGTCGTTCATTGCCTTTTTATGGACAATTTCATTGATACTTGTCATGTATCCTACCATTTTCAAAACAATAATACTTTGATGACCATCTTTGAGTACTATGTTTTGGATACCATATAATATGTCACCTCTGTATTGGTACCCAAAACATGGTCAAGATGGTCATCATAGCATTGTTCTCACCTAAAATACTAATTAGTGGAAATAAATTGACCATTCTCATTGACCTGTAATCCAAAAATATAAGAAAATGCACCATAAAATAAAAACCACGAATTTTTAGTTGCATCTATTTGTGTTACATAGATAGAGTGAGTTGTATACATTTACTTATGCAAAACTGATAAAAATGAGCTACAAACAAATAGAAAGCTAAGCTAACCCCAATGGGACTTGGGATTTACTCCTCCTAAAGTCTCAGGTTTGAAATCTATAAACCTTAATTTGTTCTGGTTTTAATGAGAACACCTGAAAGTGGACGGTGAGATTAATCTTCCAAAACTAGTCAAAAAATGTATATGTTGGTCCGAACACCTAAGTTATAAAAAACAAACAACCAGAAAAATCTAATCTTCATAAATTATTTTTTTGTGCTCTGATTTTGACATGATGCAAATCATGACTCGCTAAATCATTGGGTGCATTAAAAACATTAAAAGTAAATGGAGTACTTACAACCCCCATAGAGTCTACAACAACCAAATTAACAATACAACTAGGAATGGAAAGATAAACAAGAAAGTTCCCAACCATCTGCACATTAGTTCGCCTTGCGGTCAGGACATGCTTGACGGTCAAGCTTTCAAATCTGTCAATTAGTAACTTGCAACAATAAATAATATTGCTAAGAGGGTGATGATCAAGAGTTTTTGTTTGCGTTATAACCAAACCATCACTTCTATCTCCATTTTCTGTAAGAGCAAGTTGGGCTAGCTATTTGCTTTGGCTCCAGTACTGCTTTCTTCACTATAGCCTCTTTTGATTACAGTGATAGATGAATGAAATTCGTAAGGAGATGAGATTGAGATTGATAATAAAAAAGGATTATTAATGAGTATGTTTGTTTGGATGAGATTAGATTATGGGATTATTAATATCATGTTTGTTTGAGATGAGATTGAATTGATAGAAGAAATTGGTAATGAGAAGGGATTGGTGATGAGAAGGGGTTATGATTGGATTACGAATACCAACTCCCAAGGGGTATGGCTAATATGGACCAGATTGTTTTCATCCCATGGGACTACCAATCCGGACCAATTTTGGAAACCAAACAAAGTATTACTAATACCATCACCTTAGCAATCCAATCCTAACCTCCAATCCGTTTATCAAACGGGGTCTATATAGATAGATCTCTCTACTTCACTTCAATAAGATTGGTGTACTCCATAAAAAAATTGGAGAGAGACAGAGAGATTGTCAGCTCAACTGTTAACTCTAATTAAGGTTGAATATAGTAGTTGATTCGTTTATCTCGTGCTGATCTCAGGAGTCGGGGGGGGTTGGAGTTCAAGAAATGCGATTTTCAATAACAATCTTGATGTAGAACATGTGGAGGTCCAGTTCCATGATCAATTGGACCGAGCCAAGTCCCGAAAGTTCAAACGATGTTTAATTTCAGATTACCCAAATTGGTCAAATTCGGACGAGCTCGGAATAGGCCCAAACTTGGTGGGCTGACTTATTTTCGCGCTCCGGTCCATACTCATGAACCCTAAAGGTTGATGATGAACGGTGTTTTTCGACCTAATTCCTTCGTTTAGGCTTTCAATTGCGTTATTTTGCCGTTTTAGGAAAGATTTGTTTCGTTAATAACTCTTAGATCGTAATTCCTTTTCAGTTGATTCTTTTTGGGAAAGTCTTGTTTTTCTTTTCCGTTTTCAATTTTAGGAAAAGCCCCAAATTATGAGACTTTTTATTTTCCAAGCTTATTTTTAGGGTTTCTAGGGTTTTGCCTATAAATAGGTTTGTAACTTAGGGTTTATGCAGCTTTTTGATTAATAATATTGCAGAGAATTTCTCTTTCATTCTTGTGCACAAGAATTACTCGTTGCGACGGGTTGATTATCTCGTTTGGATTAGTACGCTAACTAATCTCTCGTGAATTCCGCTGCGTCAAATCTTTTACTATATGAGATAGTGAATTTAAGATGAAAAACTTTCATGTGATATTTTCACACCAATGGATGAGGAAAATTGTTAGAAGTTTAATTACAGGGAGAAATTGCATTTTGTATTTGTTAGGGATCAGAGATCACACATACAATACATACACCAAAGTTTAGCGTGGTTTGGCCGAAATATCCGCTCCACGGGGACAACACTATTTTAGCACGTCAGTGAAGAAATAATAAAGGTACAACGCTCAATCTCACACCCATGATTTTGGCTTTATCCTATCGGCTCTCTTCCATACGTTATCTCTAACCCTATGAGTATAGATGCACAAAAGTGGGAAGTAAAAACTAGGGAGGCTAGTAGTGGCGAGTCTTCAATAATTAGCATCCAAAAGCAGGTATATGTCATTCTTACAATCATGTACTCGCATGATTTTTTACGAGGGACAATTAACCTCGCATGGTCAATAGTATTAAAGTAAAGTAGAATATTTACACATGATCATCGACACACATATATATATATAATGAAACAGAGGGTGGAATGTGATCAAATTAACTCAATTTAAAAACAAGTGAGTAAGCTAACTAGTATTATGAAAATACAATATATTCTGACGAAAATAAGACTCCATTACAAAAGGCAAACGACAATCAATAAATAAAAGGAGAGAAACCAAATTTTCCCTTGGTTGTGGGAGGTAGATCAATTTGAATTTCCAAGGAGTTAGAATAGAATTGTGTGTGTGTGTGTGTGTTATATATATATATATATATATATATATATATATATATATATATAAAATAAATTATTATCAAGTGGGTTAACAATAAACATATACTTATAATCCATATATCCAAGTGTGAAGCAAGTATATATAGTGATGAATAATTCGCGCATGCTCTAGAATGTGGAGTATCCAAATATGATATGGCTAGCTAGATAGGTAGCTTCCACGCGGGGGATACCCATTCTTGATCGGAGCCTTTTGGCTTGTGAAACGAAGGTGCCACGAAGATTATCTAATCTTGGGAGAGACCCAAGTTTGGACTCAGAGAGAGAGAGAGAGAGAGATTGATTGATTGTGTTAGGGGGCGAGATGACCCGCCTGATGATGGACTCAAAAGACAGAGACATTTCCTTCAACTAATTTGGGAACGTGGTAAACACTTGGGTCAGCTGGGGTTGATGACTTTCTTCTTCTTCTTTGTACTTTTCTTTTTTTTTTGATCCGCATTCTTTTTTATCTCTAAGATTCTCATAATCACATTTATGCTCCATAGGATTGCAAATTGGTGGTTTGAATTTTTTTTTTTAAATCAAACGGCACCGTTTTGGAGCTTGGGAGGGGCTACTGCACCCATCCGGGCAGCAGAGCCCCCAGGTCCTGTATTTCAACCGGAACGGAACATGACTCTTTGCGTTCCGTTTACGCACCGGTACAGAACGGATTTGACAACTTTGCTTTGAGCGGCTCGGATCGTCGCAATTCGATCGGGAAAAAGGAGTCCCGCACGGTAAGCCCGTGCGGGATCTCTCACTGGATCCGGACTAATATATATGACTGCATCGTTCCGTGTCAAAAATAAATTTATAAAAACTTGAAGTTAACTACTACATCGTAGAATAGTGGTTAAGACTGCTTGTTGATCCACATAGACAATATGACTAAGTTGCTATAATTTCGATTGATTTCTAGATTAATTCGAAGGAAAAAGATTTGAGTTGTTTGATTTCAAAAAACTAATTAATTAAGAAAGTTACTAATTATTTGATTTGGAAACTGATGAGAAAAAGACTTAGGGTATCGAATCCATCTTGACCGCGCAACAACGATATGCATAGGCTAGGTTTAACATTCGATTCATTAAAGACTATCATTAGAGCTTGCAATTCCTTCCGATAATCGTCAAGAAGATAATTGAGTTGTTAAAATGTAGAGACCCGTATTTTCGAAAAAAAAAAAAAACGTTTAAAGGTTTTATTAATGTTGGAATATCGAATAAATGTGAAATTTGTTGAATTTATTTGATTTGGGGTCAATGTGATAGAATTTGGAAGTTTAGGATGCAATTGTAATTGATGTGTGTTGTAGTATAAATTGGTGAGAGTGAGTGGTAGAGAATTATTTTTCTCCCACTCACGTCTCTCTCTCGGCCCTCTCTCCCTCCGCCCGACTCTCTCCCTCTCTCTCATTCTCTCTCTCGAAATCACGTCTCTAAACTCAAAACCCATGAAAACTACCCTTCACTCCACCCTCCGCACGCGATCTTGAGCTCATATTTCGTTTGGTTTAGCTCGGAGAGGAGTATTCGGTTGATTCAAGGTTTTCGGAGCTAGGGCTCGCTTGACTAAGCTTGGATTTCGTTCATTGACTTCGAGGTAGGGATTTCTCACTTCTATTATATGTTTATGTGTTGATTTGGTGCTTAAATCGTGCCTTAGATCATTGGTTTTGTTGTTGAAATTGTTCTGGTGAAATCAGAAAGTCGTGGACTGAAAACCCAAGTCCTACCGGTAGGAGTTTTGGCCCTATCGGTAGAAAAGCTATCCAGAAATGTCATTTTCGTGAAAAAGTGGTCTCCTACCGGTAGGGAAATGTGTCCTACCGGTAGGAAATGGAAAATCAGCATTTTGGGTAAAACTTCGGAAGGGCATAACTTTTTCATCCGAACTCCGTTTTGGGCAAATTTTATATCGAAATTCATGTGCCGGAAGTCTTCTTTCCAATGGTGGTGGTCTCATCTCCTAATTCTTAACCAATAAGATTTGGTAGCCAAAATAAGACAGATATGTTCGTAGATGTTGGAAAATCCTTTTCCTTAGAATCGTTTGGGCGAGACATGGATGTTCTTAGGTTCTCCTACGTACTTAATTGAGTGGTTTGACGAGGCTAGTGTTATACTAGGCCTTGAGGTGGTCGTTGGGTTCTGTATGAGTCTTGTGACACCGAAACGAGGGTTTAGAGAACATAAGAAATATAGGTGGGCGAAGGATGTATGTGTTGACATGTAATGTGAGAAACAAACACATAGAACACTCCTTTGAGTTAAGCAACGCTAGGCATGGGTATGTGAGAGACATTTTCCTTATGTTTGAATTGTGATACGTCATTTGCGTAAAGTGTATGGTTTTATGAGTCGTAAGGTGAAACTATATGAGCTATTGCAAGAGAATACCCTTTGATATGTGAATGCTTATATGAAGAATGAGTGGTGTGATTATTATGAGTTGAATGAAATCGGATTATTCCTATTACTATTACAGCTATTACCTCTTGTGAATAAGTCTTCGTTGTGAAACCATTATATGTGATTGAGATGAACGGTTGAATTGTGAGATGTATTGGAGGAATTGTGGTATGGTGATCTATACTATGTGATGTGATTTAGTACCTTTAGTGAGGAAGGCATTTGAAAGGAGTAGCGGGGCTCCATAAACAGCCCGGACAGAGCACTTGCTTATGATGTGTGATGTGGGATTGCAACAGTGATGTATGTGAGTAAACGTAAGGGTTTGTTTGATGAATGTACGAGAGAAATGATTGGTTGTCGAAACAACACTATAGAGTCACATATCAACAGGTTCTTTTCTTTGAACGGGTGACGTTATGACTAAAGTGAAGTCGAAGAGCGGATATAGTATTCGGAATAGGGTGTTGTGGTTAGCTTAGAGCCTTGGTGTGTAGTCACGGTACTTCATTAAGGTCATCGACGTTGGGAAAACTACTGGTCGTGTTTTGTTTCTTTCCATTGAGATGTCGTACCTTGCTTCTGTTATTCACTCTTACTTTTGTTATTCATCCTACCTGTCATCCCATTTGCATATAATGGTTGTGTAGATTTCTCTACTGGGCTAGTGTAGCTCAACCTATCATTTTTCAGGTGTGAACCCGGAGCAGTAGAACGGAGTGAAGTGCATGCATTCAAGTGCATATTTTCGAAAGAAGTGGCGAAGGAGACTCATGAACTTTTGATAAAATATATTTTGGGAATGTAATAGAACCTTAACTCTATTTCTTTTATGATGTAATATATTCAAACTGTTGGAGTTGAATCTGTAATTTTAATGATCAAGACATGGTGAACTCTTTTGGGATATTATGTAAGATAATGTGAGGACTTTTATTTATGAAAAGCCATCTTTATTTATGTTGAAAATCGAGGGCGTGACAACTTGGTATCAGAGCATAAGTTTAGAATACCTCGAGACCGTGGGGAGACTTTGAGTCTCATGGGTTCAAAAAAAAAATTATTGCATTTGACATGACTTGCGTGTTGCTGAGTGATTGACATGCATCCAACTATGTGACATTGCATTTATATTACCGTATATTGGCATAGAGTTATTAGACTGGATTGGTGGAGTTAGAGATTCGAAGTGTACCCTTTTGTTGATGATCTTTTCATTGTTTCTTTGTAGTGAGATGCCTCCGAGACCTGAGAATAGACGAGGTAGGATTGGGAATTCAAGAATGGGGGCTGAACAAAATCAGCTTGCTAGGGATATTGTAGCGGCACTTGCAGCAGCTAATCTTTTGCAACCACCTCCTAGGGATAACGCAGACAGTCGGGCCATGGTAGCCATGAGAGAGTTTAGCCGTAGAAATCCACCTCATTTTGATGGGGAGAGTAGCGACCCCCTTGTGGCCGACCATTGGCTTTCACAAATTCGTAAGATCTTCAATGCACTTAAGATTACGGAGGATGACCTACGGGTGAGTATAGTAGCTTGTCAACTTACTGGTGAGGCGAACGAGTGGTGGGAATCCATTTTAGGAGCAAGGAGAGATGCTAGGAGGACGGCTAGATTTACAAATCAGGAAATTGAACCAGTTGAGGAGAGTTTGACTTGGGCTGAATTTGAGACACTTTTTGAAAATCAATACTTTCCGGAGTCGTATCGTGAACAGCTTAGAAACCAATTCGAGAGGTTAGATCAAGGTGACATGACCATTTCAGAATATGCTACAAGGTTCCAAACCTTGTCCCGTTTTGCGCCAGAGTTAGTCGCAACAGAGGATAGAAAGTGTAGGCGATTTGAGAAAGGGTTATGTCCGTCTATTAAGAAGTATGTGGTAGGTCAACGAATTGGAAGGTTTTCTGACATTGTCGAGTGTGCTAGAAGTATCGAGTATACAGAGGAGATACCGAAGGAAGTGAGAGTGCGGGAGTCGAGGCAACAAACCATTAGCAAGAGCATATCTATAGAAACATCTGGGAGCCAAGGGAGGAAGAGACAAAGAGATCAATTTTGGTCCACCTCCGGCCAGCATAGTTCAGAACCAACTAATCTTTCCAAAACGTCAGGAGTTTCGTCAGGATCAACGATTGTGTGTTATCGGTGCCGTCAGTTAGGCCATCGTGCAGCAGACTGTCCTCAGGAGAGGGAATATCATGGTCAGAGACCACCTCGGGTTTGTTATCGGTGTCGTCATCCGGGGCACTTAGCAGTAGATTGTCTACGATCGACAAGTAGAGGGAGTGTGCAGAGGCCCAAGGAGTCAGGTCATACATCTCATATCGAAATGCGAGGTAGTGTGAACTTACATGTTTGTGTTGCGATTACTTATGCATATTTAAGAGGCTTGATTGTTGAATGACTGCTATAATGAAAGTTTGTAGTCCATACTAGTATCGATTAACATTGCGGAGTGACCTATGTGATTTAGTTTGATAGATACCTACATAGATGTGCTGACTAAAGTAGCTAAATGAGAATACTTGAGGTTGATAAAATGGATATAAATTGTGTAAAATCTTACGAGATTGCAATAAACTTGATTACTGTTGAAATTTTGGGAACTATGAGTTGCGAAGTACAGGGTACTGTGTGAACTCGTGGTTATACTGGGTACTGTGTGGACTCGTGGTATATTGGGTACTATGTGAGCCTGCTGTCGTATAGGGCACTCTGTGAGCCTGTGGTATATTGGGTACTATGTGAGCCTGCTGTCGTATAGGGCACTCTGTGAGCCTGTGGTATATTGGGCACTGCGTGAGCCTGTTGTTGTATAGGGCACTGTGTGAGTACGTAATGTATAGGGCACTATGTGAGCCCGTAATGTGCAAGGTATTGTGTGAGCCCGTACTATATTGGGTACTGTGTGAACTCGTTGTTGTATTGGACACTACGTGAGCCTGTGGTTGCGTTGGGTACTGGATGAGCCCGTCCGATGACGTGCTGGGTACTGTGTGAACCTGTCGACGTGTAGATGTATTCAGTACTGTGTAATTTCAATAAATTATGTGGTGAGTCTGTCGTTGGTTGACTTATTACGGTATTTGGTGTATAAAATGTGTTGCTAGTTAGTTTCAACTTACATGTTAGAACTAGTGTGCAATGTTATCGTGTGAGATTCATCCTTAGAATGTGGTGTTGGATTGATAATGATGTAATGTGTGGTTACTTGTTACATGCTAAATAGATAATTGATTGAAGGTGTTTGTGTGGGCAATTTAACCTCTTAGCTAGATGTAACGTTATGTGATAATTGGAATCTCTTGTCTCAATCACCTATTTTGTCATAACTCGTGAATTAATGATAGTTTTGCATGTCTTCGATTTCTATATTATGGTTTCGTTGAGACCACTACTAATTTGGTTAATTCTTCGTGAAGTTATTGAATAAGTAAGACTACTTTGGATGTCGTAGGCATATGCCGAACATGAATTAAGTTCTTTGCTTGGGGTGCCTCGTAAGTATAGTGAAATGTGTAGAGTGGTGGATCTTGGTCTAGAAAGTGGTTATACTTATGGGTGTACTTATTTTGAACTCAAAATTTTTTTGAAAGGGATAATGCTTTGTAAAAAAATTGAACTTGGCATAGTTCATTTACAAAAATGATAACGGTATCGACGTGGAGTTGACTACATCATAGTTCATTTCTTTGTTGTCAAAACTGTCATTATTTTCAAATGACTAAGTGAGGTGTTAATAATTGATTGTTGATAATGTCTTTCCAAAATGAATATTTCCTTTCAAATTCTATAGAATTTTGCCATACGTGGGCATGTTTCAATGACTTTGCAACTACTCGAAAAAGAGCTTTTAAGGGGACAAAAAATTTTCGTCAGAATGCACACTTCACCATTGCTTTGAAAAATGTAAGTTGGAAACTCATGATCATTGTTTAGTTTAGACTTTACCGCGTCGGACACTTTAACATATGCTCGGCGTTCGTCTTTCGAAGGAGTTTGTCTTGAGCTAGCATTAAGAACTATTAGAGCTCTACTTGTGTGAGTTTTGGTAATTTGAGTACGTCGGGAAGTAGAGAAACGAGGTGAAAGTGAAATGTATGAAAGTTGATTTCCCGGTAAGTGTACATGAAGAATTTAGTAAATCCTGGGATGGATGAGTTAATCTTAGAACTTGTTGATTATGTATTGCTTAACAATGTTGTTGAACTACAACGTCATGAAATTCTCCTTCGAGTTTGGACACGGTCCATGGAACCGAGATTGGTTAGTCTGAAGTAATGAGAATGGATATGGTTTTTGAGACTGGAATTAGTTGGTAACATGATTATGATTTGTACGAATACGAATAACTTCGTGATTTGACGTGTATGAATATCGGAACTTAGCGATTGTTTGGTAAGAAGCTAAGCTAGTTAGTTGTGGCATTTATTGAGTTTTCTTACATTTTGGACACAGAATTAGAGGATACGAAGCGTTATATGGTGGGTATGGCCCTTAGGACTAGAAATTCGTTGGTGGTGTTCCTTCGTCTATTCTATGCAAATTTCGGGACGAAATTTCTTTAAGGAGGGTAGGATGTAGAGACCCGTATTTTCGAAAAAAAAAAAAAACGTTTAAAGGTTTTATTAATGTTGGAATATCGAATAAATGTGAAATTTGTTGAATTTATTTGATTTGGGGTCAATGTGATAGAATTTGGAAGTTTAGGATGCAATTGTAATTGATGTGTGTTGTAGTATAAATTGGTGAGAGTGAGTGGTAGAGAATTATTTTTCTCCCACTCACGTCTCTCTCTCGGCCCTCTCTCCCTCCGCCCGACTCTCTCCCTCTCTCTCATTCTCTCTCTCGAAATCACGTCTCTAAACTCAAAACCCATGAAAACTACCCTTCACTCCACCCTCCGCACGCGATCTTGAGCTCATATTTCGTTTGGTTTAGCTCGGAGAGGAGTATTCGGTTGATTCAAGGTTTTCGGAGCTAGGGCTCGCTTGACTAAGCTTGGATTTCGTTCATTGACTTCGAGGTAGGGATTTCTCACTTCTATTATATGTTTATGTGTTGATTTGGTGCTTAAATCGTGCCTTAGATCATTGGTTTTGTTGTTGAAATTGTTCTGGTGAAATCAGAAAGTCGTGGACTGAAAACCCAAGTCCTACCGGTAGGAGTTTTGGCCCTATCGGTAGAAAAGCTATCCAGAAATGTCATTTTCGTGAAAAAGTGGTCTCCTACCGGTAGGGAAATGTGTCCTACCGGTAGGAAATGGAAAATCAGCATTTTGGGTAAAACTTCGGAAGGGCATAACTTTTTCATCCGAACTCCGTTTTGGGCAAATTTTATATCGAAATTCATGTGCCGGAAGTCTTCTTTCCAATGGTGGTGGTCTCATCTCCTAATTCTTAACCAATAAGATTTGGTAGCCAAAATAAGACAGATATGTTCGTAGATGTTGGAAAATCCTTTTCCTTAGAATCGTTTGGGCGAGACATGGATGTTCTTAGGTTCTCCTACGTACTTAATTGAGTGGTTTGACGAGGCTAGTGTTATACTAGGCCTTGAGGTGGTCGTTGGGTTCTGTATGAGTCTTGTGACACCGAAACGAGGGTTTAGAGAACATAAGAAATATAGGTGGGCGAAGGATGTATGTGTTGACATGTAATGTGAGAAACAAACACATAGAACACTCCTTTGAGTTAAGCAACGCTAGGCATGGGTATGTGAGAGACATTTTCCTTATGTTTGAATTGTGATACGTCATTTGCGTAAAGTGTATGGTTTTATGAGTCGTAAGGTGAAACTATATGAGCTATTGCAAGAGAATACCCTTTGATATGTGAATGCTTATATGAAGAATGAGTGGTGTGATTATTATGAGTTGAATGAAATCGGATTATTCCTATTACTATTACAGCTATTACCTCTTGTGAATAAGTCTTCGTTGTGAAACCATTATATGTGATTGAGATGAACGGTTGAATTGTGAGATGTATTGGAGGAATTGTGGTATGGTGATCTATACTATGTGATGTGATTTAGTACCTTTAGTGAGGAAGGCATTTGAAAGGAGTAGCGGGGCTCCATAAACAGCCCGGACAGAGCACTTGCTTATGATGTGTGATGTGGGATTGCAACAGTGATGTATGTGAGTAAACGTAAGGGTTTGTTTGATGAATGTACGAGAGAAATGATTGGTTGTCGAAACAACACTATAGAGTCACATATCAACAGGTTCTTTTCTTTGAACGGGTGACGTTATGACTAAAGTGAAGTCGAAGAGCGGATATAGTATTCGGAATAGGGTGTTGTGGTTAGCTTAGAGCCTTGGTGTGTAGTCACGGTACTTCATTAAGGTCATCGACGTTGGGAAAACTACTGGTCGTGTTTTGTTTCTTTCCATTGAGATGTCGTACCTTGCTTCTGTTATTCACTCTTACTTTTGTTATTCATCCTACCTGTCATCCCATTTGCATATAATGGTTGTGTAGATTTCTCTACTGGGCTAGTGTAGCTCAACCTATCATTTTTCAGGTGTGAACCCGGAGCAGTAGAACGGAGTGAAGTGCATGCATTCAAGTGCATATTTTCGAAAGAAGTGGCGAAGGAGACTCATGAACTTTTGATAAAATATATTTTGGGAATGTAATAGAACCTTAACTCTATTTCTTTTATGATGTAATATATTCAAACTGTTGGAGTTGAATCTGTAATTTTAATGATCAGGACATGGTGAACGCTTTTGGGATATTATGTAAGATAATGTGAGGACTTTTATTTATGAAAAGCCATCTTTATTTATGTTGAAAATCGAGGGCGTGACATAAAAGGTATAGACTATCTCATAGCACGGACCATCTCACTAGCTCGGTCTGGCCGCTTAACGGCACGATCCGTCTTACAAGCATAATCTATCTCAGAACTCCAACTACAATAAAAAAATATCATTGTTTAACTCCGTAGTTGAAAATCGCGAATATAAATACGGAACATATTGAAAGTATCAAAATCATTCCATAAAACTAAAACGAGTTCTAGTTTAAAAATCGATCCAAATATTAAAATCTAAACTTATACATATACAAAATTAGTTGAATCGGTGCTTCATCTTTCCTCCAGAGAATGGAGTTTAGCCGGCATCTTGTTCGTCGTCTTGTTCCGTCCCAACCTTGCCTCCACGGCCGAGAGGTTCCCATCCACAAACTGACTTCCACCGTTTAAAACTGCCCTCCAAGTCAGCAGTCATCATAGTTTTTACTCCATCCGTCCCATTTTCATTGTCAATTTTTTTTTGTCTCTTTTGTGTCTATTGCGTATATCTTTCAAATTATAATGTTTTGCATGATTTTGACAACTCTCTATTATGAAACAAATTGAAATCTACCAAATAAGATCCATATTGCATATTTTTGGAGATTTACATTAGAAGATATAAGCGATTGAAAATTGATACGAACATAAAAAAAGAACAACCAAAGTGGGACGAGGGAGTATACAGTTAGGGCTT
>BPLS01000452.1:144149-171930 GCA_019656275.1 Rhododendron kiyosumense
TAACGTATTAACTGCATAGAAGCCCCTTGGACATTGTCTAATAATTAATTGGAGGGCCTACTTTGACCCCAAACTCCTTTGTGTGCACAACATATGGTTTGAATTTGATCAATTCCCATCTTTGCGACAATGCTCCATAAGACCTTTCAAATTACACGTTTTCATACCCATCGGTCTCCAAGGCCTACAAACACTACAAAATACTAAAATATATCAAGTAACAATGTAAACAGACCAACAAAGCGTAGATTGTGTGAATTAAATGAGTGTTTTTCAGCACCTATCAATTGACTTTCTTGTTTGTTACTGCAGCCTCCCTCTCTAATTGTTTGGTAATTAATAACCTTGCTACTTATTTTTTAGTAAAAATGCAACAAATATACTAATATTAATGATCTAACTCATCGTGTACGTCTAATACTGAATTAAAAAGTTATTGTGCACAAATAGCATATTCAATTAATAATCCTGTTGTTGATGTCATTAAAGATTAGCTCCGCCCCTCGTCACTCCTTACGAAATGTGGATCACAAAAAGGATGGAAATTGGGGAAGATTTCAAAAAGATTATTGATGTCATGTGAAAAATAGTATTTTAGAAGAAAATTTTAATTTCTTATACAAACAGATATTCCTATTATAGGAGTTTCAAATTTTTAGGGGAGCAGGACTAATAAGTTTGGAAATGAAATCTAATTCTAATACTCCCCCCCGTCTAAAAAAGAATGATAATTTTTTGAAATTTGTGTCATTTTTCATTACTTATATTTTTCAATCTATAATATTTTTCACGAGTATGAAAATTTTGTATAGTACTCCCTCCGTCCCAAATTCATTGTCCTTTTTTGATATTCGTGCAGTTTTCAATCGCTTATATCTTTCAATGTGAATCTCCAAAAATATACAATATGGATCTTATTTGATAGATTTCAATTTGTTCTATAATACAAAGATGTCAAAATCATGAAAAATATTATAGATTGAAAGATATAAGCAAGAGACAAAAAAGTGAAAAAGGAATAATGGACAATGAAAATGGGACGGAGGGAGTAGAATTCATCAAAAACTATCAAACAAGATCCATATTACATATATTTTGATATTCATATTGGAAGATATAAAGAATTAAAATTGATATAAATATAAAAAATTATCTTCCAATTTGGGACGGAGGGAGTAGTAACCCATCTTTTGAGCTAGGGAGGTAATATATATTTGTGAGAATTGAATCAATAAACAAGATCATCTAACCAAAATTATTTGACGTTGTGTTAAGCTAATTTCCACGTAAAAATTGTAGTGATGAGCGGTATAAAATGAAGAATTACATTGATTACGGACTTAATTTTATTTACAAGCTCCAAAGTAAACGGGGGTGGACAATAGAGGACTGGACGGGAGCTTCGCTTCGCCCACCTCTATCTGCGGGAAACATCCTCAAAATCTGATGCTCCATTAATCCCCCATCCCTCTCGTCTTTGAATCTCTCTCTCTCTCTCTCCTCTTTGGGAGATCTTTCTTTGGTCACAAATCACAGATCACACCACCACCTTCCTTTTTTCGTCCTTTCTCCACTTTAACCTTGTCTCTATATTTTTGTCTCTCTCCCTCCTCTCTAACGGGAAACAAGAGAATTAAGAAGACTGCTTCAGCTTCCGCCGATTGGATTGGATTGGATTGGATTGATTATTCCGATTGAAGAGATCATCATCATCAATCACCAGCAAACTAGGTAGTCACGAAATTATCAAAACATTCAAGCAGTTGTTAATTGCATTATTGGTTAAATACTGTACTAATTCACAATAAAAGAAGAAAAAGAAAGGGGCAATCAGGTCACGGGAAGCGCCAAGCCATGAGGGGCAATCAGCCACCAGTCTCCACCGACAGTCCCCACCGCCGGCGTAAGCCCGACCTAACCTTACCTATGCCACAACGGGTCCCTTCTTTAGCGGTGCCTCTCCCTCTCCCTCCTACCTCGGCGCCCTCATCATCTCTGGAAAGACTCAACCGAATCGGCAGCGGCAGCGGCGGCACTGTCTACAAAGTCATCCACCGCCCAACCGGAAAGCTCTACGCCCTCAAAGTCATCTATGGAAACCACGAGGACACCGTCCGAAACCAGATCTGCCGCGAAATCGAGATCCTCCGCGACGTGGACCACCCCAACGTTGTCAAATGCCACGACATGTTCGATCACGCCGGCGAGATCCAGGTCCTTCTCGAGTACATGGACGGTGGGTCCCTCGAAGAAACCCACATCCACCAAGAGCCTTCCCTCGCCGATCTCTCCCGTCAGATCCTTTCCGGCCTCCACTACCTCCACCGCCGTAAAATCGTCCACAGGGACATCAAACCCTCAAACCTCCTAATCAATTCCAGAAAACAGGTCAAAATAGCCGATTTCGGGGTATCAAGGATATTGGCACAGACGATGGATCCTTGTAACTCTTCTGTTGGGACTATTGCGTACATGAGTCCGGAGCGAATCGACACCGATATCAATCAAGGCCAGTACGATGGGTACGCGGGAGATATATGGAGCTTTGGGGTGAGCATCTTGGAGTTCTATTTGGGACGGTTTCCGTTTGCGGTGGGAAGGCAAGGTGATTGGGCGAGTCTCATGTACGCAATTTGCATGTCGCAGCCGCCCGAAGCACCACCCACGGCGTCGAGGGAGCTGAGGGACTTCATCGGGTGTTGCTTGCAGAGGGATCCGGCCAAGAGATGGACCGCCGCCAAGTTGTTGCGCCACCACTTCGTTACGCAGAACATGACCGCCAATCAGGTTCCGCCTCAAGCTCACCAGCTACTCCCTCCACCTCCACTTTTCTCTTCTTCTTGATTTCTCTTTCTTCATATTGTGTAATTTTTATGTGATTGATGATAATCGGGGGAAATGGGGAGGTCTTTTACTTGGAGCAATTGAGGTTTCTATCAATCAACCATGTATAATGTGATTATGAGTACCAGAAAAGGAAAAATCCAGTCTTTCAAGATTGATACCAACCTTTTGGTGTCATCATTTTTCTCCCCCTTTTCATAGCAACAAAATCACGTATTGGATTTCTGGGTGGTGATTTCTTTTCAAGTTTTGCCTAATTTGTCTGATTTGTTGAAAAGCCGAAAGTGGTAAATCTCGAGCTACCGTACTCGTTGGTGGATTGGATTGGATTGGCCTCGATTGTAATGTCAATGCTTGAAACTCTAATCCATCATCAAGGTTCTAGTTGTAGGATTTCATGTTTTTAGCAAATAGCAAGACCAAGTTTGTAGCTTTATTTAAGGTTTGGTTTTACTTGGAAAATCTGGTTTTTCAGATTTGAAGAGGTGCATTTTTAGTTATCTTGTTCGGTTGTTCCATTTATGGAAGGACATGCCAAGAATGCAGGCGAGCAAAGCCTTTTCAGGTGAACAAAAATGGTGTGTTCTCCTCCTTCCGCTAAGATTTGGTCATTCTACCAACCTGTCCCTGCATTAATTCTTGCTGGACTGGAATTAAATTTTTGGGTGATTTCTATGTAGGCTTGGTTGGGAAAAAATGGATGTGATTAATGCATTTTGGTGTACATATATTTTGTAAATATTCGTGGCCAAGCATCGTTTACTACGACTTCTACTACGTAGTACGATATTTCTGCCAGAGAAAAGTTCAAGACACGTGGGAATTGATCAAGGGTGTTCTGGTTTTCTCAAAAAATATTTTTTTGAAAAAGAAGGTAATTTTAAGTTTAAAAATTATGTATTTACGCAAATAATTTTTCTATCAATATGGATATTGTTTAATAGATCTCATTAAGATCTTTTATACGAACAAAAAAAATTAAAAATTTATTTTTTATTTTTATTATATTCAAATTTAAAAATTAAAAAAAAAATACAAATTTAAACTGGAACACCCTGCAAATGTGGACAGTGCTTTTGTTTCTGTCATATTCTTATGGAAAGGTACTTTTTAAAAGTTTTAACTATAGTTAGGTATCGTTAGTCATTTCAAATTTAAACATAATGAAAATAAAAAAAAATTTGAATTTTTTTTGCACTGTTTAAAAGTTCTCAATGAGACCTATCAAACATTATCCATATTGATAAAAAAAATTATTTGTGTAAATACATCATTTTTAAGCTTAAAATTATCTTTATTTTTTAAAAGTTTCTTTTTAAAAAAAAAACCGGAATAGAGCCTTAAAGAGTGTTCTGAATGCAGTCTGCAGACTGCAGTGAGAAAAAATTTCCCTCAATTAATTTATTTTAGGCATTGCGGTATATTCCCTCAATTAATACGTGCATTTTTGCAGTACTGATCTCTGAATAACAGCAATTAGTGACTGCCATGCAAACTGCGGTTTATGCATCATACATGTTGTCTTTTTTTTTTTGGGTAAGTATCCTCCTTGTCTTATAGGGCGCATGCATCATGTGAAGTTACAGCCTGGGGTGGATTGCTCCACACTCTGTTTTTTGGCATGATGAAGTTTGGTTTGAGAGCTCGTTTGATTGGATTTGAAGTGGAGTACTGTATTACTCTTTCCATTCCGATTTGTTTATTCCCTTTTAAAATTTTTTAAAAGTGTTTGACTTCTAAAAAAATTATCTATAATTGACAAATCAACTTATCAAGAGATGATTATCCATCTATCATGGGAAATACTGTTAGGTCACTTCAAAAATAACTTTTTACTGTACGTGCTGTCTGGTCTGGTCGAGATTGTATTTTATTCTTGTAAATTTCTTTTTCTTCCTCGTTTTGTGTGTTTTTTTTTTGTCAGATTCACGTCATATTTTTTAAATTAATCATCTGTCTCAATGAGAAGAATCTAAAAAGTACAAAATTATGACGGAAAGAAAAAAAAGTTCACTAAAAACGAAAAGAGTATCAAACAACTGTTTAATTTGTCTAAAGTGCCGTCTTATTTGAATTTTTTCAATATCGATCCATATCTTATACTCGGGAAAGACTACAATACACACCCCTTATTTGGGTGTGTATCATATGCACCCTCCAAAATGTTATGAATTATAGAGAAAATTTACGAATCGTATTGTTAAAAAGTTACGAATCGTATAAAGGTTACAATATACAATAAAATGTTATGAATCATAATGAAAATGTTACGAATCGTACTGTTGAAAAGTTACGAATTCTAGAACAAAGATTACGAAACATGCTAAAATGTTATGAATGAACCATAAAATAGGTGCATATGGTACACCCTTTTAAAAGGTGTGTATTGTAGACTTTCCCCTTATTACTCTCTCCGTCCCTATTTTATTGTCCATTACAGTTTTGCGTGCATTTTTAATGACTTATATTTCTCAACGTATATTACGCAGTATGTTTTTGAAATCATTGTTTTATAGAAAAAATTGAGATTTATTAAACAAGATCTATATTGCTACACATTTTTAGCAATATACGTCGAAAGATATAAATCATTAAAAATGCGCACAAAACCTTAGTGGACAATTAAATAGGGATGAAGTGAATATTTTTTGATTCGTCTTATCGAGACGAACAATAAATCCCAAAAAATCGATTCGTCTTATCAAGACGAAAAATAAACCCAAAAATTATGATGAAATTTTTTAAAAAAAAGTTACCAAAAATTAAAAATATCATACTTATAAATTTACAATAACGCACTGTAAGAAGGACATTTGTTAATATGCCATTGCTTGTATATTGTCATCTCCATTTGTCAAGGGCATTGATAATGTTACTCCCCAAATTTATAATATAACTTCTTAGGGGAGTGGCTAAATCAATTTCATATAGAGATTGATAATACCACTCCCCATATTGATAATTGCACTCCCCTTTGGGGTGGCATTATAAATTCCCTTTTGCCATTTTTTTTTTTTTGATCCGCTGTTTTCCTTTGCCAATGACTTCGTGAAAATTGTGGCACAGTTGAGCTCAAATTGCAACATGACATCTCACTCTTAAATTTGCCCTTTTAGCTTTCCTTCTGAGTTCATTTGTGGATGGTTTATTATGAAATTAATTACTACAGTACTACTTGTTTCGGAATAATACAGCACCCGTTGATCCTCAGAGATTTCAGCAATCAATTATTCTACTTCCACGGTGTGGAGCTACCAAACTTGTTAAGTGTACATTTGTGTGTGTAAAATAGGCATAAACCCTGTTCCACTAAGAACTTTTACAATTTTTAGGACGTACTTTTTTCGTTTTGTCATTAATAAAAAAAAATTTGAATTTGTTAGTTTTACGTCAAATTTTGTAAATTATTGATTCGTTTCAAAGTAAAAAAATCTCAAATATTTTGAAAAATAACAACTTTTTATCCCAAAATAAAAAAGGGTCAATTTTTTGAATGAAAAGGAGTGAATTGTCAAAAAAAAAAAAAAAAAAGTGAAAATCAATTCCCTCTTGATTATTACATTAATTGTAGATGCCCTTAGATTTGTACTTTTCCCTGTTTCCTCATGTTATGAGTACATGCAGGCAAATGATCTAAGATTAGAATCCTTGTGATGAGTGGTTGTGATGAGTGGTGTCCTGCGAAACAAAGAATGCAAATAGAATCAAGAATAGCTAGTACTCCGTATTATATTTGAGCACCACACCACGCATTGAAAATTTGATCCAAAGAAAGACAAGAGAGCCGAAATAATACTCCTGTCACGACAGGACACGTACCTAGTTAGCTACTAGTATATGATTGATTGATGCTACAACTTACCAGCTCCCAGTCCAATGGATATTGAAGTCACTAATGACGTTCTCATATTTTCAGCTGAAGAAAAAAAAAAAAAAAAACCCTACTTCCCCTCCAAAGATAAACATAAACAAGTCTATTACCAGTGTGTAAAAGTTAGAAATGTGTGGTGTAACCGAGTTGTGCGTCACCTCGTTTTAACTTGCATTTTGATAAAACAAACAAGCATCTAAAACTCTTTTCGGTTTATTGTTTGTAAGTTGGAACTACAAGAAGTACTCCGAGAATTGTGCATATCTAGTTTCTGCTAAGAAAAAATTGTGGAGTTGTCCAACATCTTTTATATTTTCAAGTAATTCAATTACACTGCTAGCTTTCGTAGGACAATAACTTAATTGTCGTGGTAAAAGTCACTCAGAGAGTATGCATATGTATAACTTAAAAATTTACGTGTATCTCGATTGACAAGTTATTATTATTTCAACAAAGACCTCAAAAAATTACATCTAATGGCTAGCTTGTCAATTGAAAAGCCACTCTGTTCTATCGTTCCAAGTTTTATGCTTGATTTTTTTTTGCGTCAAAGTAATAAGGAATGACAAATCCATTTTATTCTCACATAAGCTTGTATGTGCTACTACACCTATGATTGAAAGTTTACTGATATTGTGGGTTGGTGTTTATCGAGTTCTATGTACGTGGTTGGATCTCGATCAGGTTCGGACCTAGAACGAAGCTCTTCCTTGCTATATATATAACTTAGATCTGCAAGACAAAAATCACTGTTAGTGCATGATTGGTCGATGACAATTGGGAGTCACTCTAATGGTTAAATAAGTCTTAACTCATAGAAAGAGCAGAGCCCTGAGGGCGTGTATGAATAGTGAACATCTATAAAGTTTGGATCTCTACTTTAGATAGAGTAGTGGCTAAGTGCAATTTTGTTCACTTTCCTTAAAAGAGGGTGAACATTACTCTTTTTTCATTGGTTGAAATGATCTAAACTCTACTATAAAGTGATGTCATACTTACTATGCAATACACTTTTTGGTAAGTATGATATCACTTTGTGGTGAGGTTCACATCATTTTAACCAATAGAAAGGAGGATAATGTTCACCCTCTTAAGTGGAGGGTGAATAAAACTCAACTCGTGGTGGCTTAGCTTAGGCTCTCATGCCATGCACATGCCAATTCGGCAGTCTTTGACCCAGATCAATTCGGCCCAACTTCGTGGATCCAGGTGGTTGGGCTTTACACTTGATCACAGGCCACTCTCGTGCCAGTCCAAAAAGTACAATTCGGCTCAAGCGCTCAACCTCTTTTTGGACTGCTGATCTTCTAGGCCCAATTGGACTGTTAGTTTGGCCCACTACAGATAGGGGCAAGCACAGCTCTGGCACATGTGCTCCAACTTTGCAGGAATTTAATCATATCGTATTGTTACAACCAAGTAAATGCCTTCAACTTGAACATAATATCAAACCATTACAGATGGGCTACAGCTACTAGTATATGTTGAGAGGCTTTTGTATATGATGAATATGTACGTCTATGAGACATTGTGTTCCAACCAGACCGAAAGTGTAATGAATAGATTAGGATTTATAAGAAGGATCTATATAACCCCACATTGTAAGAAATATACCTTTTACGTATGCTAGAAAGTGAGTTGTAACGCATCACATATGTTACTACGAAAGGACTCTTAGGGGTTGGTGTCTCGTAGTCAAGGTCCGAGGTGTAGGAGTTTGCTCTATTTTAAATTTAATTTTTGAAACCTTCTAAGTGGTATGTGGAGACCGTTGATGCGGAGCTTTGTTCTAATTTTGAATAGGCCCTACTAGTTGACAATAAAATTGATTTTTCAAAAATTAGTCAAGGCATAGCTAATTGGGACATTTTGACTTATCCTAAGAAATTACTCCGTAATACATATGAGGTGACCAATGTGCTACTGAAAAATCACAATTCATTTTTTGGTATCAATAAAGATAAGCCGATAGCAAATTCAAATCCAATCCGTATTTGAATTCAATCCAATCTGTATTTGGATTACCGGATTGACGTTCTCGGATTCGGATCAGATTCAGATCAGATTTTTCGGATTGGATTCAGATTGAATCCGGTCCATTGATAGCCTACCTACAACTAGTATAATGCTAGTTTTTCCTACCTTACCTACAAAGAAAAGACTACAATACACCACCTTATTTGGGTGTGTATCATATACATCCTCAAAATATTATGAATTATAGAGAAAAATGTTACAAATTGTATTACTAAAAAATTATGAATCGTATAAAAGTTACGAGATACACCAAAATGTTATGAATCATAATGAAAATGTTACGAAACGTATAGCTGAAAAGTTATGAATTCTATAACAAACGTTACAAAACACGCTAAAATATTATGAATGAACCATAAAATAAGTGCATATAATACACCATTGTCCTTAAATGTGGTCAGCCAACATAAGTCTTCAAAAACTAGCAGAATGTATGAGATAATTGAATAATTTCTTTATTTAAGTTAAAGCTCTTGGAATAATAGTATTTCTATAATCTGATTCTAATCAGTACCTAAAAAATGTTACTACTAGTACTCCCCGATTTAGATATTTTATTTGTAAGGAGAGATAATAAGCAATGGAGTCGTCGGGGGACCACTCACCAGCTGCATGCTTTTGTCTACTATTATTACAACTCCCCTCGGATTTAGGTCGAAAGAAAGCGACAGCTGTTGAAAATTACTCCATCACAACCTTACCAAGCTCTACTTCGCAGAACCTTCCTAGAGTCTCTCTCTCTCTCTCTCTCTCTCTCTCCCTCTCTCTCCGGTTACCCGACGCCGTCTCTCTCTTCTCGAACAGGCATTAAGCGCCTCTCCGGACGGACTTTCCACGTCTCTTGCTCGCTCCTTGATCTATTAGTTATATTCTCGCTTTTGAATATTCCACAAATTACTCCATCACAACCTTATCAAGCTCTACTTCGCAGAACCTTCCTAGAGTCTCTCTCTCGCCGTCTCTCTCTTCTCGAACAGGCATTAAGCGCCTCTCCGGACGGACTTTCCACGTCTCTTGCTCGCTCCTTGATCTATTATTTATATTCTCGCTTTTGAATATTCCACAAAGTTCCAGGTGTATTACACTGACTGACTCCTGCCCGAGGCCGAATCGGTCCATCACTTTTTAGAATACAAGTGGAGCCTTTTTGGATCCAACTTGTAATTCTAGGTACGTAAAACTTCACTTGTATTCTCACCATTTTACTCTTTCAATTTATCATCTTTACTTCTTAACTTGTAATCACTTTGTGTGTGTGGTTCAGTCGTTGATTCGTGTTTCAGCAGTATACTATTTGTGTGTCTAGCTTCAGTCACGTGAATTGTTATTTCTTCTTGTTTTTGTTTTCCTGTGAGCTAATCAGACTCATAAGATTAATATTATGTTTTGTAGCTTCACATTGTTTGTACAATTGCTCTTTCTAAACCGATCAAGTGTCGTGCTTTAGGCTTTTAGATGCCAAATAGTGTGTTTGGACGTACTCTTTATGTTTAGATAATGAAATTGGAGTAAATGCTGGAAGTGGATGATTTACAGGCTACAGCAAAGCTCTGGATGATTTACAGCTCATCTTCGATGCCCAAACGGGCTTTAGAAATTTATTTCCTTTGTTTGGAAATAAAATTTAGTTCAGTGAATCACAAGACTATTTAGACCGTTCTTGGCCTAATGCCTATTTCATATGGTGAAGTGATATGGACCTCAGGGGCAGAGCTAGTTGGTTGGGCTGGGTGGCACGGGCCATCTCGGTTTCAAAAGAAGTTATATTTTACACTCATGAAATAGGCACTTACCAGTACCAAGATGATCATGAACCAAGACACAGAATTGAGTAGATAGAAGGAGGAAACGAACAAACCCACTTGTCCTGATCGGAACGATTGAAGAAAGTATCCAAACAACTTGATTTTCTTTAAAAGATGAATGATTCAGATCATTAAAACATATCTCAAATGACTTTTGTTTAAGGACCACAACAGAATTGAATTTAGCGTTTATTTTATGTTTTGACAAAACAAGTTCCAGGACAAGGCGTGAATTTACTCATAACCTTCCTCTTCCTATTTTTAGCAAAAATATGCAATAATACAAGTATACTCCTGTTAAACAGCGCCACCCCGGATGTAAATTCTGACTCTGCCATAGGATACAGTGACTTCCCCAGAATCACCACTTATTTCATTGGTGTGGAAGATTTGAAATTGTCATTTGATTTGAATTTTTTTGGTTGGTAAAATTTTTATAATTTGACTATCCTAGCCATAGGTTGTGATGGTAATGAATTGCCAATTGAAGCACAACCATTGACGATGACTATACAAATTATGTGACTATTGAAAAATGCATTGGAAATGTGGAGAGGGTTATAATAATTGGAAGATTGATTTATTTTGCATGCTAATCAAAATGAATTCTCTAAGTTGTTTGTTATACGAGATACATAGATAGGATGCAATTTTACTTTCATCTGTCATGATGGACTTAGCTCATCTTCTATTTCAAATTTTCAATTCACATCACACGTTTTGTAACTTCTTTTAATGGTGATAACTTAGCATGCAACAGGAATTTTGCCATCTTAATGTGGTTGACCTTATGGTAGATTTGCGACTATCCTTTCCCTTGTTGGGGAGAAAACATGGCATGTTCCATGACGGTATCTATTGCATGGTTGGCGGCGGCAGTTGCTTGCCCAACTTGACATACAGCTGTTCTGCATTTTCTACTATTTTGAGATTGTTTTGCTGTATAAATGACAAACTTAGGACCAGTGAAACGCTTCCAAACTGGAGTAATTTGATTAAAAATAGATTGTTATGTTCTATCAATTACCTCCTGTTCTCGTAGTTAGATCACGTGCTTCCGGTTGACTCGATGCATTGAGGTTGATTCTTCCATATGTAGGGTCTTTGAGGTGATGGAAAAATTGGAAATTGATTGAACAGTGTAAATAGGTCCCGTGTTGAGGCGTTGAGCTTGCATTGCTTTATATTACTACTTGAGTGGATGAGTAGTATTTATTGGTGTATACAGATGGGACAGGTGGAGGAGAAGATAGACCTCGAGTCTGATGAGGAGATCCCCTTCAACTCATCACAAACTATGAGTAAAGCACACAATTTTGATTTTGAGGCCCCTCAGGTTGGGTCACAAGCGATTCCTTCCACTTCATGGGTTGAGCAGATGCGCTTCAGACCTATCAGGAGTGTTAACATCGTCTTAATAAAAGCAAAGATTAACATGTTGCTTCCATTTGGGCCCCTTGCAATCTTGCTGCACTATCTTACCGGAAACCATGTAAGAAGTACGGACTTCACTTATCGTTTTCTCATTCGCGTTATTCCTTTAATTGGAGAGAAATGTGGGATCTTCGTAAAGATAGCCCTTTTTAATTAAGAATGAAGATTGAGCACCCCAAAGGTAATGTATGGTCATGGGGAAGTTGTTAACATGTGGTGTTAATTATCGGTAATTTGTGAGGCCTTTCCTCTTGATTTTAGTTATTTGATGGTTGTTATCTTGCAGGGATGGGTCTTCTTCTTCAGTTTGTTGGGTATTGCACCTTTAGCCGAGCGTTTGGGTTATGCAACTGAGTAAGTTTTGGCTTCTCAAATTATGTTTTAACAATTCTTTGGTGTTGTTGACTCCCCTTTCTCTTAAACACAACTAATATACTTCTCAATGTTCTCATTGATCACTGTCGTGCAGGCAGCTAGCATTCTATACGGGACCGACAGGTATTTTGTAGATTTTGCTTGTTGTTCAATCTGAAAAAACAGATTTGCAAAACTAGAATGTTAAAATTAAAACATTGATATCTTGATACAATAGTACCTTGTCACAAGCCAACTGCTTACAGTTGCACCCTTGACCCCCAGTCCCCACCCCTTGTGTCAAAATAAAATACTAGAAATATGACTTGAATGGAAATGTGCAGGTCGCACTAAATGTTTTTTCGCATTGTGGTTTTAAAGTAGAGAAGGTTGAACTCGTGGCTTGTTCATGCCTTAATTTTCTTGATTCTTTGAATTTCATCATGACTAACAAAAATGACAAGTTCTTCTCATCCTTTTATTTACCTCGATCTTGTTGTCTGTACCTTGATGTCATTTTTCCTACTGAATCTGCAGTTGGGGGCCTTTTAAATGCTACATTTGGCAATGCGACCGAAATGATCATATCAATATACGCTTTGAAGCATGGGATGATTAGGGTAGTTCAACAGTCATTATTGGGTTCTATCTTGTCAAATATGCTATTAGTGCTCGGATGTGCCTTTTTCACTGGTGGGATCATTCATAATGAGAAAGTGCAGCGTTTCAATAAGGTAAATCACGATAATGGATTGTACATATCTCAGGACATACTTAATGTATTTGAGTATATTTTAGAATTGTTCATCCTTTCCTGTTGAATCAACATGGGGACAGCCATAAAAGGCCATTTAAATACCAACTCTCGACACTCCATTGGATTTATGTATGTAGATGTATGTATATGATGTATTGGTTCGTATTCACACACACACACACACATACATACATACATACATACATAGAGAGAGAGAAGGGAAGCTGATTTCTCTTGAATGTTTTATACAGGCAGCTGCTGTGGTGAACTCCGGATTGTTGTTGATGGCTGTTATGGGAATATTGCTTCCAGCAGTACTTCATTTCACACACACGGAGGTGCACTTTAGAAAATCAGAGTTGGCACTTTCTAGATTTAGCAGCTGTATAATGCTGGTGGCATATGCAAGCTACCTTTTCTTTCAGCTGAGAAGGCAGCACAAGTTTAATGATTCTGTGGATGCCGTTCCTGTTGAAGTAAGTTCTTTACCTGTGGCTCCTTCGATGTTCTGGCATTGAATTATTTAAGGTGCAAAGTCGTTGCTGGCTTGCTGCACGATTCTTGTTTTATTTAGCAAGTCGGGTTTCTCCTTCTCTTATCCATTAACATGAAATGGCTTAAGTTTTGCAACCTACATATTTATATGCTGCAATATTTTGTGGCATTAGCTGCCTTATATCGCTCATGGAGCTCCAAAGCCAATTTTCTTCGTATATATGTGACTGCACTTTCTGGTATCTTTTATCTTTGGGGTTTGGTAATGATATTCACCATTGAGAACCTTATTCGACAGAACAATGAATTTATTTCCCTCCTTTTTTTTTGTTGGGGGGGAGGTGTTATATAATTTTTTTGTCCTCTATTCTATGTTGGTATTTGTTGCAGGAAAGAAACAGTACCGAAGATTCTGATGTAGAAGAGGTTGCTGATATTACTCAATGGGAAGCAATTGGGTGGCTTTCTATTCTGACTTTGTGGGTGTCTGTACTATCCGGATACCTTGTTGATACTTTGCAGGTGAATTCTACTTTTCCATTCAGCGTCATGATTTGGGGAAACTAGTATAACCTTGTTAGCTTAAATGCACCTGTTAACAGATCAAAATACTGAAATAGGGAAAAATATCAAGAAAAGATCTTCTCTTCTAATTTCATGACACTTGGGAAGTGGTTCTAAAGAATCTGTCCTGGCTCATGGATGGTATTCTTTTCTATCAGCAGATCATTAGCATGATGAACTTGTATCTTTTTCTGATTGGCGATGAACTTGTATATTTACTGGCCATATGATCACACTGGAGCCAATTATGTAGAATTATAATTTCATCGGCCACGGAAACAGTAATCTAAGTTGAGCCTTGCAGTCCATACACTTGGTAACTAGTGTCATTGGGCTCCTTGCACTTGGTAACTGGTCATTCTGAATCAGGAACTTGTACCCTCCGTCCCATTTTGTTTTCCTTTTTTGATGTTCGTGTGAGTTTTCAATCGCTTATATCTTTCAATTTGAATCTCCAAAAAATATGCAATATGGATCTTGTTTGATCGTTCTCAATTAGGTCTATAATACAAAGTTTTCTAGTTTACAAAAAACATTATAGATTGTGACATATAAGCATTTAAAGAATGACACGAATAACAAAAATGGACAAACAAAATGGGACGGAGGGAGTATCAGTAATTTTCAAGGATGGATTTAGTTGTGTACTTTGTTTTGTTTGACAGAGGATTTCTGCTTCATGTTCATTTTGTTTGTGGTTTTAAAGTTGTTAAACCTCTTTAAAATGAGAGAAATATTAAGGGAAGCTTTGCTTCTTTTCCCAACTTCAGAGGTTTTCATTTCTATTGCTAATTCTGGAAGAATCGAAGGTCAATCTTTGCTTATGTGTAACATGGACCCATCCTTTGTTAGCGAAGAATCAAGAAGATATATGTGACTATCTGAAGCAACCACAATATAAAGTGTACAGTTTCAGCATCAGTCCACCCTCCTTCAGCAAAATAGGATTAGGAAACCTCTTTTTTCTTTGAAAAAGCTCGAGGATTCAAAAATCAGTGATCATGCTAGCAAACTGGCTTCAGTTCAGGCTGCATCTTAGAGCCCAGGCTCATCAAGTATGACCTGAATGTATAGTTCACGTTGACTTCTGGACAAGGATTTCTTTTGGCTAAATACTGGACAAGGATTTCGCTTTGGACTTAGAATTTAGCAGCCTCCCTTTGGGCAGGAATTGTCAAGCGACTCAAGCTCTCTTTTATGCTGCTGATAAACAAATAAAGCTCTTTTCCAGATCTTAGAATTGAGGGGATAGTCAATTTACACAAGCAGTTGATGGTTTCATTGTTTTGATGTACTTATTCAGGGAGCGTCCGATTCATGGAACATGCCTGTGTCTTTTATTAGTGTTATCGTGCTTCCAATTGTGGGGAATGCTGCAGAACATGCAAGTGCTATTATGTTTGCCATGAAGGACAAGCTTGTGAGTGCTCGAATTTTGGACCATCTGTTTCTTACTTCTGTTGATTGAGCTAATTTACTTGTTTTCTTCACTAGGACATCACACTGGGAGTCGCCATTGGATCATCTACGCAAATATCAATGTTCGTTGTAAGGCCTTGATGCTCAATGCAATTTTTTAGTGCTACATATTGACGCTGGAAGGGCTTTCCTATTCTTGTTGAATTCACATGTTTGTGAGAAAAAAGAAGACTATTGGCATGCCTTTTTACCAAATTTCCTTCTCACCTGTGCTTGGTGTAATTTGTTTTGACACAAATGAGAGATTGAAACCATTTCTCTTCTGGGTAAATAGCCAAGTTCCTGCATACGGCTTAAGGGCTTATGAATCCTGCTCTTCATAAATGCAGATTCCTTTCTGCGTAGTGGTTGGTTGGTTCATGGGAAAGCCAATGGACTTAAACTTCCAACTCTTTGAGACAGCTACACTCTTTATCACGGTGTTAGTGGTGGCATTTTTGCTGCAGGTTTGTCCATCTATTTGTGTCATGTACTGATTATCTAATGCACTAGTTCTATTTATAGTTCTTACAAAACACCTTGTAAAGCCTTTTACTGCGTATTTAACAACTGCCTTTTGTCTGTTTTCTGTGATTTTGATGCAACCATAACTGATTCATCTTTGCTTTATTTTGTTAACCTGATTTCCTGGATATAAGAAAACTGAATGAATTGCATGTAGAAGAGTTGTCATTTCAACTTAAAATTCCTATCCTGGCTGAAATGTTGCTTTTGAATAGACAAGTTTGTAACTGTTATTTTCATTATTACAGGAAGGGACATCAAATTATTTCAAAGGCTTGATCCTTATTTTAAGCTACCTCATCGTTGCGGCCAGCTTTTTTGTACATGTCGACCAATCTAATGGTGAGCCAAATAAACTGTACTTCAATACATTATGTAGTCGGGCATTTTGGTCTTAATTTGTTATATACTAAAAATAAGTCACTACTTTTTAGCTTTGCCTTTGAAATTCGTCGGTTTGACTTTTGATGCAGATAACCAAGTACCTGGGGGGTGAATGGAGAAGACAGATGCCAGATGGTACATACGGAATGAGTTACTTTTCTTGCGTCTTCTCAGCAATGTTAGAAAGATGGAACTTTTTTGGTCTAAGGCTGAAAGGCGACGAGGATATTTCATTTTGTTACCGGCCAAGGGGAACTGGGGCATGTATAACTTACTCTTCTCGATATTTTTATGCAAATTTTCTTGAAAATGACTGACCATGGTACCTTGCTTGTGAGATCAAATGTATTGTTTGCTAAAGTTATTTTTCCACTTCTGCATGAATGGAAGCCTTTGTATATAAGTGTGGAGGGTCATTAATTTTGACCTTTCTCTTGTGTTTTAAGACGGTTGTTTTGTTTTTCATTAGAATCAGCAGATTTTTTTAGGCCTTAATAGTAATTCCCTTGTTTAGCTCGAACGTAAGTTTCACGCCTCTTTGAGGGTTGAAGAACATGATGGAGCTAACCATTAAACTTCACAAGAAATCTAAGAGGGCTTTAAATTTGACTGACGCAAGAAATTTATCGGATAATGCAACTACCATTATCCTCCAAATTAGTGTGATTAGGCGATTCTGGCTTTTGATAGTGATGAAGATTGAAACTACACTTTTAATCCAATATTCTCAACCCCTACAATTTCAGCTCTTTTGTTTTTCCTTGCACTTCCCCTAAACCAAGCAAAAACCAAGATTTTTTTTATAGCTGTAAAAAATAGGGCTTCTTTCGGTGGTCAGTTTAATTAGTAGATATAAAGTGCGTATATCGACTGCAGAAATGCAAGGATAAGTTGCATAAATGTGGAATACCTTCACCTTAACCAACCAATTGAACTCGTAAAACATTCTCACGAACTCTAAATTTCAAGAACAATATTCAGTTTCAAAAAAATTCAGCCATTTGGTAACTTTGACATTAAAATATAACACCACTCATATCATTCAGGCCACAAATACTTTAAACCAATAGCGCAGTGTGGCATTCAAAATTTAAAATCCTTGCACAAGTAGCATAAAACGTTAATATACCTGTAATTGATGGTACTGTCACTCTAGGCATTCCCTTAATGTGGCAAGGTTCATACATCTCTTGACAATAGAATTCTACTTAAATGAGACCAAAGCCATTGCCTATTGATTCCCTTTTTTTGGCTATCAACTTTCTGTTCATGAAATTGTTTTGGTGGACAGATTAAGATTAAGTTATTAACAGCTAGAGGAAGATATTTGGGAGTTTCACATGAAAAACAATGATTCTTCAAGATAACTTCCAATTTGCAGCTTTTGAACCCTGTTCTTTTTTACCGTAAAAAAAAAGAAGAATATGCTCTCAAACTGTTGAACAAACTAATAGAATCCCCCAGTAGTAAGCCATAAATCACGGGTTATTAACCTTCTTATTCATACAATCGGATACAGATGAAACTGAAGCTTTGCACATTGCACTTCAGCAGTACCACAGCATGCAAGAAGGGAAAATTATAGAGAGAAAAATATACATCACAGAGCCCTTGATACACTTTCAAAAGAACAAAAAAAATGAAAGAGAGAGAGAGAGCCCTTGATATATTGTCGAACCCTACTGATGCCACCCTTGATACATTGTTGAACCCTACTGATGCCACAAGCTACCTTCTCAGCAATGTTGAAGATGTGATGAACCCCCCCATATATGTCAGCCTCATCTTGTTGCTGACCAGTACCCGGTTGGGTAAAAAGCAGTGAAATGCAGCCAATAAACCTTCTTGTGTGCCCAAAAAACCCAAATGGTAAGTCACCAATAAGGTCAAAAAATAGGGACACACATGAGGAGTAGCCACAAAACAACCAGACCAGTTTTAGGCCTAATGGACAAAAGCCAACAAGAGGGTAAATAAGTGGAACTGAATTGGGATTTGTAAATGGATCATTTCAGGAGGGAAAAAGGTAGAAAGAGGTAGGAGCTAAGCTAAACGGCTAATTTAGTCGTCTCCTTGAATGTAGGAGCAGAGAAGCATGGTGGCGCATCGGCGGAGTATGTAAAGTCTAGCTCTTTGTTCCTTAACCAAAGAAGCACACTTCCTTGTGAATCCATTGCCCTTTCTCTTTGAAGAGGCATTGGATCTTGAACTCTTTGACTGTTGTCGCTTTAGCTCAGCCATGAGTGAAAAAGATGATCAGAGAATGGTGTAGAAGAAAGAAAAAAGTTTGAAAGCTAAGGAGAAAAAAGCTCAGTTTTTGGAGCTAGACCCTGATGGGGGAAAAAGTGTAGGGTAGTGTAAAGTATTTATATGCCAAAAAGGGTTGACTGGATTTTGAGATGGGAAATGGGGGAGTGAACTGAACATGGTCAGGTTCGAAAATTGAGGCATTTTGTAGCTTTTAACGTTAGTTTTTTTCTGAGTAGAGGCACCCTCACGTGGAGCTGGATTTTTATGAATTATTAAAGCAAGTGCAGCAGCGCAAAGGAAGGGATGATTGGGTTTTTCCTTGTGGGATTGAGTGCAAACGGAGGGTTGTACTAATGAGGACAAAGCAGGAAAGGGAGCACAGGGGAACAGAGTGTCGGCTAACTTATCGCTGTTCTGTGGTGGATTCGGGGGCAGCTTCAAAACCCCAAGCCTTTGATTCCTCTCTCTCTCTCTCTCTCTCTCTCTCTCTCTCTCTCTCTCTCTCTCTCTCTCAAAACACACGCACACCCAGAGTCACATAATTAAATAAAACTACGAGAAGATTAAGGTGTAGCTAACTCCTGGAATAGAACATAGTCAGAAAGAGTTGCTTGGTTAAGCTCCTTCCAACGTCATGTCCATAATAACAATGGGTTACCGACAATTACGGGATTCATAGCGTGAGATTTTTTTTCTGATATAACCTTCAAACTTCAAACCTTGGCTACCCGAAAGGTAGGCATCAAATAGAATAGCTGAGTTGCATTCAATGAGAATTGTAATAAGTTCATTTTGCATTGTCATGAGATAACTAACTTTGATTGGCTGTGTCTCTAGATGTCCCCTTACTCGAACGTGTGCCCCAACAATAGGAATTTAGGTTGGATAACACTTGCATGAATGCAGATTTTTTTTCCATAACCAACGGTCCCAATGACTTTTTGCCGGCAATAAAAGTGGAACATGCGAGTTTAGGGAAGTAAACCCCTTGCTGCAATGTCCTCCCTGACCAACTCCTTTGGGGTTCAAGGGTTCACTTAACCTTGAAACCTGAAGATTGCATTGCAATCAAGGTATTACTTCAGTAGAATCGACCACGTTAGGACGGCAGTGGAAGAAAAAATTCAGCATGATATGTTCACGAGGACTCATCCATATCCATATCCGTCATCTTTCCAAAGGTGGAACCGAAAGCAGCAATTCCCAAACTGTTGGAGTAAGAAATTAATTGCAGAAAGTGTATACTACCACTGTAATTGGGGAGGGCAAATTCAATGAATGAAGTGAAGGGGTTTCACAAACACTCCATTCCAGTCTACAGTTAATTCATCCAAGTACAGTGTATCTCCAAGAGTGTTGCATAAGCTAATAAATACCAGAACACTAGTTCAAGAGAAAGAGAGGAACTAGAGAAGTAAATTGAACTTCTTCACTCATGTATTTGGTACTCCATAACTGAGAGCATCACCCTACAGCACATTTGTAGGAAAAGGTCGTACCCAAATCTCCAAAACGGTAGAGGTATCTAATTCCCCTTCTATGAGTTGGTAACGAATCACTTCATTTGAAACAGAAATGAGTGTACAAGAAGTTTAAAAGCATATAGCGTTCCTCTAAATTTGTAACATTTTCGCCAAGCGTCAAGAGTGTGATATTTTTACAAACCTTCTCCTAAAGTCGACTGAATTTACAGTGCTAGGGCACAATCATGTATACAGATTACAGTGATGAAAACAAAAACAGGTAAACTTGCACTCTTAGGGATTCGCTGTCAAATAGCTTGCTGTTGAACAGATGACTGACATGTATTTCAGCAGCATTTTCCTTGCCCAAATACCATGTATTTGCAGATCCTTAATTTCTACATGCTTTCTGGGTAATCACAAATTTGCTTCGGATTTGCATTGTTTGTTACACCAGACTTGCCTCAGCTAGTTTTTTCTGGCTCCGGGAAGCAAGCAATTCGTAATCCTACATAGTTCAATACAGAATTGCTGAAATATTTATGTACAAAAGCAGATGCGTCACTTTTTATTATTTCTTTGTTTAAAAAGTTTCACTGAGTTTTGTTCTGTTTTTATTTTCCTTTCTTCTTGTTTCAACAATCCAAGACGCAATAAATTGTTCAAGCCAGAGTATGGAGATGCGCTGCAACCAGAAACAGACTTTACAGGCTGAGCCAGCTAAAATCTATGGCATAAGCACCCAGAAAGTAATATCATGCTAAACAACTACAAAATCCACCCCATTAGTCAAACGTGATGCATAACCATAAAACAAGCTTTCACTTTCCTGATAGTATAGTGGGTTACGTTGCCAAGAAGTAACATGATGTTAAGATTCCGGATATTCAAAGTTCAGAATGGAACTCAACTATCAGTGAAGTCTGCCCGTCCAGTAAGAAATAACACATACTACATCCAAATAGAAATTACCTGTACAATAGCTTGTGCACAAAACTTTCCTGAAAGAACAGCACCTTCCATTGAAGCCAAATATTTTTGTTTTGTGTAGTCACCGGCCAAATAGAAACCTTCCACTGGGGATCTCTGTAACGGACGGCAAGGTTCACAGTCCGGGACAGTTTTATAAACAGACCTGAACAAAGAAATAGGCTAGTTTTAGAAAATAAATAAATCTAAGAAGCGAAGAGCTACAGCATGTGGCGTATGGGTATCTTACTCGTGTAGGATATTTTATTTTCTTTTTTCCTTTAAAACTGTAATGGCGTATGGTGCTTGTATTGAGTTGCATGGGGATTACTAAATCTACATAGATATATGTTCAAATCAATATCAACATCAATTTTGCTAAATTGAAGAACAAAGCTAATAAAAGGAAGTTACAGAATATTTTTGACAGCAGTAAGTCATTTTTGCAAGCTGCTGTCTAACTACTACACTATGGATGAGAATAATCCAGCTATCCACCTGTCAAGGACTAGAGATAACATTTTTACTCGCACTAACCTTCACTCAGAATGCCCATTAAAAGTGAGATTCTAAAAAAGAGTGGATTCCAACCTTGGTGTTTTAACGACATGGTACTTCAATATTTTTGCTTTACTCTGATCTGCAGAAATTTCATCAGGAAAGAGTTTTGCGAGCTCCTTCATAGTAGCGTCAATAATTTCTTGATCACTCTTTGAGATCCATTCCTCTGCAGGGGCGAAAACCAATTCCAGCATAGAGCGATGCGGGTCGTAATATTCCTACACAAAGAAGGCAATAATAAGGCACACTTTTGGGACAAGTGAAGGATGGTGACTTTTCAAGTCTTCACCAGATATGGATGTACAAGAAAATTGGATGAAGGGATATTGTTAATGCTTGAAAATCAATGTGAAACAAGTTATTGATCTAACCATCAGTATTCAGTAAGTTGCAAATATTTTTCTTCATTTGAATAAAATTTCTGCAGCCCCAGCCCCTACATGTTCATCATACAAACAAACTGCCTATTTGTACAAGAGACAATAAACAAAAGCTACCAAAACCTGGGCATTTGCCTCATCAAATTCCAAAAGTTCTTCCCATTCCTGGTAGACTCTACTATGCTCGTAGTAGCCAATTAAGGTCACAATACAACTTCAAATGCCTAAAATGTGATGCTGCTTCATGTCAATGACACAAGGAAATTAGGAAAGTATACAATAACCATAAAAATGAGTTGCATGAGTCCGATGGGGCAGCTCATATTGGCATTCTTTTGGCCAAGAGTCAAAATATTGCAGGCATTATAAAAAATTACCTTGCATGTAACAGACATGTCAGCATACACACTGAGAAGGTGACTTCTGCATGAAGAAAAATCAATCGGTTACAATAGATCTTTTAGAAGCAACATTTATAGAATCGCATTTGATCGAAGGGAATACAAATTGAGAGTTGAAGAAGCACTCCTCACAATCATCGACAAAATGGAGACAAAAATAACAAGGAGGATATCCTGAACGATATATCCAAACACAAGAAGAAAAGAAAACAAGAAAGGGAAAATAGAGGGAGAGAGAGAGATAGAGGAAGAAGAAGACAACGATGACTGCCAAAGGTTAAATTTGCCCTCAGTGTTCAATCTTGATAGCCCTATTAGTACTCAGTTAAACTCTTTTGGGGAAATCTTCTACTGAACAGGCTGCTGTTCGTGTGTTAGAAGAACAAATTCTGTGAAATTCAAATATTGGTATCATAATTGCGCAAAATCATTTGAAAGACTATAAAGGAAGAACAAATAGAAGATAAAACTGACTTCCTTAATTTTCTTTTAACAATTAGAATATTCCTATAATACTTACTAGCTCCCTGTTTCATGAGATTTGAATTTGAAGGGCATACCCTTCTTGCATAATCTTAGTTTCTTCAACAATTAGAATATTCCTATAATACCCACCCCCCAATAAAAGGGGACAAAATTGATACCGAAATGCATGAGAATGACCTGCTAAAAAGTAGATGATCGTATGTGTTCCTCAGTTTCCTGTCGAACCTGCAATTGAAGTCAACTAAATGTCAGCAACTAATGAGCTCACAAAATTCAGCCAGACAGCTACCACTGAGTAAGTTATACTGTGAAGTGTAAACATTTACTGCCACCCAAACAAGAAAGAGAACTCAAGATTGACGAAAATGAAGAACATGTTTGAGAAATGCAATAACAAGAATGTTCTTGTGTTTCCTCCCTCAATCATGCTTTCATGTTTACCAGATCACACCAGTTGAACAAAGAAATCTAAACATTGTTTGTCAGTAGAGGCCATACAATCCTTATTTTGCATGGATAGAATAACATACTTATCAAGCACAAAATATTACAAAACTCAAGCAGAAAGAACCATACTAACCATATGTGAACATTTATAACGGGAACTCCAACTAATTTCTCCAATTTCCTGAAGTAAGGAACCTCTTTCCAGTCTTCGGGCAAAAGAACCTTCAAGATATCGACTAATCGGAACCAAAGCATCAGGAATCTTGGACTGTTGAGTCAACAATATTGAGTCATTCAACAACAAGGAAGTAGATAGCATACCTGGAGTGGCAAAAACGTAAACATCTCCTTCAATAACATTACCATTCTTTAGCAAAAAGTTCTTCACGGTTCCGTCTTTATTCAGCTCAATCTTTTGAATTCGAGAATTAAGTCGGACTTCACCGCCTAGGGACTGAATATGATCGACAATTGGCAGGCAAAGTCTCTCTGGGGGATTACCATCCAAAAATGCCATTTTCGAACCATGCTTTTCCTATTTATCATTAGCTATTCAAAATTAGCTAGTGCTAAGTAAAAGAAACATGTTTCATGTGACTCCTATAAACAGCAACTTGAAAATAAAATACAAAACATGAAAAAGAAATTATGAAGAAAAGCGAATTTTGTAGAAAAAGAGAGCAAGTAGATTGGTTTCCAATCACATACATTGAATCAACTACTCCTCCATAAGTACTTTCAATGACCACCATACCAATCCTATGCGACAATATGCAAAATATAAATCATCGGACATGATGGACAGGAACAATATCGAACCTGAAGAAACCGGTTTAAGGCAATCAAAATACACTGCATGGAAAGTTCATCAGGGTTTATGAAGTTTAATGCCTTTGACATGGCAATAAACACCTCAGTAGTTACTCGATCTGGTACACCCTACAAGGATTGGAAAAATAATAAAGCGATTAGTAACTTGCAAAGTTGAGAAACCAGTAAAATAGGACACACACACACACACGTGCGAGCGTGCACACACACATAACAAATTACCCCAAATATTCATCCTCATATGCTAACCCAAGGAATAACTCTTGATCTACTCAATTAGCTTCATTAGTTGAAGCCTTAACAATCTTCATGCAACATAAACCTGATTAGAGAGTGTAATAAAAGACTACCATACTTGTTTCCTCATCCAGTCTTTCACAGTTAAACCATCTTGAGCTTCAACATAAGCCTGTCCACCCACCATTGCTGGCAGTAGTCCAATTGCAAACTTTACTTTCTCTGGCCAAGTAAGCATTTCATTGTTCTTTAAGATAGCCCATATCCCTGGATATCACAGTTGTATGGAATGTACTCATCAAACCTTACAAGGTAATTAAATAACAGAATCTCAAAATCTATGATGTCAAAGTGTGTTTATTTTGTACATGCAAGGGCTGGGATCCGTTCTACTGTTCACACCGGCCCCATAACCCACATCCACTGCAAAAAACTGCCTTCCACAAACCATGCCAAATCACGAAGAATGAATACCCCACTCGCAATGGTGTTTGTATTTGATCCTCCCATTAGCGAGAACACCATCCTATAGCATGTTGTCACTAGAAGCATAACCAAGGTTTTTCTAAATGAGTTGGCATTCAAGATTTCAAGCAGTTCTTGCATTTTCCAACTTCATAAATCCTATTTTGGAACTCTCTTTGAAGCTAAGTCATAAAACCTAAATGACAATGACATTTAGGAAGTCAAAAAAAGAAAAGATGAACATGCTTTGGTTCTCATAATGTTAGTGCTGATTTCTTACCGTTCAATGGTGCTGGTAGAATGTCAAGGAAGTCAAATCGACTGAACTCCCCTGGCTTGTTTGGCATTGCAAATATCATAGAATGTTCTTTCCACTGCAACCGATCATTTATACCAAGTTCTCCAAACAGGTTCTGGACATTTGGGTAGGCACCAACTTCAGCAAAGAAACAACCAAACTTATTTAGCAACATGTATATAAAGTTGTAACACCCAAAGTAAAAGATAATCAACCAGCAGGAGACAAAAATATGCTATTATATGGAAGATGACAAGGAAGACAATAAATACAGTTGGCCTATTAAACTTCCGGAAAGTTTCTGAACGAACCCTCAACAGACAAGATGTCCTGAGAGACACGCAGGAACTTTAAGACCTTCAATGTAAACACATCCCAAAGTAAGATTCCTCAAAAGAGTTTTTATTGGGTCTCTATCTACCAAAACTTTGATTTCTTGTTCCGGCGACCAAATAATCATTGAGTCGTACAACACAAAAGACTTACAGAATATATGTAAGCCGGTCTCATACCAGTCTCCATCATCATCTTTCCACGCAGCCACCTGGACCGAATAAGGGCCGATCATTACCACATAACATGTAAGTTATAACCCAACCAAACCAAACAGAGCCTTAAGTCCCAATCAATTGGGGTCAGCTACATGAATCTTTTCCATTGAGTTTTGTTGAGGGCATCGTGTTCCATGATATTCAAAAAATAAAGATCCTTTCGAACTACGTGAAGCTAAGTTATCATAGCTGATGTTGCTCCATGAAAATATCACATAATGAGTTCTCTGAAAAAGTATCACACCTTTTCAGCTACTTTGTGAACAAAATACCTATTCAAACTCAATTTTACCTTTTTCTCAAATCAAATCAGAAAGTCTTTGATTTGGGGATAGAACTCCACTATCACCAAACACCTTCCCCAGTATTTTTGCAGAAAAATGAGCAAAAATTAAATCTTCTTTTAGTTGGTAACAGAAAAAATCCATCTACTCACACCTTTCAGTAAACAAAAAATTATATATTCTAATTACTGACATATCAAAAAACAACAAAAGAGTTCACTTTTATGGTATAAGAATAGGAGGAACAAATGAGAAGACAGGCAGCACCGCAGCAGCTATGTATTTTGGTTATACGAGGGATAGAAATAGAGCATCGCACAAACCTTTCCACCTAAAACATCTCTTGCTTCCAACAATATGGGTTTATGGCCTGCATCTGCCAAATATTTTGCAGTTGACAAACCAGCCAAACCTGAAAGAATGTGAACAAAATAGTAAATTAATGTAACAATTACCAACAAAACAAGACATCGTAACATGATTATCTTTGAGCATTAGAACAAAACCAGATAGACTCAGCACATCATTAGGCGGCCATTGAAGGTTTTTGTGCATCAAGTGGCCAAATCCTGAGGTTGGTTTCAATGTCTGGGACATTCCCACATACACATATGTACGGTTGAAGGACAACACATACACCTACATATGGTTGAAGGACTAAGTTTGAAAGAGCTATTTAGGATCAAATTTCATAACCTAATTATAAACGCTAAGGAAACTTAAGCTGAAGAGTTAAAGCACAAGATCTTAACTCCAGCATCCCAATTCAATCACGTGTTTGTAAAAACAGGACTCATAGCACTACTCAGTAATTAAACTATACAGTCAAATTAGACCATTAAAATCAAGTTAAGCACCGCATAAAACAGGTTTAGAAAATGGGGTATGTAAACAATGAAAAATAAATATTTACCTGCACCAGCAATTACGACCTTTAATGGTTTATCTGGACGAGGAGAAGTACGAAAGGATGAAGATAAGTAAGCAGCTTCCAAATAATTAACAGTACTCTCAAGCTCTGGTCTGGGATAGTCCATGCAAGCCACCTTCAACACAAAGAACTGACTAACTACTAAATAGATTAGCAACAATCCTGTGAAAACCAAACCATCCGATTGAATTTGTAAAGCAGACCTGCAAAGGCTGCACATTCTTCATTGGTCTGGTTCTAATAGCATAGGCATTTGATACCCTATGACCCAACGAATCACTCCCTTTAAATGATAGCGCATTGTTATGCCTTGAACTAATGGGACAACCACATCTCCAAGTATACCTTGGGTTCCACAAATTAGTTGCGTTGTGTTGCCCAGTCCAATATACGGCAGAAGCATGTCCAAATTGAGACATTTTATCAGACACAATACGCAGTTCAGATTCGGGAACCAGGACTAACTCTTGGGAAAAATTTCAATGACTGCAGCAATAGTACCCCTGACATTAAAAAGTTCACATAAGACATAACTTGAGCTTCCTCATTAGAAAGAGCTTCGTCATACAAAATTAGTAGTATGTTGGAAGTGAAGTTAACGCTGAGATCAAAGAAGTGTAAAACTAGCAATGCACCCATAACAGAACTCGTGTTCTCAATAAATAAGAGCTTCACCATTGCTAAATTAGTGTATCGTAA
>BPLS01000452.1:172030-213785 GCA_019656275.1 Rhododendron kiyosumense
CCACAAAACCGATTCAGTTAAAGAACCCAACTTTAGAATCGAGAGTGAAGCACCTTAGGGTTATCAGCTGGAGTTGTACGAAAGTAAAGTAACCTACTCGAAAGTAAAAACTAAACCTCTGAGAAGGGTTCGATCAGAAAGACTGTATATTTCAGCAAAATCAATTCAAGAGAACCCTTCACGTAAGATGCGTTTTACAGCCTGGAGATGAAAAAGCTTCATGAGTTGGTTTTACCTCAGGGCAAATAAAATCCGGGCTTGAGAAAGCTGAATTATGATCCCTTCAAACTGAACGAAAGAGATAATGAAATATTCTAAGGGATGGCAGAGAGCAAACTTGGCACAAGGGACTGAAGCAGGGGGAACTGTGGCCTTCTTTAGGCTCCTTTCTTTTGTGCCAGTAATATTATACCGGGAAGTCTCAAAAAAAGAGTTAAATAAAGTGAAATAAATAAAAAAGAAATCTATTTTCCTGTAATTGTTCATTTGACAAATTTATTTTGCAAGAAAATTAAAGTTTAGTGATTCATTTGCCTGGAAAAGACACTTATGAGAAACTTTTTTATTTTTATTCCTATGACTAATTTTAAATAAAAGTAACTTTTAGAGCTAAATAATAAGCTATCATATTTCAAAAATTAACACATACGGAAAATGTATTTTATCTAATGCAAAGCCTTAACCTGAAATGAAAAAATCGACTTGCAATTGTCTATTCAATTTGCTATCTTCTGGAAGGATATGCAAATCCCTTTTTAAATTGACATCATCTGATAATCAACCGTACAAATAAAGTTTAAAAAATAAGTAGATGATTACTTAAATAAACAAATGTTAAACAACCGTGCTTGATTAGTTACAGATGCGAAAACTCAATGATAATAATTAGTTAGTACAAAACAAAATTGAAGATTAATGACAAACTAAATAAATACTTCCAAAAAAAATAAACAACCAATCTTTATCCATAACAATTATCTCAAAATGCGCCATAATAGTTGAAATTGTTGTTATTTACGTAAATCTCAAAGTGTTTTTCTAAGAATCTAAATTTTATTTTTTTTGATATTGGCATCATTCATTTTTTTTCATACTCGTCAATTATTTTGGTCCTACAATGGAGAAAACTTTCCCCGGTGACCCAAAATTATATGTTTTTGGCTGGATCACTTTTGCAAGAAAGTAAATCTTGCAGAAAAACTTAAAAATATGTTTCCCACTACTTTCCTGTCAACTGAACACTACAAAAGTTATGAAAAAATTGATTTTTCCATCATTTCCTGTATTTTCCTGTCAACTGAACGGGACCTAAGAATCGGTGGGTAGCAAGAAAACGAGGGGGTTGTTACTCCCTAGTCACATAATAATGCGTGAACGTGAAAGTGACTTTGAAAACATTCGAAACTACTACTAATATTTATAAGAGCGAAATTGAAAATGAGAATGCAAAGCAAGAATTGAGAGAAAAACGAATTGTCGGCTGGAAGATTATGTGATTTAGCTCCTGTTTATATCCGTTTTTGGCATCAAATCTCGAATTAGCGCTGGAGGGCTATTTAATTAGATACTAATTAAATTGGGCTGAGATTTACAAGTTTCTCGGGCTAAAAATTAATGGGCCACATTAATTTTGTAATATGGAGCAAGACCCAATTAATTAAAGCCCAAGTGAAGCCAAATGCGCCGAATAATCTTTCATGGAAGTTATTATTTGAAGCTTTGGGTAAAAATGTTGGCATGTGCTTGTTGCTACAGAAGTGGAGTGCCCCACGATGTAAAAAACAGTTGGGTTTTTTACTTGATATCGAAAGCAATTAAGAACTAAGGGGGGTGTTCGGACAAATAAGCCAAAGTGGTTTATTTTGTGTCCTTATTCAAAAAAATTTCGTATCACGTGACTTATTGCCTATTTTTTGGGGATTATTGCATCCTCACCACGAGAGGAATCTAAAAAGTAAAAAATTTTGACCGAAATCCAATTTTTTTTGAATAAAGACGAAACAAGTGGCTTATTGGCTTATTTTCGTTTTTTTTGGGTTTATTTGGCTTATTTTTGGAGGGAAAGCCAGTGGCTTTTTTAGAAAAACAACCCCTAAGAACACATGGGAAGACATTAGCCCATGATATTTGAAACTTCTACAAACTGCCATGCATGGCAACGCGGGACACTTGTTCAATTTCGGAGGTGGCAGTTGATTTCCATGGCTCGGCTTGTTTGAGATCTCATCTATAAATACAGGGATTCAAGATGGAAAAGGGGTCCAACACCAATCAAAATCTAGCGCTTCAAAACACTTTTCTGCTTTTAGCAAAGTAGATTATTGAGTACCTCGTACTCAAACCCCATTCGAACTCACTACTTCAAGTAGTTTGAATTTTACTTTCCTTGTACCACTTCATTATCCCGGTGTAATAAAGTTTACGTTTTTACGTTCTATTTCCTATACGATTAGGAAATTTTAAATCGATAACCATGTGGTAAACCACGAACCTCCTTGTGATCATTACCCATTAGATCACACGCAATCGCTTACAAGTTAGAAGTCAAGATTCATGGCAATCTTCATACAAAGTTAGGCGCTACAAGTATTGGCACGTCTGCGCTTAACCAACCAACGCCTGCAATCGCATTCGCGCCTTACTCGGCGTACGTGTGTCAAAAATGAGAGTTTTCAGTTCCGTACTCCTAAATGGGAGGGTGGGGGTTTTTGCCAGCTTTTGGGAATGGGGTTTGCCATCAGTGGGTTGTTCTATCCAAAATCTTCACTTGTCCACGAAGTGGAACAAGTCAGATCAGGGGAAAAAATTAAAGTTGAAGTAGTCTGTTTGGATGGAGGGATGAAATAATTTCTACCCTTTCTTTTTTGATAATCACTTTTTTTTTTCTTTTTTAAATTTTTTTTTGCTAAAATCCAAAAAAGGGTGTGGATATCAAAAAAAAAAAAAGAGTGTAAAAATCAATTTCTTAGATGGATCGCCAATTCTATTATGGAGCAAGGCGTATTTTTATTTGAGAGTGTAGATGTGATATAATGAGGGGAGATTCTTTTAATTTATTTGCTCTTTTCTTCAACTTTTTTGCTCTTTATTATGAAAGAATATTAGAGGGACCCACATCAGCTGAATTGCTAATCATGTGGCTCAAAAAATTAATCTCAAATTATATAAAAACTGCTCAAAAATCTTTATATATCAACTTATGTGAATTTCACCCATTGATGTGGGACTACTTTGGGGTCTCACAGAGGTATGGAATGTTTGTCTTTTGAGTTTGGATGCCCTTTTTTAATTTCGTGAACTTCTCTAAATAAAATGAAACCTATGACCAAAGTGAAAATAAGAAGATAAGAACATGTAGTCTTTTGTCAAAGACATACTTTTTTCTAAGTATATATTTGAAAATGAAATTAATCTTGAACAGGTGCTATTAAACCTATGACCAACGTATCGGGCCGAGCCAGACTAATGTCAGAAGGAATCCAATTCCAACAAGCCATGATGATGTTATGGGCCGTGTGGACATATCCTATCCAATCCAATTACAAGACTCAGGGCCCACGCAGTCCACCCAAGCATTAACCAACCTTCAAAAATTATGACTTTAACATGAGTATTTTCGTAGATATAAAAAAAAAAGTCTAAAAAATTGAATTTTTGATATTTTTCTTGGATATTTTTTAAAATACTTGTGTAAAAGTTATACAGAGTAATTTTTATTTTTCGATTCCTCTCGTCGAGACGAACCAATATTACATAAAAATTTAGCACAAAACTAACAAACACTATTTTTTTAATAAGGACAAAACCAAGAAGTTGTGATCCACAACTTGGTTAGTGGAAACTTGACAGATTCTTTCACCTCATCTCCACATTTATTTGAGACTAAAACCTATTGATTTGCTTACATAAATGAAAAATTGAGTGCTTATTAATAAATCTGTAAAAAAAATATAAAATAATAGACTTCTAAGAAATATATTGAAGGCATACAAAATATTAATTGCGTTAAACTCAAACCAGTACTGAGATACAAACCGGTACCGGTACGTACCGTTCCAGTAAAGAAAACGATACGCTGGTCGATACAAGATTAATAACTTTGACATGAAGGCCGCCTTTGGTACTGTGGCAAGCATGGGCGGAACCAATATATGGCAAGCGGGGTCACTTGACCCCACCGAGTTCCAAATTATCTCTAGAGCATGTATAGTTTTGATGAGTATTTTGTAATTTTGCCCCAAAAGATACAGTAATATTTTTGCCCAGAAGATCCCACGAAATTACATGTATTGTAGATATTTAACCCCACTACAATTAAATCCTAGGTTTGCCCCTGGTGGCAAGGGATAGCGGTGTAAATGCTCAGTGCTGGAAGTGTGGCAAAGTGGAGGCATCATGAGCTAATTTCGTTGAGGCATAGGCACCGAGGATAGTTTGGAGACTCTGGACTACGTCGTTGCATACGAACGGCTTGGAAGCAATTTTTGAGTTGGATTGCAATATAATTATTGACTGCGTTAATGATACTAATGCTGCGTGCATGCCCATGGGAGATTGTTGCTATGGTGGAGGATATTTAATTCTGGACTCATGTCGTAATTGGTCTTTCGTCTCATAGGGCTGCTCACTGGCTTGCTTTGAAGAGGTTGTCATCCAATTTGTTTTTCAGTTCATGTTGTATTCCGCCTGAGTTAGAGGTTCTCATTAGGGGTGGGCACGGGTCGGGCGGGTCGGGTATGACCCGCCACTCGAACCCGACCCGACCATGTCGGGTAGGAAAAAAACCAAACCGAACCCGAACCGAACGATGGTGTACACCCGCCCGTGTGCCCGAATTTTTTGGTCGGGTCGGGTCCGACCAAACCGAAGTAAAGCTACATGAATTGTTCATGTTTTGGTCAGGTTGGTCGGGTCGGGTCGGGTAGAAAAAAACAGCACCCGAGCCCCGAACCGAAAACTGATTTTTTCGAAAAATTGAACCCGACCCCGACCCGACCACATGTTCGGGCCCGCCCGAAACCCTTCGGGTCGGGTCGGGTCGGGTCGGGTCCGTCGGCCCGCGGGTATTTTGCACACCCCTAGTTCTCATTGTTAGAGACCGTGATTCTCAGTTTTTTTTTTTTGTGATAAGTACTGTGATTCTTAGTTTGTTTATAGCATGCATGTGATCTTTTCAAAAAAGTTGAAGAAAAAAGTTTACTATGAGGCTTGACACATTAATGTCATACTAATTGAGTATGCCTCAATGAGTCAATATGCGCTACAACTACAGAATTTCATTCACAGTGAAACATGGTTTTGTCTAATAATGAAAGCACAATTATGTGATTTTTAGGAAAGAATTGGAAGATCATAAGAAAATGAAACTCTTTTAGAATCACTATAAAGTTGGAAAATTCTTTCTTAATTCGTCATTTTTAATTATCAATTTTGTTTTCTTTGTGGGAGTTTATACTTGCTTCTCTTTAGTTCAACTGGCATGGGGTGCTGTTTGTGAGTTGGTGATCCAACTCGTTAAAAGGCCCCGTTTGATAACCATATTAGCCCTTGGGATTGGATTACCAATCCCATGGGACTACTAATAATGTGTTTGATAACCAAAACCGAGTTGGGATTAGTAGTCCGTAGGACTAGGAAGCCGGGGATTGGGGAGTATTAGCAATACCCGGGGGACTTGGTATTCATAGTCCGAACCCAACCCCTCCTCATTACTATTCCTTTCTTATTACCAATTTCTTCTATCAATCCAATCCCATTATCTAATCCCATCTCAAACAAACATGATATTAATAATCCCATCATCTAATTCCATCCCAAACAAACATACTCATTACCAATCCTTTCTCATTACCAATCTCATCTCCTTACGAATCCCAATCCTAATTTCATCTCCTTACGAATCCCAATCCTAATTTCATCTCCTTACGAATCCCATCTATCTATCACTGTTATCAAATGGGGAAGTTCTTTGAGCATTTTTAGTCGATCGATCCTGACCGAATAAGTTTTGTCTCGGAAAAAAATGGTCGGATGGGGAGGTGTGGGGGTTGGTAATTGGAAGCGGTCCTTTGCAGAGTCCTTTCGTTAATCTTTTGTGCGACCTAGCTCTGTCCACCTTAGCTTGCACAGGTAGTGAACCGTTAGTGTCAAATTGGTTGGGAGCCAATCGAAAGGCGCACCGTTGACGGTCTAATAAGTTGTGCTCAAAAGAGAGAAAGCAAAGGACTAAGGTTAAATTTAGAGCCAAGTAAAATGTACTCCATTCGTCCCTTTTTATGTGTCCTGCTTCGTAACTTCAACTTATTAAAAAGACATCATCATTACACCTTTTACATCAATTTTTTCCACCACTTTTCCTACTTACTCATCATCATTACACTTTTACTCACTAACTTTTCAAAAAGAAATATACTTTTAGGGACAAAATAGACAATGCACCAATTTTTATCCCTCTAACTTTACAAAATAGACACTTATTAAGGGACAGCCTAAAATGGAATACTGGACAGTACTAAATAAGGGATGGAGGGAGTACCTCTTTAGGGTTTATCACAATAACTAATTGGTTGGCCGAACCATCGTGCTAACCCAACATGACACTTGTAGAAGATCGTATTGTGTCCCAAATGGGCACAGTGTTATCCGAACCGAGGTGTCTGAGTCTCAAGACCCAAGTACATCGACTGGGAGGTTGGACCTGTCATTCTGGCCGAACGACCTCCCGACAGCTCCTATGTCCTAACCCTGATATTTTGGCCCACAATAGCAAGAATTCTTACAAGGGTGTTCAAAATATATACGTTTTATTAGAAACCACGACGATACATAGATAAAAAATTATCTATTCATATCAATAATGCCATCAAAATATATAAGATACTTAGTCCTCGACGAATTTTCATATTTTGAAATTGTTGCATAATAGCCTCATTATCAACGGTATCACATACATCACTCTATATATAAGTAATTAAGCAATCATTCATCCATTGCTCTTTATGTACTTCACATTTTAAAACTGTCGTATGATAGCCTCATTGTCAACGGTATCAAATACATCACTCTCTCTATATAAGTAAAATGAAGGCACTTCGGCCAACAAAGAATCTCACCCATCATCTTGTTGGGTTTTGCCCATGTGGTGTTAATGTTGTTTGGAAAAAGAAAAGGGCCATAGTGGTTTGTTCGGAGTTGGCTGAGTTAATTAAATGTTTAAGGGAATTAAGTGGGCAAGCTGACTGTGCTTAGAAAGTCCCAAGGAGCATTTCTGAAAGCCTCTCGGCAGATGAAGAGGTCATGCCTTGGGTCTTCTTGTGCCGTGTGTTGAAAAGAGTGAAGAAGCCAGAGATTACAAAAGAAAAGTCAATGCTTTGTTGTGTGGCTCTACATCTTCATGCTTGGAATATGTAAAGTGTATTGATTGCATGGGTTGGTCTGTTGGAGCCTATATAATAGCATTAAGGGTGAGTTTTTGGTAGGTTAAGAGAGAGAGAGTGGGGAGAAAGAAAGAGGGACTGAGCAGAGAGGAGAGTCAGTTCGGGAACCCCTTTGGGGTCTCCCCCACCGTGAGAGGTTGTGTGAGAGAGAGAATAGTTGAGGGGAAAAATAGAGTTGTGGGGTGAGTGTATGGAAGAGTAAAAAGTCAGAGAGCACAAAGGAAGTAAGTATACAGTGTGTGTGAGAGAAAAAATCAGTGAGAATATTGTGTGAGTTTGAGGAAGATAAAAATACCAAAAGCTTGAGAGCTAGAGTAGGGTATTTTATATTTCATTGTACTCATTCAATATTAGTGGAAGTTGTTTTCTCCGTAGACGTACCCTAGTTTGGGGAACACGTAATCTTGTGTTTTTGTGTGATTGTTTTTTTTGTTACGCTTCCGTTGTGTGGGTGATCGGGTATTTTACCCAACAACACATCTCTTATCACTTGCAACCATTACTTAGACATTTCAATAAGTGCCGTAGCATTTAAGATATCTTGTGACTTCTTTTTGTAATGCTATTGACAACTCATTTGTGATCCATATGACATTTTTTACCAAGTACAAGTGAAAGGCAAATTCAAAGTGGATTCTTTTTGTGGGCTATTTTTTGGATGGGTGTTTATGTATTTATGGATTAAGTGTTCATTAACATTTGGATTGGGTGTTCATTGACATTTGGATTGGGCGTTCAAAGTAAGATTAGTCTAAATTTTTTACAAGCAAAAAAAATTTGTTTGAGTGTTCAGTTGACCATAAAATCTCACATGTAGAGCCGCTTCTGCACAACAGGAGGCTAACGACGTTCAATAAATTTGATTTTGTTCATGAACAATACATACGACATGTATTATTAAAAAGTAAAGTTAAAGAATTGAACAATACATGCGACATGTATTATCTTAGCGGTAGTTCTCGTAGTTTGTAATAATAATAATAATAATATACTACTATGTGTAGTAATTCCCTGTTACTAATAATATTGGCAGCAAAGTCTCACGTGCAATTAATCAACAGGATTGCATTATTCACGGAGTATCAAAAGTCGTCCTCCTCTCCTTTCAAAAAGAGAGAGCTTGACACGAAATCCATGAAAATCAGTACTCCCTACCTAATTAGGATGATGAAGGAATGGGATCCAAGTAACGTGAATTCATTTATTTACTCACTCCATTATAGGAATAGGACATACTTCACTTTCACCCCTTGTACTTCAGGCTTGTTGCAGATTGTCCCACTTCATCTTCATACATACTTTCATGATCCACCACCATCTCTGCCCAATCCTACCATTATTAAAAACATTCACGAAAACCAACCGAGACACCTTCCCCATCCTAGATAACAATGAATACAAGAATGACATCGCTAAACTAATCAAACTCACTCAAAATCTATGGAAATACTGAGCGGAAAAAAAAAATCATTTTCAATCACACTTTAAATAGGACTTACACACTTATTTCGCGTTTCACATAAAAATGTGTAATGGGAGAAGGCCTTGGGGCACCATGCGGCAGTGCCCCAAGGGAATTGAATAACAAAAATTCATTAACATGTAATACTATAACTCTTTGCTTTGGTCCATAGACTACATAAGGACTACTACGTCCTAGTTTTGAAATGTCAGGCGGACAATACGCACAGTCCAAAACGCAAGGGGTGAAAGTGAAGTTTCCCGTTTTATTGGATAAGCAAGTCCCTACCCTAGTACTCCCTGGTCCCTACCACGAGATGAGATGTGAATCATGAGATCCATGCGGCGGGAATTACGTGGCGCCAATCGTAGAGAGTGGACCGTTAGGTTTGAAGGTTTAGTATTAGTTTTAGTTTTGAAAGACGGTTAGACAACTGCCCTTCTTCTTCTTCATTTACTTCGACTTCGTTGCCAGCCCAATTAGATCAGATCAGATCGATGGCTCGATCTCGATTTCGATTTCAATCTGGATCTCGGCTGTCAGTTCTTTACGAACCACCTACCAGTGGTCAACTACCCAATCCATGTACTTCTTCCCCACTGTCTTTTATTGGTCCACCTGCTCATTTTTCCCTATTCTCTTTTATAGTGCAAACCCTAGACAACAACATAGTCCACAGAATATTGATTACACTGCTCCTATCACTCCCAGGCACTAAGCCTTCCTGCGGTTTTCCCCTAAAAAGCAAGTATTTTCAAGCAAACTATATATTATATTGTGCTTTCATTTTTACGTAACAGTACGTGTGTTAAGTGTAATTTCTCGGAGATGCCTATATTGAACTAGTTTGAGTCTGCTTTTGAGGAAAACAAAAGCTAGGTGATTGAGGAAAAAGGATTTTTCTGATAGCAATGCGTTGATTATTATTTTTGGTTAGAATCAGTGATGGCATTGTTGTTTAGTGTTACTAAGGGTTTATGCCTTTTGATTTTTAGTAGTAGCTTAAAGTGATTGTTAACACAAATGCCTTAATTATACAAGTAAAATTGTGTGATTACTATGTTTACCTGTCGGAACTCTGGCAATTTAGAACTGTTGATGTTTGATTTTGGATTGGAGGGAAATGTGAAAAAAATTTCTGCTTCTAACTGCATCTCGTTGGATGAGATGAGATCAGTTGGGTTGAGGAAGTGGAGTATAAGAACCTTCAAGCATTTGAAGTTGGTTGGGTCACAGTGAGTAAGTTTCATGTGGTTTAGGTTCATGAATCAATTTAATTTCCTCAGATGAGCTTTCCTTGGTTTGAGGTGATTAGTGATGTTAATTTCCTTGCTTCACTTCTTTTCTTCTTTCGGGTTGAGATTCCTTTTCGACTTCAATCTTCTTTCAGCTATGAGATTCAATTGGGGTCTTATTTAATACTAGTCATTCCAAGTCCTTCAATGGTGCTTGAATTTAGATTGCATGCTTGAAATCAGATATCCAAAATATGAAATTAGAGTCAATGGGTTTAATCATGCCCCGGCTGAGAAATGGATGTGATGTATCATTTATGAAATGCTAGCTTGATGCTTTGGAGAACACTAAGTCCTGTTCTAATTCCAGGCTTAAAGCCTGAAAAATGGGTGAAGATCTGGAGAAGCCACTGTTGGGTCCTGAGAATTTCAATAGAGAAGGAATCGATCTGGTAAGAGCAGAAGCAAATGCAAGTAAAACTTTGGTATTTTGACAATTACAAATAATAGTATGCATGCATGACAAATCGATCTGCATGAACAGGAACGCTTACCGCTCGATGAAGTTTTTGAGCAACTGCGTACGTCAAAAGCAGGACTTACATCTGAAGATGCAGAAGCCCGATTGAAGATATTTGGCCCAAACAAGCTTGAAGAAAAGCCAGTAAGCATCACATTTCTGTTAATATTTGCTTTGCATTCATTTATCATCAGCATTGGATGCAAAGAAATTGACACCAAGTACGCCATAAGATTCTTGTTATTGATGATAATGGGGAAGAAACACATGTAGTACTTTCTAAATTTAAAAGCAGGAAGAGGAACTAAGAAACTGGTTTTGGGTTGTGGAGGCTAATCGGATTGGTCACGAGACAGTGGAGACTTCTTACGACAATGGATATTCAACAGTTTGAAAATCATTTCTGAAGCTCTGTCAAGAGTTGAAGGTTGCTTCTTCACTAAAGAGGCAACAGTTCATTCAACAAGGCTGATATTGCCTTTCGAATAAAGATGTACAAAGAACAAATAGTGAAATAGAGATAAAAGTCGTTCAGCTGCAATATATTGTCTTAGCAAACATGTCAGACATATTGAAAATTTAATTTGAGCTCAGGCAGGCGGTGGATATTTGTTTTTAACCGGTTTCTCAGATTAAGTGGATGTTATCTGGTCTAATATCCATCTAAATTGCCAAAATTACATGCATACAATGGTTCCTTGCTTCCATTTGTGAGTCCCCATTTTCCTACCATGCAGGAGAACAAATTTTTGAAATTTCTCAGTTTCATGTGGAATCCCCTGTCTTGGGTTATGGAAGCAGCAGCAGTGATGGCAATTGCTCTTGCTAATGGTGGAGTGAGTTTCTTGAACCTTCACTGCACAATGCTAAATGGCTTTCTGTATTTTCTGTCCCTCATAACCATATTATTCTTAAAAATATTTCAGGGGGAGGGTCCAGACTGGCAGGACTTTGTAGGGATTATCTGCCTGCTGATAATAAATTCAACAATTAGCTTTATAGAGGAAAACAATGCTGGTAATGCAGCAGCATCCCTCATGGCTCGTTTAGCTCCAAAGACAAAGGTGTGTATATTGATTTGAACAGTGCCTTAGCCCAATAAACACTAAAAATAGCAAGAAATTTGCTTCAAAAAAGGCAAAACCTCCTTACTGAGGTACGGACTGTCTCTATGTGCAGGTCCTCAGAGATGGCCATTGGCAGGAGCAAGATGCTGCTGTTTTAGTACCGGGAGATATTATTAGCATAAAGCTTGGTGATATCATCCCTGCAGATGCTCGCCTGCTTGAGGGAGACCCGCTGAAAATTGACCAGGCAAAGTACTCTTGACAAACTGAAGAGTGTTGTACTTTTCTATGCATTATAGTTTTGGCAGTAATGTATGTTTATTTTAATTGAATTCGTTTTCTTGGAATTGCAATTGAAATTACCTAAATTACAAGCGGTTTCACGTGGTATAACCATCTGATAGTTTTTCTTTCTGTGCAGTCAGCTCTTACAGGAGAATCTCTGCCTGTCACCAAGAGGACAGGCGATGAAGTTTATTCTGGTTCAACATGTAAGCAGGGAGAGATAGAAGCCGTAGTGATAGCAACTGGAGTTCACTCTTTCTTTGGGAAAGCTGCACATCTAGTTGATTCCACTGAAGTTGTTGGTCATTTCCAGCAGGTGATTTAGAAATCTTCAATCCTTATTGGAGTACTCTAAGTGTCTTGCCTCATCCACGGGAACTGAAAAAAAAATTATGCATATTGAACTTGTAGTTTACGGCAATAAGGTTTTGTCAGTTCTATGAGAAACTGTTTTGATTTTGGTGAATTCCTTGAACAGAAGTGCTCAAGTCCTACAAAAATTTAGAACAAATCACAACACATCAGGAGAAGCTGTTGTTTTTCTGTTATATGAGAAGCTGTTGTGGTTTTTTTTTTTCCTGCAGGTTCTTACTGCCATTGGGAATTTCTGCATTTGCTCCATAGCTGTGGGGATGATTCTGGAAATCATTGTCATGTACCCCATACAGCAGCGTTCATACAGAACTGGAATCAACAATCTTCTTGTTCTTTTGATTGGAGGAATACCCATAGCCATGCCAACAGTATTGTCTGTTACACTTGCAATCGGTTCTCATAGACTCTCTCAACAGGTACAGCCCAGAATTGTCTCAAACATCCAATCAATTTACTTACCTTTGGATGATCTACTTTATATTCTAGTGGAAGAGTCTCATGCTCTTTCTTCGAGATATTTCATTGCCGCTCTACTAAGTATTTCTCACTTTTTATTTGTTATTTCACTTCTTCAGGGAGCCATTACGAAGAGGATGACGGCAATTGAAGAAATGGCTGGAATGGATGTCCTATGCAGTGATAAAACCGGAACACTTACCCTGAATCGCCTAACTGTTGATCGAAACCTTATTGAGGTATGAAAGTTGAATTCAGAAGGGCTTCTATTCACCTACATGCTTCAGTTTTTTTTTTCCCCTTTTGGGAGAAAAATACTTGCTGATCATAGTACAGACATGACCACTTTGATTGTGTGCATTTTTTTAAGTGATCCAATCCTGAAGTCATATAAATGTCTCATCTATTGTTCATAGGTTATTTAGATAACAAAGTTCCTCTGTAGGTTTTTCATAAAGATATGGATAAAGATACGGTTGTCCTGCTTGCTGCAAGGGCGTCAAGAATTGAAAACCAAGATGCTATAGATACAGCCATTGTTAACATGCTTGCTGATCCAAAGGAGGTAGATTGATTTATAAAAAATTTCTGTCTTTGAAGTTTCTTGTTCGTTTTCTTTTTTCTTTTATGTTAATGTGAAATTCAAGGAGGGAAAAACTTTGTTGATAGGCACGGGCGAACATAACAGAAGTGCATTTCTTACCTTTCAATCCAGTGGATAAACGCACTGCCATTACCTACATTGATTCATATGGCAACTGGTATCGGGCCAGCAAAGGAGCTCCTGAACAGGTATCAAGCATTATGCAGGAACCATCATTGTGATTATTTTACACAAGGTAGCTGGCACCTATCACTAGGACCATCTGGGAGAGAATTGTACACCTAATTTTGTTTCCAAATATTTAGGAGATGAATAATTTCTTGTAATAAAAGACAGCTTAATCCTTTAAGGACTACAATAAGGAACAAAATATTTCAACCTAACATTCAGATAAATCATTTTGGATACTGTAATGGAAACAAATTTTTTGGAAGTTACATTTTACAAGTTGAGGGCTCAAATTGAAATAGCCTTTTCATGGCATATTATTATGTTTTTACTTGTGCTTGTGTGTATCCAGAGGTATGATGATCCTAACTGCCACTTGCATTGGATTTGAACTAGTGTAATAACTGGGATTTATTTTCTTGTCCTAAAGTGAATCTTACATCCAGTTGAGAATATCTGTTGATTCAAGTTATAGTGCAAGTTTGTATGAGAACAATTTTCATAAAGATCCTATTTTGACGTCTTAAGAAAAAGTACAACCGAAAAGAGTCCACAAAAGTTCATCTTTGCAGTAATGATCGTTTCCTGCTCTATTTCTTTCCCCTCAATTTCAGATTCTGAATCTCTCCGTAGAGAAAGAAGAGATTGCTGGAAAAGTGCATTCCATTATTGACAAATTTGCTGAACGTGGCTTAAGGTCTCTTGGAGTCGCTATTCAGGTATGAAGCCTTCACTGGCTTTCTTTATATTGTTGCCGTTGGGTTGAAGGTGGAATTGGTGGCAAGGATAGACCCATAATCTTAGTGTCTTTTTCGCACGTCTCTAACACAACTGTGGTTTGATAAAGTTCCTGATTGAAAAAGGAATTCAAATGCAAGACTTGACTATGTTTGGGTAAGAGAACATTACAGGCATTCTATAACGCTGGTGATCGCTAGACAGAATGATAAAATTCTTTGTGCCGAAGATTTTAGGGTTTTTGAAACCGAATAATAAATTTAATAATTCACTCTGGAAAGTAAAACATGCTAATTTGTTAAATATTGTACACCAGTTTAGAACCCCAATTCTAACCAATTTGCTGATTAAATTATCCTTTCAGGAAGTTCCAGAAAAATCGAAGGACAGTCCGGGAGGTCCTTGGAAGTTTTGTGGGTTGTTGCCCTTGTTTGATCCTCCAAGACATGATAGTGCTGAGACCATTCGTAGAGCACTGAACCTTGGGGTTTGTGTTAAGATGATTACAGGTAAATATTACTCTCCACTTGCAATCTAATGATCGTTGGTCAATTATCTCCAACTTGCACTAGTGATTGTTATCCATTGATGCACACTCCAACCAGTACCTATATTGTGGAACAGTCCCCTTCTACTATCCAACATATATGTTTATGTTTTGGAGTCTTGGACTCTGCAGGCATGCTAGAATTCACTTAGTTAGAGATAATCAGATGCCTTCTATCTTCTACATGTTGATTATTTATTTGAGAAAAAGTGGGGATATCTTGTTGCTGAAAAAAGTAACAGATAGTCAGTCAATCAGATTAACTCAAACAAGTCTACAGAGAAAGATCTCACCATCCAATGATCTGAAAATGTTCACCACTTATTCTCTCCATGGTATCGTAGAATCGGAAGATTGATAACTGAAGAGAATTAGTGACTCCTCAAAAGTTACGAGAGTCCAGTTTTAAGTGTTGTGTTCATGTGCTTATAATAAGGTTGAACAGGAATCTCTTGGCACTAAGTATTGGTCATTCGGTAAGAGCCTAGGATTTTACTCTCTTTATCAACAAAACGGTTCAACTGTCGGCAGAAGATTTAGAAATGTTATTACATATGGAAGGACTTCAATCTAGAAAGAAACATATGAGCTCCTCAGGAAAATAACGTGAAACACACTGAAGGGCGGAAGGTAACAGGTATAAATCTGAAGAGTCATTAACAAGATAATAAATAGGAGATGACTGATGTGCCTTTCAAAATGAATATAGGAAAGACTATACTCTAGATTTATTTCTGAAGGAAACACAAATACCTGGAAAAAATATATATCCCTGGAAATCCTTTTCGACAGGTGACTTTTTTGTTTATTCATATAGGGATTTTACATTATTTGAACCAATAACCTTAGTACTGATAGTGAGTTCATGATGCTTCTGACTGGTCTTATATAGTGGCTTTTGATTGATTCCATTACATACATTTTTTGTTTTTGTTTATAAAGAAGCCCAGGGCACAAACAATAAATAAAGAAATAGTTTTATTTCTATATAGGTGATCAGTTGGCAATTGCAAAGGAGACAGGCCGACGACTTGGCATGGGAACTAATATGTACCCCTCTTCATCATTGTTGGGGCGTCAAAGGGATGAAAACGAAGTTGTTCCAGTTGATGAGCTCATTGAGAAGGCAGATGGCTTTGCCGGTGTATTTCCTGGTACTTGAATAAGTTCCTTCTTAATCATTGTCTCTGTTCATTGTTGCTTCAGGGATTAATAGTTTTTCTCAGATTTGGATGCCTGGTTTCCTGATTTCAAATTATGAACTCCATTCTCAGAACACAAGTACGAGATTGTGAAGATTCTACAAGAAAAGAAGCATATTGTTGGAATGACTGGAGATGGTGTGAATGATGCACCTGCTTTAAAGAAGGCAGATATTGGAATAGCAGTGGCGGATGCTACGGATGCAGCAAGGAGTGCTTCTGACATCGTCTTAACAGAGCCAGGCTTGAGTGTGATTATCAGCGCTGTTTTAACTAGCCGGGCTATATTCCAAAGAATGAAGAACTATACAGTTCAGTATTACTCTTTTCTATTTGCTTAAATGGTACCATAAATTCTAATAAGGTCCTTATATGCTTATTAGATAGCTAAGAAGTACATTCACCAGAAGTACATCTTAACCTTATAGTGACCCTTTACAATGAAACTAGTTCCCTACTTGTAGCTTTCAATAAACTAATTCTGCATGACTTGAAAGTCCTAAATTTATGTGTTCGAGGGGCTAGATATGGTTCTAACTGTTGGGGAAAGGAGATGTTTTAGCCTTACGCTTAATGGCCAAGACCAATAAACATGCATGACCTAAAATTCCTAAGGTTTGAAAATTTTCCCTTGTTTCGATACTTATTTTGGTTTTTTTTGAATATGCAGATATATGCGGTCTCCATAACCATTCGTATCGTGGTAAGTTGGGAGAATCCTATGCTTCGAGTCTGACATAACCTAACTAAGTGAAGTTTTGTTTTGTTTTGGGTATTACATATAGAAGAATTTATGATTTGATTTCTATTCCTCTTGCAGCTTGGTTTTATGCTCCTGGCATTGATTTGGGAATATGACTTTCCGCCTTTCATGGTCCTTATTATAGCAATACTGAATGATGGTAATGTTTCAAGCTGTGATAATCCATTTTACTTGATAATAGGAAAATAAGAAGAAAATAACAGATGAAGTGACATTAACATCTGAATTGAAGCCTGTGCCACTAAGCTTTTTGTGCATTGCTATAGGAATGAACTGAATGGTGTCTGTTAGAAAGAAAAATGAAAGAAGGCAAACAAAGAATAAAATGTGTACTCTTGGTTTGACTTCATCTTTCCCTTTGTGGTTCAGTATTAAGGTCCTGTATATAGCCTTCTGCAAATTTATCCCTTGTGTTCTACGCATATACGTTTACTTTTTCCCCTTTTCTTTTTAGTTTGCCTCCCCTTTCATCCCTCATATAGATATTTCAAGCATAAAAACGCACAAATTGTATTGTGTTAAAGCTACTGTACCTTCTATTCAATGTTTTGTTGGGGGACAAGTGGCAATGTACCCCTTTGCAGCCAAAAATAAAACAAATAGTTCTTACTGTTTTTAAGAACTCACTCCCTACAAGAACTTCATCTATACTGGATTTTTAGTACATCGAAAGTGTGAGATGGCTGTTTAGACGACGTAATTTTTCTTTTCAGTATGCAAAGAGGAGGTAGGATTGTGATCTTAGCCATCTAGGACAATGTAACTTGGTTTAGAAACATGATTAAATATGTACTTTTTGTTTGTCTTTGTAAACAGGGACTATCATGACTATTGCCCAAGACCGAGTGAAGCCATCTCCAAGACCCGACAGTTGGAAGCTTAATGAGATATTTGCCACTGGTGTTGTCATTGGCACTTATCTTGCTTTAGTTACTGTCTTGTTTTACTGGGTTGCAGCAGAAACAACTTTCTTTGAGGTACCATAATAATAAAATATTTTGCTTGTTAACAAGTGCTGAAGAATCTGAATAATAAAACATAAAAGCATGAAATATTGATTCGCTAATCCTGATATTGAGCTCATCAATTTACTAATTTGGGTGCAGACCTGTTTTGGGGTCAGTTCCCTATCCGGAAATAGTGAAGAACTTTCATCTGCTGTATATCTGCAAGTCAGCATTATCAGCCAAGCTCTTATATTTGTTACCCGCAGTCAAAGTTGGTCATTTCTGGAGAGGCCTGGGACCCTGTTGATGGTTGCATTTGTGGTGGCTCAATTGGTAAGGGTTACTCTAACTTAGTAAGAAGCTCCACACAGACAAGGGTAGTCATTGTACTATCACTATGTTTGCCACATGTTTGACCTTTACACGTGTCTATTTTTTCCTGGTTCTTGACTCTAAGCTGGTTTCTCTTCCGTCGTTCCCTCTACCTCGTGGTCCTCTTAGTCAGTAAAAGCTTGAACAAATTTAGTTTGGTTTCCCTCGAGAAATTCAAGTAATTTTACCTTATGCTTTTAATTTTTGCCAATTTATTTATTAACAATACCTTATAAGTATATGGGTGGTTGGTTACCATAAAAAGCAAACAGAAACCACTCTTATTCAATGGCATAGAAAAGCCAAAAAATAAAAAATAAAAGACAACGGTGATTTAATATTAATTTGCACAACCCCCAATTCTTGTTAGCTGGCTTCACCGGTGTCGTCCCATCAACTTATCTGCTGTGAATTAAAGCTCAAATTCCGCCACTTTGGCTAAAGATTCGACTTGATGTGGGACTTAGCATGTTGTAGGACCTACTCTTAAATATTCAAAAATAAACGCTAATAGTGAAAACTTCTATTTTTTTTTTGAAAAAAAAAACGTTAAATGGAAGCAAATAGACAAAGCAAGCAGAAATCAGATAATTGATTTATTTCTTTCTTCCATGTACTTATTTCCTTCTTTTGCCTTGTAGGTTGCTACCGTGATTGCAGTCTATGCAGAAATTAGCTTTGCTTCAATTAGCGGCATTGGTTGGGTCTGGGCAGGGGTTATATGGTTATATAGTTTCATCTTCTATATTCCCCTAGATATCATCAAGTTTATAGTGCGCTATGCTTTGAGCGGACAAGCTTGGAATCTAGTATTCGACAGGAAGGTATCCACAAAGTTTTCCCTTCCCATGTTTTTGTTCTCTCGTGGAGTAATCTTCAGCTAAGAAATACTATTTTCATGCTTTGTTTATCAGACGGCTTTCACATCTAAAAAAGACTATGGGAAGGAAGATAGGGAGGCTAAATGGGTACTTTCTCAGAGAACTCTACAAGGGTTGATGTCTGGAGAGTTGGAGATCAGGGACAGGGGGTCGTCTATGCTCGCTGAACAGGCCAGGCGTCGTGCTGAAATAGCTAGGTGTGTTAGATTTTCACTCACAGAATTTTCTTCATATGGCCTTTTCATTTGTTGATTTTGTAGTTAGATATCCTATACTTAAACAATAGTCAATTTTTTCATACACGTATTGGATTGCCGAAAACCTGGTAAATGACCCTTCTACTTTGCAGGTTGGGAGAATTACACACTTTGAGAGGACATGTAGAGTCTGTGGTGAGGCTTAAGAATCTTGACTTAAACATGATTCAGTCGGCTCATACCGTCTAAAGACATGAACTGAGAAGATCGGCTAGTACAATTTTCTAGTGAAAGACAAACGGTTGGTGGAGCAATGAAATTGGGAACAATTTTGGGGAAAACATGCCTTGGTGTTGCTGGAAATGATGTTGAGGATCTTTAAAGTTTCATTCTTCAATTTATTTTCGTATTCCAGAGCATCCATCTGGAATGAGCTTTTTGCAAATAAATCATGCATTTTCTTAGTATGTATTTATACTTTTTTCTTATAATAGACAACTGGAATAAAGTTTGGAATTTTTTCATTTTTCGGAAATTTAGTGTCCCATTGCACAGACCTGTTCTGGAAGTTCTAAAACTTACTCACAAGATGGAAGATGGAGTTCCTTATTCTAGATTCTGGAAGTAATTAATCTAACTTACAAAATGGAAATCCTTTTCTAGATCCGCCTATATTGTGTGGCATCAACAAGATTGTTCAAGCCAGGAACTCAGGGCTCCTTTGTTTTGGAATTGAGACTGAAATTGGATTTGGAGATGTAATTCTGTCATTCCTAGAAAACCTGTAGTTGGTGCCCCGAAAGTTGACATGGGATGAAACCCATATTCCCCTCTGCATGAGATTCCCATTTTTGTGGAATTCCAGATCCCCTCCCCTCCCCTCCCCATCAGTATTCAATTGGCTGTTATTCTATACTATATGAAACTTGTGATTTACCTTAGGACGAAATGGAAAAGGCATGCCAAAAGCCCAGCCAAAACAGATAGAGTACCACAAGTTTTCTTTCAGCATTCATATGCTGAGCTATATGCCAAGAGATTCTATATCCATACGTATTCGGTAACTTTTATATCCTCCATTTATCTCCAAACAAAAAACGAGGACTTAGATTTCGTTGTAATCGGATAAAGATCCCCACGAACAACATTAGAAGGAGAAACAAACAACAAATTGAATTCAGCAAGAAATGCGACTTAATTTCTATTGAATCACAAAACAGAACAGAAACACAAGAATAAATGCCCCCTGTAGTAACTTGTAAAAAAATTACAGTTTCTCACTGATATTGTAATTGAAAGAAACTGAAAAGCATAGATAGGCAGCCATAACACAAGCAGTTCTCGCCTTCTAGGTGCTGCAAGAGGATGAATAAACTTAAGTAGATAACCACACGACAGTTGCATTTGTAACAAGCAGCAAATTCTCTTTTAGAAGGAAACAAGAGCAGCTGAGTCAATTGTAGACCATGTACTTGGGAGTGGCACTGAACTTCTGGTACCCTTGATGACTTTATCACAGCATCAAGGAAGTTTTCTCGGTTACTGTTTTCCTCCGTGCTCGAATCGCATACATTCCAGCCTCCATACACACACTCCTTATGTCAGCTCCTGAATGAGAAAATTTATTAGTTAGGCCAAATCTTAAAAATCGTCTTTCTGACCTAACATGATACAGCAGAAAAATTCATAATGCTCCATTTTAGAGTGTGGGATCATATATACAATATAATTAACAAAAATTAGTACTATCATGTTACCGCTTCTGTGGGAAGTGGGAAGTCCAAAAGAGAGGTCTCTAACATGCTGTTGGTAGATGGAAATCCCACCAGTACCATACAAGACACTGAAGCAACAAGCTAGGTCAAACCAAGAGGTGTGATTATCATTTGATAATTTATTTTCCCGAGGACCAGTTTGCATGCAAGCACAAAAGAGGTACACTGATCAGTAATCACAAGTATTCACAACAAACAAGTATGAAATTGCTTTCGAAAAATATATCTATGGAACAACGGATCATAAGTGACTTGTATTTTGGTGTCCATCTCACAAAGAAGTAATCCACACATTATTTTACCTAACGCGCAGACCACTATAGTGATCAACCTAAATAGACTGCAAAATACACTGGGACTGCTGATTACACCTTTATCCCCCTAACATAAATGATTTAAACAGCACCAATGATGTAATGATGAGAGGTATAGTAAAGATAAATGTGAACTTTGGGGAGAATGGAGAGCCTCCAAAATTGGGTTTCTCTCTCTCGCATTTTGTATTTATATTGACAAGAGTAAAAGTACAAATTGCTTAGCAAAAAAAGAAAAGAAAAGTAAAAGTACAAATATACCCCTAAGTAACAAATACATAACAAAGTAAACCCTAACTTAACACTCCTCTAAAGTTGGTGCAAAGATATCTATCAAGCCTAACTTGAACACAATGGGGTAAAAAATCTTACTACTAAGCCCTTTTGTAGATATATCAGTTGACTGGTCCTCAAACCTTACAAACGGCATACATATCAAACCCTTGCTCAACTTTTCCTTATGAAATGCCTATCAATCTCGATATTCTTCGTTTTGTCATACTGCACAGGATTATGAACAATATTTATAGCCGCTTTGTTGTCACAGTTTCATAGGACCATCATAAGAAGTTCTCAAATCATTCAACAAGGTTTGGAGCCACAAAAGCTCATACACGCCATGAGCCATAGCCCTATATTCAGCTTCTGCACTGGATCTAGCTATCACTGATTATTTCTTACTTCGCCAAGTAACCAAATTTCCACCATAAAAGGTGCAGTAGCCAGAAATAGAGTGCCTATCATTCACCGAACCAACCCAGTCTGCATCTGTAAATGCTTCCAACCTCAAGTGACCATGATTGGAGAACAAAATTCCTTTACCGGGAGCTGATTTGAGATACCTCAAAATACGATAAACTGCATCGAGATGTGAAGTACAAAGATCATGCATAAATTGACTAACAACTCCCACTGCGTACGTAACATCAGGTCTGGTGTTCGCCAAGTATATTAATCGACCCACAAGTCGCTGATACCTCTCCTTATTAGTATGCTCCCCTATATCTCTACTAAGTTAATGATTCACCTCAATAGGAAAATTTGCAGGTTTGCAACCCAACATACTTGTTTCTTCCAAAAGATCAAGTATATACTTCCGTTGGATGATAAAAATACCCTTATCAGACCTTGCCACTTCCATTCTAAGAAAGTATCTCATTGATCCCAAATCCTTGATCTCGAATTCTTGAGTTAGACTAGACTTAAGGTTATGAATCTCATTCACATCATTGCCTATAATTATTATATCATCAACATAAACAATAAAGACAGCAATTTTACTAGCACCTCTCTTGATGAACATAGTATGATTTACATGACTTTGTTTGTATCCAAAACTCAACATGGCCTTTGAAAATCTGTCAAACCAAGCTCTAGCTGACTACTTCAATCCATAAAGTGTCTTCTTCAATCTACACACCTTTCCCTCACTTGCAAAGGAAGAAAAACCTGGTGGTATATCCATATACATCTCCTCCTCTAAATCACCATGCAGAAATTGCATTTTTCACATAAAACTGTTGAAGAGGCCAATTCAAATTGGCAGCACAAGAAAGTAGAGCTCGCACAGAATTCATGTTTGCTACTAGAGCAAACGTCTCCTCGTAGTTAATACCATAGGTTTGAGTAAAACCCTTGGCAACAAGTCTCGCCTTGTATCTCTCAACTGTACCATCAGCATTCTGCTTAACAGTGAAAACCCACTTACATCCCACTGATTTCTTTCCTCCTAGAAGTGATACTAGCTCCCAAGTGCCATTTTTTTTCAAAGCTGTCATGCCCTCTACCATAGCTCCTTTCCACTTAGGTATCATAAATACATCCTGCCAATTATGTGGAATAGATATAGAAGAAAGAGACAAAACAAATGCATGGTATGAAGGAGATAAACGATCATACGACACAAACAGGGAGATGGGATGTTGAATGTATGACCTAACACCTTTCCGAAGAGCAACAGGAAGACTATCAGAATCAATAAAGGAAGGTTCAATAGGAGAAGATTCATTACCAGATGAGCCAGCTGAGGATTCTAAAACTGGAATAGGCGATAGTGATTGGCAAGGTGGCATCACACAGGTAGGTTTTCCCTTTTTTCGTTGAAAAAACTTCTGCAAGTTAGGAAAACTATGCGGGTAAAGCCTATTGTCATCAACATCTCAGCCACTCATGTCATGTCCTGCCCTTTCTTCAGATATAGGTTATTCCCTAGGGTTTTCTTTCTCCCCCTCACCATAACAAGATATTGGACATTAAGACCATGACTCTTGATTATGGGATATCAACATCTTTTCCTCTCTACTACTCTCCCCCCGAAGAGATGGACTAGAGGAAGGATAAAAAAGACTTAAATTCCCAAAACGTGACTTCCATAGAGACAAACATTTTTCGGGAATGTGGGTCATCTCATTTGTAGCCTTTTTGGGTAGGAGAGTAACCAAGAAAAACACATTTACGAGCTTTAGGATCTAACTTACCACCAGGATGTTTAGAAGCATGAACAAAACACACACAACTAAAAATCTTTGGCGGAAGAGAAGAAATCCGAAAACTGACAAGAAGAAACTCAAGAGGAGTTTTGAACCGAAGAACACTGAATGACATACGATTGATAAAATAAGATGCAGTGAGAACAACTTCTCCCTAAAAGTGTTTAGGGACATGCATAGTGAGCAAGAGAGAGTGAGCCACCTCAGCAAGATGACGATTTTTGCGTTCAGCAACTCCATTCTACTATGGAGTACCAACACAAGTTGTCTGAAATAGAATGCCACTGTCATCAAGGTATGCCCGAAAGAGCCCATCTAGATACTCAGTCCCATTATCACTCCAGAGAATCTTAATGTTGACGTCAAATTGATTACACACCATTTTATGAAATGATTTAAAGCACGAAAACACTTCATTTTTAGATCGAAGTAAGAACACCCAAGTGACATGAGAATAACAATCAATAAAAGTGATAAATCATCGATAACCAGAAAGTGAGGTGACGGAGAAGGACCCCAAATATCAAAGTGGATAACCATAAACAGAGAAGCATTTCTTTGATTAACAGGAGGGTAAAAAGAACGTTTGTGTTTCGTAAGCTTATAAGCTTCACACAAAAACCGACTGCTAGGACAATGCTTAGTTAAATTAGGAAAAAGTTTTTCTAAAATTCCAAAAGAAGGATGACCCAATCTCCAATGTCATTGATATAACAAAGGAAGAGCTGAACCCATATCTCCTTTAAGAGCTTGACCACATGACAAAGGTGGACAAGATGAACAAGCTACAGACTTCAAAAAGTATAGACCACCATGGGTTTTACCATTGTCAATCACTCTCCCTGTATCCAGTTCTTGAAAGACATAATGTATAGGAAAAAATGTAACTGAGCAATTTAAGGAATGGGTAAGACTACAAACAAAGAAAAGGTTAGTAGAAAAATTTAGAACATGAAAAACTGAAGAAAGTGAGATGGTTGGAGAATGGCGAATGGAACATTTTCCTGAAATAGCAGATAGGGATCCATCTGCGACTCAAACTTATCCTTACCGGAACATGTAGAAGAGGAGTCAAAAACAGATGAACAACCTGTCATATGATCTGTAACACCATAATCTATTATCCAAGGAAGAGAAAATGAGGCAATAGATGCACTAGGTTGGATACCTGTGTGAGCAAAGGAGGTAGAGGAAACTGTGGTAGACAGAATGTCAAGCTTAGCTATTAGGCACCTGAGAGTTTATAACTCCCCCTAAGAAAGAGCCCCGACTGGAACATTCTTGAGATCCTCCGCCATACCAATAGAAAAGCACTAAAAGAACAATGAAAACTGTCTCAAATAGCGTAGAAATAGTAACAAACAATGCCTAAAACAACATGGAGCACCAAACAGCCTCAAATAGGACTAAAGGCTACGGAACAAATCTGCAATAGCCAAACAGAGGTGCAAAAAACCACAGATCTTGCTCTTAATCAATTGGGTAAGCTCGAAATCACCATAAGGCTGATTTTGAAGTTTTAAAAACCCCCTGTTCCGAAGCGAAATAGAGCAGCAACAGCACAACGTACAAATACCAGTTGATGGAATTGAGACCCAATTGATTTTCAACTGAAACCAGAATACCCAGACCTTAACAATCCCAAATCGAGCCTAAACAGATCACAGACAACACAGAAAATCCTGAAACGTACCTGTATGTGGTTACCTAGTGGGTTTCGGAGACAGATACGAGTTGTTAAGGGCAAACGATAGTCATAAGGTCCAACAATGAGTGGAACAGTGCATGAACAGTGCCCAATAGTGCATGAACAGTGTCGAACAGAGTACATTAAAGGTTTTGTGCAATATTTGTCAATAAAAAACAGTCACCGGAGATGCTACGGAGGTCGCCGGAGGCTGGCGATGCTTGTCGGTTGTCGCTGAAGGCTAACGGAGCTCCGGCAAGGGTCGGATAGTACTGGGTAATGCTTGTAGGTGTTTGGCGAGCTCTGGGTCTTCACAAAACAATTGGTCACGTGAGAAAATCAAAACTGAGCACCGAGGGAGGTCACCAGAGGCTGATGAAACTCCGATGAGGGTCGTCGAAGGTTGTCTCACGCCCTTGATTTTCAACATAAATAATATTAACATTTGACAATTCAAATCCTCACCGGAATTACAATTAATAATCCAAAGGTAATTCAGTTCCCCTATTCTACAAACTTGCCCCAATAAATTACAGAGTTTCACAATAGAAAGTACAATACCATACAGTTTAGTTTACAAAGATAGCTATGTATTTTCCAAAATTAGCTTTAAACAACGACTTCAGCATGCACTCCAAGCACTCCATGACAATAACCTGCAATATACCTAAAAATGATAGGTTGAGCTACACTAGCCCACTAGAAAAGTCTACGCAAACTCTATATGTAAATGAGATGGAAGATGCCAATGAAACTTAACTTTCGGATAACAAAGGAGCATAGATAAGACACAAATGATATATTAGAAATTGAGATCTTACACGAACACATCACTCTTGTCAATCAACCTATCGTTGTCTTTTTAATTCCTTTTAATCAGATATTTCCATCAATAGTCGCTAGGGTCACCTCAGGTCTATTTCCCTCGAGTGTAGGGTCACCCCAAGTTTATTCCCTCAATAATAATAATCAGTTGGGTCACCTCGGGTCTAGTTCCCTTGAGCGCAGGGTCACCCCGAGTCTATTCCCTCAATAATAATAATCAGCTGGGTCACCTTGGGTCTAGTTCCCTCGAGCGCAGGGTCACCTCGAGTCTATTCCCTCAATAATAATAATCAGTTGGGTCACCTCGAGTCTAGTTCCCTCGAGCGCAGGGTCACCTCGAGTCTATTCCCTCAATAACGACCACTTGGGTCGCTTCTCACACTTTTCATAATCGTCATCATTTCATAATCAATTTCATCATCCCCCTCGTCAGTTATACCACATAATTTCAATTAACCATTACGTGATTTCCCAAACGTATATATTTATGCCCTCTCATTTGTTTACAAACCCGCATCCTTACATGACGTACTAAGCCCATGCATAAACTCCTACAATACTTTGTCCATTAGTTATCCACTTCCATTCTGCCTCCCATTTCACAAACATCCATTTATGCAATCGAATCCAAAGGCCACTTAATCAATCGCATGGTATTTCAAGACCAACAATCTACCATATCGCATATAATCAAATACACACGTCCTCACCGTACCTCTAAGTACACCCCCGTATATTCACATGCCACATATCGACCCTCAACTAGACTCTGCGATGACCAGTCTTCTAGTTTCTATACTTGGGAGTTCGTAAAGCAGATGCTAAAGGAATTTAAGGAGTTCTACGAGTCGAGAGAAAACGAATTGCAATACTACTCATTGGATCCCTAGACATAATCAGGTGTATCGTTTGTATTTCAATGTGTAATAATGTCCATTTCTCATTTCTTAACACAACGAGTTCACTCTAATCCGTTGGATACCACTCTAAGTAAGAGACAAGTAATATTCTCCAAAACACCTGAAAGAATGTGTAAACAAACCCATTAGAGTCGATGAGAAGCTTTAGAATGTAATTTGGAAGAACGTAGGAAAAGCAGCTGAAAGACATTGTAGCAGCTCAATTGCCTCAATTACCTACCAGTAGGCGAACAAGTCCTACCGGTAGAAGAGAGGAATTCGGCACTTGTCCTACCGGTAGAAATTGGAAACAGAGAGGCCAACAAGTTCTACTAAACAACTTTGCACTTGTCCTACCGGTAGGTGGATGAATACTTTGAGCTGCTGCAGTACGTATGAGCTGGTTGAGGTAAAATTTCATACTTGTCCTACCGGTAGGTGAAAAGTTCCTACTGGTAGGGAGAGTGTTTTTCAGACGATTTTCAACAAAAATTTCAGGTTTCAACCCAATCTCAATAACAACCAATACAAGCTCAAAAATGACACAAGAACACTCAAATAACATGTAAAGAGAGGTAGAATTCCCTACCTCATGGGTTTTAAGCAAAACCTAACCGTTTGACTAAGTCAATCGAAGCTCCACGTGGTCCGATCATGAAATTTCTTGGATATTCAAAAAGCCCGTGCTCCATATAGCAACTTTAATTCTTGGATTTCGTCCGGAATCACGCTCTAAGGTGTTGAGATCGAAGAGAGAAGAGAAGAGGGTGTTTTGGAGAGTGAGATGAGGGGATTTGGAGAAGAGAGCCGAGAGAGAGAAAGTGAGAGAATAGTCTTTCCTGGGGAAATTATTAAGGTGGGGGAGTAATCTCCTACTTCTCGCACCACACACTCACACGTGCACCTCTCACTCAATTATTCTTATATCCTTCCACGAATACGTCACACCAAATATCCACACAATCTATCTCGACGGGCCGTACGTTTACAAAAGAAAAAGAAAAAAGTACGGCCTAAAAAATACGGGTCTCTATAGGTTGGTTGTTGGTCATGAAGGGCCGACGAAGGTCAGTGGTGGTCATAATTAGTTGGGTCTTCAACTACAGCGTCGGAAAGGTCTGTTGAAGGACAGACGTGGACTGGCACCAATCAACAATGATGAAAGACGCTGGTTGGGGACACAGCTGTGGGTAATCGACACACCAAGACTGATCGAAGAAAGCAAAAGAGCCCAAGTATCCTAGAGCTCTGATACCATGTTAGAAAAGTCCAACCATAAAGTCTCCTTAAAACCCTGGTATTAAGGGGAGGAAAGCTAGGGCCTTATAACCAGCATAGAGGGGGCTTGTCCAGGCGATGTGGAACACAATCCAACACACCCCCTGGCCAACAAAGCATGGCAACTAGATTCACTAACGAAAGGCCCAACCAAAGCTCCAATACCATATGAACTTTGGGGAGAAAGGAGAGCCTCCAAAATTGGGTTTCTCTCTCACATTTTGTATTTATATTGACAAAAGTAAAAGTACAAATATATCCCTAAGTAACAAATATATAACAAAGTAAACTCTAACTTAACAATAAACCAGACTGTCAGTCAAGCAATGATACCGGTGGAATTTGGGCAGAGCCGAGCCAGAAGCTCAAAACGGATGTCTCTTTCACAGTTCATTGTTCTCGCATGGATCTTAAATATTTGTGTCTTACACTCCAGGTCAGGTAGGCCAAACTCAACTTTGCGATCTAACCTTCTAGTGTGTTAGTTCTGAAAAGCAACAAAAGAGCACAACGTAAGCAAGCAGACGTTATCCAAATAAAAAGGCAACAAAAGCTTAATCACCAAAAGAAAACTTTATTGACCATAAATGAGTCTGGTTGACGAGGTGGTAACCCAGAAACTAAACTCAACATATTCATGCGAACTTCCCCTCCTTCCATACTTCTCCCCATCACACCCTGAACAAACATCTAGAAGGGTCACAAGAATAAATCCTGCAGACCACCACCAACCAACCTATATAGTTCTCTGTCATGATGAGCTCTGAAAAGGGATAGGCCCATAAGGCCATAAGTAAACAAAAGAGAACCATAAGTGGAAAAAGAAAGAAAATAATTCGTTTATTACAAATATAAAATATTAGCACTGTAAGCAACCTAAAGCAACACAATATATACCCAACTCAGTGGCATCCCAATATTTTAAGATGGTTCTAACGAATATAGAAGTAAAAAAGAAAACAGTTAAAGAAGACAGCACATGCATAGGGAGTCAAATAACCTATTTGTTGCCATCAGAACTTTGATGTTTCCTCAAGCATCGAATCCATCAAGCTGATTCACAATTTCAAGCATCGTGCGCTGAACCTTGTTATCTCCATCCACACCATCATCGAAATGTGCACCTCCTATGGCATCGACTTCGTCAAAAAACATGATACAAGCTTTTTTTGAACTCGCCATCTGCCACAATAAACTAATGAGTAAAGCAATAAGATGGCTGGAAGACAAGTTTTGTCCCACTATCCTCACAAGCCTCAGCTAGTACCTGAAATAGTTCACGAACCATATGGGCTCCCTCACCAACATATTTCTGAACGATCTTGCTTCCAATAACATGGATGAAGCATGCATCAGTTCTATTGGCAACAGCTGTAGCTAAGTGTCTTACCAATACCAGGTGGACCATAGCACAGAACACCCTTGGGAGGGTCAATCCCGAGCTTCACAAACTTCTCAGGGTGAAGCATGGGCAGCTCCACAACCTGCAACAAATGCTAATAAGGTAGAAAGAGATTAATTAGATGTAGTCAACAAACAAAATCAAGAAAACAGAAGTTGCTGATAAGTTCATCATACCTATGTACAACCTACAATATCTGGATGTGTCAACAAGGAAAAATGTAATTAGCACAACACTAGGAGATAATATACTACATACCTCTCGCATCTTCTTGATCTGCTCCTTACATCCACCAACATCATTGTACGTCACATCTGGTTTTTCCTCCACTATCATCATGTTTACACTTGGATCAATTTTTGGAGGCAATGGAATCTGAATTTGATACTTGTTCCGATCAACTCTGCATCAACAACAACATGATCAAACTAATAAAAGATCATAGTATGTAACAAAAGATAAGAAGGCACTGCACGATGATGGGGAAAATATAATTAGATAGGCAAAGAACGAAAAGCAAGCTCCAACAACATGACAGCACATATTTTAGAAAACAACCACATTGAAGCCTAAATTGTTCCGTGCTATCCAACAGCATTACTAGAAAGTCTAGAAGTACTATGTAAAAGTAACAGGCTCATTGGCTCAATTTTCACAAAAGATATCAGAACATCAACCAACAAACAAACCGTATAGCATGCAAAACAAAAGTTGTCAGCATTGTAATATAAAAGGATGGTCCTAAAATGTTCCTTGGCTAGAAAATTTAAAGCAGGCAGGAGGAAACCTACCCGACACGCATGCCTTCTTCAATATCAGTTGGTGAAACTTTGTCACCAAGCCCAACGACAAACTGCCATTTTCACCAAAGAAACAGTCAAACAAGATGATAGTATTCTTGTCCCTAGAGGTTTCAAATTTTATCCTCTTGACATACAAGATGAACAAAATACGCTGATAAAAAAAGGTGCAATCGAAATTGAAAATGTTGCGTCTTCAGGAGGATATAGAAGAACTTAGGTTGCTAAATTACTTCACTTTTCCCGTCAAACTAAACTAAATGTGGCTATACCATCAGTTCAGCAATCTCATCTGAAGCTAATGCTGCATTACATAAACATAAAAAATGCTACAAGAAAAATTTATTCACGAATCATCGATTAGACTCCTGAGGCTACAGGAACATTGCAGCATTTATAATTTGAAACAATCCCGATGTACATATTGTTTTCCACCTTTTTTCAAATGTGAACGAATTGGTAAGTTCAAACCACAGTGATCTTTTATACTCTTCAACAAGCATAGCAACAATTCAGCAACTTGCAAAATATCAAGTTACTATAAAAGCATAATACATAAATTTGCCCGCCGATATAACATGGATATAAGTAAATGGAATAACTAGAACACCAAACAATACCTTTACAATTTGCTTAACATTTATGACATACTTTGCATCTTCAGTATTAGGGTTGATTATCTTTGTGCTCCTTGCCACCTAGTCACCAAAAGAATTCAATACTTATGAAAGGACATTGTCAACTTTACAATAAATTGGTTTGACAACCACCAGGGAACCACACCTGGAGAGGCTGCTCCTCTTGCATCATTTGCTTATCCGAAACAAGATCCCATTGGCTTGGAGTAGCTAAGCCAGTGTCGGACTCCTTAATACCTACAGTAAGATGAAGACTAACACTCAAGTTTCAGGGTATTCGGTTCAAAGCTTGGAGAATTCACCCTGCAATAAGGATGAAGGCAGAAAAAGAAAACGCAACAAATTGATATGACAGGGTCCTTTAAGAAGAGCTCCCTCCGGAGAAACTATAAGACTATTAAGGCCGCTCTCTAAAAAAGACTTGAAGTAACAAACCACATAAATTCGTCGTTTGATGGAAGGGCTAACGCTAGACATAGGTAGAGTTATTAACATAATTGGCAAAAAACAGGACAGAATTGACCTAAAAGCATATCAGATAATCTAGACTCTGCAAATTGGTGGATTATAGAATTGGCACATAAAAATTGAAAACGTACCAACTTGATCATTGACATTCTTAGCCATATCCTTCTCTGTTTTCTTTATGGCGGTAGAATAAGGTCCCAGCCCCTGCATAAATACTTTCAATGATTCAATCAGTGTTACTTTAGATTAGACACCCAACAGCTATCATAGTAAGAATTTTAGAACAGCAGGGGGGCAAGTAAGATGCTACAAGCAGTAGCTCCACAAGCAACTTATTTTACCCCCTAGGTTTTGAAAGATAACAACTTCAAAACCTTAGTATATCAACGCACAAGATTGCATTACGCACTTGTCGTCAAGCAATTCACATCACAAACTAGTTCAATCAGTTGACAACAAAGAGGGTAAACAAGAAAGCGCCAAAGCCCTACTATTACGATCTGTAAGCCTATTTCTTGATAATGGACAGGGGAAAAACCCGGCAATAAGGAAATACTAGCGTATTTGAAACAATCACGCTTAAAATCTGCTGAGCCAATTTCATTAATCAAAAGCAAAAGCATGAGATCCAAAGTGAAAGTTTCATTCTTTCCCTAAAATACGTCTCCCACTGAGGGTTAAAAATAAAAAAAGGAAAATGAATCAATCAAGAAAAAAAAGTTAAGTTGTTAGCACATTAGTTTTGAGAAGAGTGATGTAATCCTCGTCGAGAGGGGGAGGATTCTTCTCATCCTTGATATCATCTTCGGCATCAGGCGCCATTATTGCTACAACTGATTTTGCTCCTCTCCTCTCTCCTCAACAACAAGAAGAAGAGAAGAAGACTGAAGAACAATCGGTGGATCTTCTAATCCGTCCTTGGAAGTTGGAAGTCCTTTTTGTTTTGCTTTTCTTGCGAAACAAGTACCTATCTTTAGTGTATATTTATACCACACTTGAGCTCAGGCCCTCTCACGTACTAATTAATATGCAAGTGAACTTGCCCTTTGCCGTTGAAGCCACCTTCTAGCACGTGATATGCACGTGACCTTTTGTCCTGGGCCCAGGCCCAGCAGCAGGCCCTCTCACGTAAGGCCCTGTAGCTGACTCAGTTGAAAAACTAGCACTGCTTCTGCTAAGAATCCTTGCTCTCATAAATTTTAGTAAATTGAGATGTTTTTAAAAAGCCTTTCCACGCTTTGAGATGAATCAATAATCCATAAAAATTTGGCGCAAATCTTACAAATGCGAAAAAGTTCAAATAATGACAAAAACCAATTTATTTTAAGATAAGTTTAGGAGAACTCACCATTGGTGAAAGAATTCAAACAAATCAGAAACTATTAGAAAACTTTTGCTTGTTTTGAAGATGTCAAACTCTGTCCCTTGAGTGTATGGGCTTTTTCTTTTTTGGTGTTTTGTTCAATCTTTTATTGGACGCTCGATGTATCATTTGTCGAGTTTTAATAAAATTTATTTTGCCGATAAAAAAAAGATGTCAGACTCTTTAAATTGGGGTTGTCTACCGTACAATTTACCGATTCCTTGAGAGTAAGGGAAGGGGTTTGATTACTTTCATTACTTAAAATTGCGAGATAGGAGGATAGATATGGTTCCAACTCCAAGTAGAGAGAAACATAGGTGTCCCATGTTTTGTAGTAGTTCGCTGTTTGATTACCAGATTGTACGGAGTAGTTCTGAAACTAAACTTAATTATGAGTCCAGATTTAAAACCAAAAATGTGTGATGGGATACTGTTAGGAACTCTCTAGACTATGTTTTTATCGATCATACGGTATAATAACTCATCTAGATTATGAGTAATGAAATGTTTTATATTGATAAGAGAAAAAAAAACATTTTAAAAAAATACTGTAATAAAGTTTCCAATCTGAAAAGTTCTTGCAATCCCATCTTTTGTCTCATTCATGATTTCATTATTATTCCATGGTATTTTTTGTCCCCTTTCCAAAACCACAATACACCATTTTTTCCAATCCTTCCCAAACTTAAATCAGAAAATCAAGCAAAAGAGTTGTTGCATTTGCAGGATTCTCAAGAGTATCGCTCGTTATTTCCAGCCAGTTTTGAAACTGTCTAGCTGCACGGACCTGCCTCCTACTTGGTGATGAATATAGACAGAGTTATGCCGAACTCAAAAAATGAAGCACAAACACAATCAGTCAATCTTGTCACATAAATAAATGAAATTGATGAGTCAGTTCGCACGAAAGGCCTTATGATGGTTGGCACTCTATCAATAGCATTGCCCTCACAAATCGTTTCTTCCTCTGTGGAATCCAAAAGTACAAGTCTCTTAAGTCTGTTCAGCTATTTCTGAGGCTGAAATCACGGGGCAAATAATGAATCAAACAAATAATACTCAACCATGGCTTAAAAAACAAACTTTGTACGAAACACGAATGTAGATGCTATCACACAATAGTATACAAGTTGACAAAAATCAGGCTGAACAAACCATGATCAACCGTGGACCATCCCTGGGTTGAAATTGAACGAAGATAAGGCACCATAACTAGTAAGGGGACTCCACATCTCTTTATTCATCGTCTGCAATAAAATTTGGCAGTTCACCCTGGCAGAGGTATTCATCACAAAGAGACGCGGATCCCCAGTCTTTCCGGAGCCGAAGAATATCCTCGGTGAAAGTGGATCCGGAAGATCCAATAAACACCATCGACATAGCACAAATTGTTTTATCCAGCATAGCTTCCACCTTCAAGATGAAAATTGAATTCCTCATAAGAATATGAAGTTTCCTAAAAAGAAATTGAGGGATGCAACAAATGATAGAACTTATATTCTAGAATGCAGAGGAACATATCATTATTGAGCAGCCGGAGGTATATGGCCTATGGCAGAATAAAAAACTGAGGTGCCTTATTGAGGAGGAAAAATGTTCCACATGATTTGTTTGCTCATTATGGGAATTCTTCCATTTTATTGACTCAAAGGCTTTGGGTTGAAAAGTGTATAGATTTCCGAAAAAATACCCTCTAGAACAATACAATTACTTTAATAGTTGTGTTAGAATTTTACACTAAAAAGGGTATAATTGGAACTTTGCCCTTTCAGAGGTTTCTAATTATTGAAAATTGCAAAAAATTTGGGATAGCCCAAAAAGGGAACGTGAGCAAACAAAATAGGGCGGAGAGAGTAGTTCAGAACTAGATGCCCGTCCTGTGTCCAATTTTGAACGATACTTTTTGACCTCTGTGACTGTCAGAGGGCTCAGGGAACTAACGATACTGTATTCATTTCTTCTCCATTTTCCTGGTGAATAGTATCAGACCAGAATAATACACTTCTACCTTTTTTTTTACCACATATGGACCATGGAAGCTCCAATTAACCGCAATCCAATTAAACCATTAAGAATTTAGACTAAAACCTGTATGAGAATCAAGTCGTTTATAGGGATAAGGAAGTACAGAGTAAACATCCTATGGACTAACCATGTTACTACACTTGAGCAGAAAGCAAACCAACGCCAACGGATAAGTTTAGGTCAGTGGAGATACAAGACGGACCATGTCTTGAACCATATACCTGAAATGTCAAAGAAGTCATAAACCAACCTGTGGGTCTCCGTCAAGTCCATGTCTGTACAACAAAGCATCCCACTTCTCAGCAGGATTACGAGCTGGCCGCTTAATAAGTGGCACAGCTTTCCCGTTTACTACAACTAGTGATTGCAATATACTGGTTTCACTTTCTGCAGCATCCGTAGAGAGATATACAACAGGTGTATTGGCCATCTCAACCACCCTAGCAATACAGTCCGCAGCTTGAGGAATTGGAAAAAAGCAACTAGGCTTTTTAGCATTGCTGACAACAATAGAAAGATGACTGTTAGGGTTGTACTTTAAATGGAATATCTGCATTAAGACAGAAAAATAGTTCTATCTGTGAGGCCAAACATGAATGCACAAACACAAAATATTCCCTATGACTGATGTAAAGCTGGCAACCAACACATTAAACATGCCTTCAGTTAAGGGTAGCAAAGATGTTTCCATTGACTTCTGGATTCATCAGTCCATGAAGAAGTTGCAGCATTATTTTGCTAGTGAAGCATTTTCAAAAGCGAAGGGGGAAGAGGCCATAGGTAATGCACAGCTATACAAGACAAAGATTTGTATAACAGCAGGTTTTCAAGTGAATACATATATGTTTACATTCCATAAAATTAGCCATGCTAATTGGGAATTTTTCTGTACAGAAATCTCAAATTCATAGCACATTTGAGCGAAAAAACATAGATTAGAGTGTACAAGGATTAAAATGAAATAATATAAGCTGTTACTATTCCATACTGATGATGCATAGCTACAGATTTATGTGTTTCCAGACTATGAACCCTGAGATGCTAGTCTAACGTACTTCCAAAAATCAAGGTTGGAATTTGGAAATAAGAAAGAGGAGTATACCAGAATATCAAGAAGCCATGACGCCGGAAATGAAGAGCAACAAATTTCTCCCCCAAAAATGTTTGAATAAAACGCTGAGCTGTAAGCAAGATAAGCCGGCTTGGCTCAATCAGAGTCTTGCATTTGTGAGCAAGAGGACCACCGGGCTGCATCACCAAGTCTCGCTCCACATCAGCATAGAAGACATCTCCAATAGCAATAACGTTGTCATTGGAAGAAAATTTTGCTGTTACATCTTGCATTGTTCTTTTAGTTGGCTTCTTAACATCCTCGATCCAAGCAGCCTTGAGCTTATCCATCGAAATCCCCAACGACTTTAATTTCTTAACATGGTCATCATCCATAAAACAAGGCTGCGGCAATGAGAAATAACACATTAACTTGTCAATGTGCAAATGGTTCTTCATAGCTTCTGCAAACTCATCAAACTCGACAACTACTTTTCTTCCAACACATTTATTTATCCGATCAATGTCCAGCACGCGATCGAACTGATAATCGACTTTGGAACTTGGAATAACCAAAATTCGGTTGAGTAGAGCAGCAAAGAACATGTGCTTCTCTAAACAAATCAAATGATTTGACATTTGCCCTGACACACAGATTGCAAACAAGTACTTATCCGGCATTGGATTCCACTCAATTGTTTTCCTCTCAGACAACTTTTGATCAACCTTTCGACACGTATCAAGACTGGCAAAACCGCTGAGAATCGGATCCGTTACATTATCAGCCAAATCCAACGAATTGCCCAACTGATGGGACGACAAAAGCACTTGTTGGATTTGTCTATTCAATGAAATCTGACTTACCACTGTAGATTTGAAATCTAAATAAGAGTCCACAGGGTTTAGTAGGGTTGAATTGGAATCGGCAATTGATGCATTGACAAAAGAAGTATGGTTCCACAACTTGAAAAGCCCTAATTGCTGCTGTCTCAACAAAGACAAAGCTTGCAACTCAGACTCGCGCATACGATTGGCGAAAGAATCAAATCTGGGATCGGAAACATTACTACTAGTAGTAAATCGGAATAGGTTTTTGATGTCGGTGGTGAAAAAGAGGAGGAGGATGAGAAGTGGGAGGAAGATGGCAAAAAGGTACCTCTTTTTGAAAGTGAAATTGGCATTGGCGATCCTGTCCTTAAAATGATCAAGGTGGAAGGTGGAGAAAATGGGGGGATTGGATTTTGGTAGTATTTCGTTCTGGTCGATTAGGTTTCGGCGATCTTCTTCTTCGTCTGAAGATGATTCCCTGTCCATTGATAACGCCAGCGCAGAGCAGAGACAGTAAACGCGCGCCAAACAGTCGTCTAATCGAGCCTAATTTAGAAAGAGTTGATTTTGGTCTGTCTGTCTGTCTGTCTCTGGTAGTCTGGGTTTGACAGGGGCACAATGTAGCAAGCAGAGGAAAACCTTAAGTGAAGAGGCTTAGTCTGGAGTGAGTGCGTGCGTGCGTGAGATTAGGATCTGGCCGGGTGGGGGAAAAACAATAGGGACTGTGCTACTCCAGTAATAAGAGAGATGTAGAGTAGGAAGGTCTGGTATGGTAGTAGGGTGGTTGGTTGGTGACTTGGTGGGTGGGTTAAGCTGTGAGCTTCAGACAGAAGCAAGCAAGGAAAGAAGTAGCGTAGGGTAGGGTAGTATAAAAGTGAGATTCGAAGTTCCCGTGGCGTCGGTGGAAGAAAATGACTCCCCCGCTGCCCAATTCGAAGCCAGTCCGCACTCCGCCCGCAGTAGTGGGAGAGAGAGAGAGTGAAAGTTAACTCCTCTGTTCTGTCACGTGTCACGTACGACTGAGTCCAAAACTCCCCAATTTTTACTACAGTTCGGTTAAATGAGCTAAAATTTTGGCTAAATTTTAGAGTTAAATTGGATGATTCGTAAACTCTTTCCGGTATTGGATTGAGATGATTTTTTATAAGGACCATAAACGAAGTATTTTGAACAAAATAAACGGCTCCGATCATTTTTGTGGAACCCGAGACAGACACAAAATAGTCTATGCATGACTGCTGTACAGCATCTGCTGTACCTATAGCGGTGTTCCCATCAAGAATAAATTGGTCGGATCAAAAAAGAAAAAAAAAATTCAAGAATCAATTGGGCCAAATGTTGATTCAAGAAGTATTTTGAACAAAATAAACGGCTCCGATCATTTTTGTGGAATCCGAGACAGACACAAAATGGTCTATGCATGACTGCTGTACAGCATCTGCTGTACCTATAGCGGTGTTCCCATCAAGAATAAATTGGTCGGATCAAAAAAGAAAAAAAAAATTCAAGAATCAATTGGGCCAAATGTTGATCCAATGTTTGGGCTTAGCATAGGGGTCAGAAAGAAGTATCCAAATCTAAGGCCCCCGCAGAGTCATTTCTGGGCAGAGTTTTGCTTGCTCCAGTAGAAACTTTCTTTTTCATGGTTCTCTCCTTTACACTTACTTCGGTTTCCAACTTCGAAACTAGACCCACCTATGTTTAGAAAACAGTGAGATTGTTCAAACATGTAAGAGACAGATAAATAATCAACCTTGCTACGGACATCGACGGTGCACCTTTAGCCGGTGTCTTTAGAATTTCTAATAGTAAAAAATACTAGGAAAAAAATACTTGACAAAAAAATTAGAAAAATTGGGACCTAACTCTACATGATCAGTTTGGCTACGCATACCGCGACTGCTTGGATTTTGTTCATGCTCAACACGGTTTGTCAATTCCATTAAGACAGAGACAAAGCTATATAGACCGGAAGCGGGCTACTTCGGGTTGGTGTTATGAAGTAAGGTGCAAAGCACAGTGCTACGCACCTCTGAGCTGTCGGATAGTGCATCCGACGGCTCGGATCTCATCTCGGCAACCAACGATCGAGAGCCGTTCATTGCCGAGATGAGATCCGAGCTGTTGGATGCACGATCCGACGGCTCAGAGGTGCACAGCATTGTGCACACCACTACACAGCACATTACAATGAGTACACTTTGCACAATATTTGATCTTTTAATGAAGTTTTTTCTTAGTTTAAAATCCAAACCATTTTTTTCTTTTTGAAAGCCATAACTGATCAATAAAATCATTGACGTGTTCATTTTGATGTACACTAATCTAACAATACAGTAACCTATCAAATAGTAGCACAAAAGGTCGATGTTACATAGTGTATAAAAAAAATGCAAACAACAAAAAAATTTATTTGGAGCCATGCAAAGAATCATGTTTCAAAATGATTTGAAATGAAAGAAAATCTAGATAAATGTGAACAATTGTGTTTTGAAATCTCCTTGGTGCGAATTTGTTGCTTGATTTGCCCCCCTCTCGATTCAAAATCCTTGTTGCGTGTGGTCTTCTTTACATAATTAATGAACCCATAATATTAGCTGGGTATGTGTAAAATTAATCAGCAAACTGCATGTCCATTGTTTTGTTTATGAGTAGTAACAATGTTTATACGTAGTTTTCAATTAAGTGTTTAAGATATCTTCTTAATTAATTAATGACCCTTTGAAGTTTGAAGTCATAGCGCTGACCATCAAGACGGCTTACTGTAGATTCCAAGAATGTGGCAATTAGTCGTCATTCCTAATTAGTGGGGGATTCAGAATTTGAAACAATGATCAAATTAAGATGCGTAGCTAATGGAGTAAAAGTCTTCCACTACTAAACCGGCCCACCATCTGTTGTGGTTGAAGCCTGAAGGTGGACTCACTGCTAGCTACTTGTCAAACGGGAAATGTATATCTGGTTTTGAATTCCTTAATTAGAACAGTTGTATATATTAAGTACGTACGTATAAACGAATTGATCCTTCAATTCCTTGGACCTACACACGTAGAGAAAGAGAAAGACTTGGTAAATTAATTTCAAAGTCGATCGTGCGACTCCCCTCCATAGTTTACTCAGTCAAAAATTACCAAACCATGTCCCACCCACACCTACACCTACTTTGAAGTTTGCACCCTAATCATAGCAATAGCATGATGGTAATCAATGATGTTAAAAAAAAATCATGTCATTTTCATCATTTTGTCTTCTAAAGTCATAAATCCAGGATTATGAGTCCTTTTGACTTTGAGCTAAATCTGGAGCATACCCCCCCAATTATGGGTGCACAATGCACATATCTCTCTCTCTCAAGCTTGGAAATCCTGCAGTTGCAGGGCTGCAGGTCAGAGAAGAAAGCCAAGGAAAGGGGATAAAGAAAGAAACTAGGCAAAATATCAGGAGGAAAAAGGGTACCTTACCAACCTTCGTTTATATTATTTTGGGATCGGGGACCATCAACCTCTAAATAGAGATCTTCTACAACCACAAACAACATATACAAACACATAAACAATACACTCACATAGCATGTGGCCCCCAGATACACTGAAAGTGTAGTGTATTTGGGGCCGACCTTCTATGCGAGTGTTGTGTTTGTGGTTATAGAATTTTTGCCTCTAATATATGGTGTAAAGAATAAGGTTGGGTTTTCCCCCTTTTGTGATTGTTTTTGCGAGGGGGTATCTAAGGTCACTTTAATTCCTTTTTTATCAGACTACAATCAATAGTTTAACAAAAAACCTTTGGAATGAAAACAAACTTATGGATTCACGATTGGTCCTTGTGACATCATTTATTAAAGATATAAATAATAAAGTTATCTCTTTCTCTAGCAGCTTAACCTCTTAGATAAGTTTATGATTAAAAATTTATCATTAAACCGTTAGATTTGTGGTATTATGAATTTTAGCATATGACTAATCAAAAGTTTGAAATTTGAAAAGGAAATCAGATAGAAAGGACAAAGTAACATGGCCTGACCGCCCGAATCAAAGGCCAATATTGGTGTGAGGGTGAAATTGCTACTCAAAGTTGTTGCATGAATTGAGGAAAATAATTAGCCTTGATTTGGTACATGTTGGTCCCATTCCCACGTTCATGACTTCTACATATATAATACTTCCAAATAACCAACCTTAATTCGAGACCCAAGCTACCAAAATAAATTAAAATATAGGGGTGCAAAAAATACAGAATATAAGGAATTGCAAAGCTCACTACCTCAGAAGATGGTGATGGATAATTACCATATTCTGTGTTCTTGACAAATACATTTTGGCTTAGGGTTGAGAAAAGGAGTTCTCGTATGTGTAATCTCTCTTCTTTTTTTTCTTCTTTTTTTTCTTCTTTTTTTCCCTATTAATACAAATGGTGTAAAAAATATGTCTTCAATATCGGTCTTCCTTCACTCTCTACTAATGGGAACCCACACTAATAACGTGCCTTCTTTTCATCTCATTGCAGATGGTGATTCATGTGAAAATATCATCGCAAGATTCGCATAGCTTCTTTAATTTTCTCCCCAACAAATATGAAGTATAAGTGCCAACAAGTGGTATTACAATTGCCTGCTGATGATTTATGGATGCACTCTGATCTGCACCCTGTATTCCATTA
>BPLS01000452.1:213795-288328 GCA_019656275.1 Rhododendron kiyosumense
AAAAGTTTGCAGGAAACCGGGTATATATGTTAAATGGCTCTCTCAATCAATGGACCAGTGAATAAGCCAGGTTTGCAAACCTGATTGGAGAGTAATAAATCTGCTAAATCACCAATTCCAAATTTTCAACTTCGCATGAGTTATCACGTACTATGTTACCGAGAGTGTTAAGTCATGGGTTTTGTGAAGGAGTACTTAAAGAACTACAGTATTTAGTTAGAATTAGTGTTTGACATTTCTGGTTACAACTTTAGAAACGGAAAGAAATGGGAAAAATTCAAAGAAACAAATTTCATGTCAAATTCTCTTTTTCCTTCAAAATTGAGGGGCCAAGCCAATGAATACCATGCCGCCACAGCAGTCAAAGGGAGCACAGCCACCGCATGAAGGGATTGAAGTACGGGCTTCAACCCTTCTCCGGTTTTTCCGTGAAAATGCTCTCTTTCTCAGCTCTTTCCACTTTAATTTGTGTCACTTTCACTCTTTAGACCCAACCCAACCCACAATGCTATTCCTCTTCTCTGACTTGAAAACTCCCTTCAAATCTCTCTCACCATTCTAGCTTTAAAAGCCTCAATTCCCTCTCTCTCTCTCTCTCGTTCAAATTGCAAGTCCAATTTCTTATTCTTTCAAATCCTCCATTCTCTCATTTCCTGTGTAAATTTCTACCTCACTAATCTGCAATTTACCAAGAAACCATTGAGAAATCCCACCTGGGTTTTGCTTGGAACCTCAAGATTTTCTTTTCTTGAGAAATCAAGAAGGAAAATCTCACCCACTTCTTCCATTATTCTTTCTTTTTCTGGGTAAAGAATTTGCGTATATTGTCTCGAAAATGGGAGATTCTTTCTACGCAAATGACCCTGCGGCGATTGCGGTAACAGGAAAAATAATGGTGGTGGCCATAGTCATCCTCTTCGTAGTCGTAGCCTTCGTCCTATTCCTTCACCTCTACGCCAAATGGTTTTGGCACCGCCGCCAAGAAGCCGCCGCCGCCACCACCACCACCGCCACTCGCCGCCGCCGCCTCGACTTTGTGCCCGCCGCCGGCACCGCCGTCCGCAGCGGCCTTGATCCGACACTCCTCAAATCCCTACCCATACTCATATTCAACCATCAAGAATTCAAAGACGGCTTGGAATGCGCTGTTTGCCTCTCTGAAGTCTCAGACGGCGAAAAAGCTCGATTATTACCCAAATGCAATCACGGGTTTCATTTAGATTGCATTGACCTGTGGTTTCAGTCTCATTCCACTTGCCCACTGTGTCGAAACCCGGTTTCGACCCAACCCGAGTCTCAACCCCGAGTTGAGAACTCAGCTGCTACTGCTGCTGGTCCTGTTGGGGTTTATTCAACCGAGTCTCCGAATTTTCCGACGAATGTTTTGTTTTGGGGGAACCAGACTCGGGTTAGCACTTTGGGCGCCTGTTTGGAAGAAGCGCATACTACTACTGCTGCTGCTGCTGCTACTGTTACTACTACTACTTCTCATCTGCCTTCCTCCTCTTCTTCTTCTTCTTCTTCTTTGTCGACTTCGACTTCGTCAATTAATAGGCCAGCTGGGTGTTTGGTTATTGATATACCGAGGCAAATTGTTGATGAAGAAGAAGAAACAAAGTCGCCGGTGACTACGCGATTGAGATCATTGAAAAGGCTTCTGAGTAGGGATAGAAGGGTGAATCCTTTTAGTCCCAGAGTTGATACAGAACAACAAATGGGTCGAGGTCAGAGTTAGCATCAGAGTCATTGTTTGAAAGCGATGAGTTTCGCTGTTGATTTGGAAATTTACCAAAAGGGTCTTGCTTGTTCAATTTTGGGAAACAATTTCTTCGTGAAGTACTCCATTGGAAGGGATATATATACTGTACAAATTGACGGATAGTATCTTCTCTTGTTTGAGAGGTTGGAAAAAAGATCCAACTTTCTCCTATGGAAGATGTATTGAGGATGTTTTTCTGCATCCCCTTTTCTTTCTTTATGTATCTTTTGAGTAATTGAATCCCTTATTTATGGCTTCGGTTTTTCCTCAAACTCTTTTGAGAAATATTCTAGGATCTGTGGATAAGCTCTTAGATTTTACTCTCAACGATTTGATAAATTATTCTAGGATCTGTGAAGAAGCTCTAGATTTTATTTTCCTTTTCCTTTTCCTGAATATTACTAGATGCCTTCATAAATCCATGATCCAAAGACGGCCTCAAAAGAGGAGATCAGCTTTTCTTTGTACAGTCGCAAAATGTCCAGGTGTATTGCTCTCTCTCTCTCTCTCTCTCTCTCTCTCTCTCTGCGCGCGCATAAATACAACTTCTTAATAGTAATATTATCACAGTGCTGGGTAATTCTTGGAGGCAAATGCATCAATTGGAAGAAAGTAGAACGAACATCAAAGCACTAGAATTCCAAGGAAAGTTCTTGGCAACCAGATAACAGTTCTTTCTTAATGAAAGTTTCATTATCAGTTGCTCATAAATTTCAAGCTCAGATGAAGGATCATAAGAATGTATAAGGTTTTTTTTTTTTAACTACGAAAGAATGTATATGCTGATGCCAACATTATTCAGTGTGTCGAATAAACATGGCATTAGGATTGAACACCACGAGGGGAATTACGCTTTGCCAACGCACATAGATATAGGACAGCCAACTTGAATTCCAATCGGTGCATCCGGACCGTCCATTTCGGTTTTGGACTGCTCGAATTTGAAAAGAGAAAAAGGTGAGAGAAAGAGGAGAGAGAGTGGTGGTGTGAGAGGAAAGAGAGTTTCAATCTAAACCGTCCAAACACACTTTTGGACGGTCTGGATGTGGGTGCTCGGCTCCACGTCAGCCGGGTTACGTGATACCCACATGGCACCCAAAAATTTCTCCTGTATCCGAGCCAGAGGTGCGAGAAAGAGGACCACTTGTTCCTTTTTCGGGTACAAGTTAGATCAAAAGCTTCCTTTTTCACTAGAGGAAAGTTAAATGAAACGCTAACAGCTCAAGATTAGATGCTTGCTTTCTCCATGGGGTAGGGAAACGAAAGGAAAACACATGTTTGGAAGTTGAAATAGCATGAGTGAAAAAGTCAGCTATCAGCCACAGGGCTCCGGCACATTTCAAGCTGAATATAAGATGCCATCAAGGAAGATGGATCTCTTACCTTGGAAAACAAACAATCCATCCAATCCCCAATATAGTCAGAGAAGTGAACAAAGAAGAGGAAGCAATTTATTTGAAATCAAAATGTCTATTTGAATTCTTTCAGAATTCACTGCATGGTGATGAGATATCCAGTTAGCGCTCCAGTAAATTTCATCTGAAGACTGCATTTACCTCCCCATAGTCCAACGTGAGGTAAAACAGAAAACAAAGGAAAACAACCGATGATACCAAACCGAGACTTTATATTGATTAAGATCGGATCACAAGCATGTCAATGGTTAGACAACAGTATACTGGAAAGAGAACCGCCAACCGTACACTAGATAGAAAGAGGAGGGGATATCTGATCCTTCTTCCATTTGCACCACCTCTATGCAACTTCTATTAGATACATGAAAAACACAAAGACATTAAGTACTTGAAAAGGAGTACTTGTAACATTCTCCCTCCTATTGGTCTCGATATCAAAGTTGAAGTAGCGGCAGCGCCATTACAATCCCAAAAACAGAAACCAGTAGCACTACCATCCATGTTGGAAAAGATTGCCGCCTGTGGTGTTTTATATCCCTAGGGGCTTCTACCTTATTCAGGCCCTCTATACCATCTTTCTCCAACAATGGTCTGGATTTTTCCTTTTGTCTTGGCACTAGTGACACTTGCTCTGGAACAGGATTTTCAGCAAGCTGCTGCTGTTCATACTTCTCCACGTACTCTGGGAACATTTTCCTGAATGTTGCGCTATTTAAGGAAACGTGTCAAGAGTCAGTGAGCCAATCAATGAAAACAACATGAAGAATGAGACAGAGAAATCCCACAGATGACACATCAGAGAATGCGTCTGTGTTACACGGGCTCTTCTAAATGTGCACAAGTACTCTGTGGTCAAACCCACACTTGGCGCATGGGGATTGGATATGTGTCTAACGTGTTGTGTACCTTACAAAAATCAACCATAGTAAATTCAAGTGAACGATACAAGTAACCCATATCTTTCTCATTTTATGCATGGAAGAGACTTACTTCTTACAATTGAAGACAAGACTAGACTTTGCTAGCCTTTGTTTCTCATCAACAGTAGTTGTAACGCTGCCAGTTGTTGGGCTGTTGTCCATCTGCCAACATACAAAGAAAGCAATGCACACTCAGCCCAAGGAAAGCTTGAAAGCATAAAATTATATATATATATACACACACACACACACACACACACACACATATATTTTGTTTCTATCGGCAACAACAAAAATATGATTGCTGATAGATACGCAGAAGTACAAGGGAAGCACAATAGATTGGTTCAAGTTTCTGAATTCAACATTGCCACTATTTTGCACTCTCCAGTAAACTGCAGTTATTTTGCACTATCTTGTTGAACAAAATCCGAGCCATAAATCTGGAAAATATGCTGCCGCAGCCATGGTTCCAGACTATTCAACAAACTTTAAGAGTTATTTAAGTGGCAACCCACCCAGAACTCTTTTCACTAACAGCCCCAGATCCACAAATATCTACAAAAGCACAGAACCGCAAATAATACTACCAATCAATAAAGCTTACAGAACGTTGCTCATAACCCCTCTTAGAAGTTAGAACCACGTTAAATTAACAAGAAACCTGCCAAGATGGAAAATGAGGGATGAAGTGGAAAGGTGCTGGAGGCCTTTAGTCAACAGAATAAATGAATCAACCCACAGTTAGACCAATGCAATAAGATTATTTGACCCTTAGCTTGAGCATTGTCCACCATCATGAAGCCAGAGTATATTCCCATAACAGAAGTTAGCAAACCAAAACATCACTCCAAGTCATGATGACAAGGATGGAGTGTCTGGAATGTCAATAAACAGGATTGAGATGCACATATCAGATTTTGCGGACAAATTCCATTTAGTCATGTACCTACTGCCTACGCATACAGTCAGTTGAGCAGAGCCTGCAGTAGTGCAAGTTCTGTCATGCAGATTATTTTGGGTAGTAGATTGACAAACACCCCAAACGACAGATATTGAAAAACTGAAAGAACCCATCCATGAAATTGTTCACTGAGGGAGACATGATGGCTAATAGTTTAGCCTATATATTTATGTGGCAAGCCATGCAATCTACCCAGAAGTAATGGCCGCATGTAGGCCAAAATAGTGAAACTAGATTCATATTTTATCTTATGAATCTCAGTAAAAGTTTCACTGTTTTTCAGTAGCGTTCCTTATTCTTTTTTCCGTTTTTGTTTTTCTTCTTTCCTTTTTCATTTATTTGAATCAGAATCTACTAAAAATCATCACAAAACCAACAAAGAATGATATTCCCACACAAGCAAATAGCAGCTATATGAATAAGGATATTTTTTATTTACTAATCAGAGTAGCATGGATCCATAAACTCACCATGAACGAGAGAAGACCTGTAAGTATGCTGCAGTTAAGACATTCAACAGTAGTGAGCACCGGATGCTATAAAAATGGTTACAAACATGCACCTATGTTTGCTCATTAATGCAATTTGTTACCTTGATACAGACCACATCGGATTCCAACTTTCTGGATGAACTGGAAAATATCCCACAAGGAAAAACTAGTCAGTTATTAGAGAGATAAGATGATTCCCTTGCTAATGAAACTTAATAGCACTTACAATCACTCATGGACAGGCAAATTTTCTTTTGTGTTATAAACCGTCCATTTGGAGTAACCATGCTACAGAGAAGGAACGATACTTTCAGTAAAAGCAACATTTAAGAAGATTAAAAAAATAAAATGAGAGGCTAAAAGGGATCAATTGAAGTTTTGTGGATAGCTAAAGCAGCCAAAATCACAACCTGATTCCTGGAGGTTTAAAGGGGTACTCTGGAGGAAACTTGATCTTCCCATAGTAATAACCACCTTAACATTCACGAATAACATCAGACAAATTGACATCATCAGAAACAAAGATGAATACCAAATAAATACAGCAATGAGATAAGATTGCTGCATGCCCAATACTGCAGACCAGAAAACAATTATGACAAACCTGCAAAAGGTGTTCCTTCACTTCCCTCTAGTACATAATCTGAAATAAATAGACAGAGAACAAAATCAAGTTAATCATAAACGAACATGAAGGGATGAGAAGTCATACAGACAAAAGTAAACCATGAGTGTCAGTGCCAGTTGATGTATTACCGTGGATAAATATCGCAAAACTACGTACCACAGCCTTCATAAATGAAATTAAACTGAAACAGCTAGGGAGCTAATGTATTACCAAGGATAAACCAGAAACTACTAATCACCAAATTTTTCCTCAAAAGACACTTAAGATGCCAAATTTTATTCTTGAATAAATATAGCTTAACTAGAGCAGTCGCCCATCTGCTCCTAAGGTTTACCTTTTTATATCCTTAAAACAATATGAAGAAGGTCAATTACGAGATATAAGCTAGGGAGCTTAACTAATAAAAGTGAAAACTAACGTGAAGGCATTGAAAGATAGGTAAACCAAGAAAGAAAATGTAAGATCTAAGAGGTACATTTTTCTCATTTTGCAGCTCATGGCAGTTCCAAAAGCTTCAGATGGAGGAAATATCATAACCCAGCTCGTCGCCAATGTACTTTGGCAATTCTTGCTCAATTCCATGCTAGTATGGATTGCATTGTTGTTCAAGGAGTCTCAAGATGTAACATATATATTGGACGGGACATAATCTTCCACACAAGAAACATGAACAAAGAACCTAAGAGGAATATAGATAGAGCCATAGAGGAGAGGGCAACCGGAGACCACACTATGGGAAATAATTTTGGAGCACCCGAACATTCATCCAATGAATACAACAAATTATTTCGAATTGCTACATGGCATCAATGAAAACATAATGAAACATGAAGCTAAACCAAATGCACACATGCAAGATGTGTCTGTTTCTGTGTGTGTGTGTGTGTTTGAGAGAGAGAGAGAGAGAGAGAGAGAGAGAGATATGTTGAAGAACACCAGAGAAAACGTTGAGCATGAAGGCAACTTACGCCACTCAAGAATGTCATTTGGGGAAGGACGAGCAGTAACATGGGAAACAGGTTCCTGCAAATTCACGGAGGACTCATTATCATGCCGCATAACAAAATTAAGGTATTAAAACATGGAAACCCTGATGATCTGAAAAGCACTCGAAGACACACTGCCATAGTACAGCAACGAGACAAAAGCAATCATCACATTCAAAAATAAATAAATAATGAAAAGCACAGTGTGAATAACACAACAGACGAAAGAACACCTTACATTCAAGTGGGATACGCGAAAAATAATGGAGATCAACATATATGCCACAACATAACAGGAGAAAAGTAGCTAATACCCAACTCATCATCTTAACAGATATAGTTAGAAGTTATTCAACACAAAAAGCAATGAGACTCGGGCTTACTTTGCAAAGTGCTCTATATTCCTTCTGAAGGCGTTTTACACAAGCTTTCTCTGCCATCAAGCAACTTCCAATTGTAAGAAAACAGTAGATAAATTCCCTGGTCTGAGTTCCCCGGTAGCCCCTTCACTTTCTAATTTGCTGACTGCTGAAAGTAAGAATCATTCAACCATCTTAAGAAATACGGAATACAACTGAAATTTTCAGATAAAAACCTTCTATAGCAAAAAAAAGCAAGTTGCCAACTAACGAACAACAAAATGCGAAATTTAAACAAAGAAAAACAAACAGCACTAAAGATCGACTTCTAGTGAAGAAAAAGAGCATGTTGAACACTGCAAGTCTGTACCAAAAAATGGTATAGACTTCAGGTAATTGGTACTATATGAAGTAGAATCTTACAGCGTCCTCATCAAAGTAAGACATTATCACAAGTTTACCACAAAGATCGATCCAAGATAGTGGCCAGCATGCAAGGCTTGACACAGTTACCCTAACAACGTGAGATAAATACTTATTTTCTTGTACAAAACTACACATCCATTCCAAAGGGATCTATTTCTTAACGTAGTCCTTTCCTTTTCCGTCAAATGTCGCTATTCTTAATGCAGAGAGTCACTTCTGTCCAAATAAATGGGACATGAAAATGCTAATTCAGGATCCATGTACACAAAAAAAAGAAGCCTAGCAACGAAAAGGCAACGCAGAGATCCAACATCAGTATCTACCTATACAAGTAGGTACAGATACAAACATAAAAACCTAGCCCTATGAGAGATCAATTTATTCTTCTGCTGTTGGGCAACATTAAAGAAGCGTAAAAAACTTAGGCTAGTGTGTTGTGAAGTGTGGACCTTGGTAATACAGTGATACTGTACATTAACCCAACTCGAATAGTTCGTGTCTCTGCTCCTTTCAGACCACATGAGCCAGACTGATGGTGAGCCAGTGTCGCGGTATGTTGAGGTTGAGATGGTTCTTCTCAAGAAACCTTAATCGGGTCTGGTTAAACATGGGACAATGAGAAGGAAGATAGACTTAACTCCAAGTCTCCAACTAATGAAGAGATCCTGGTGGAATGGCTTCATAACGGTCTTTACATGTTGTGTATCAACAGACTTGGAACCCTACCTACATATTTTAGCGTCAGGAAACCCTCTTGATTCTTCATCATCACAGTGAAACAGCCATAGGGACCATGAACATCACCCACGTTGGGTGGACCACATAAAACCTTTTGTTTTAGTTTGTTTGCCTTGGATTCTTTTTCTTTCCGGCATCCGTCAAAATCACGTGTTAGGGTTCTACATACTCCCAAGAAACTGGATTATCATATGCATTTGCGCTGGAGAGTTAATTGGCAGTCAGGTTTTATCTTATAACAATATGCTTGCAAAATCATTCCCATTTCATCGCTGTGACCTACCCCTACTCCGTATCGAAGCACGAGAAATCAACAACCATATCCAATAAACAATATCAATTGGAATCACGATAAATAGAAATACTAATTCGAATGGAATGGAATGGAAATGATAAATCAAGCAAATCAAATCAAGAGTGAAATTTTTACATTCAGTACATCAATTGGCTACTGGAAGTTCATAATATGATATTTGAACCAAATGAACACAGATCCATCAATGTATCAAGACAGAATAGCGACAACAGAGAGAGAGAGAGAGAGAGAGAGAGAGAGGCAAGTCACCTGAGATGTGGGAAGCCGATGGGGGGGGGTGAGAAATTGCGAAATGAATTCAGGAGATTGAAGGGCGTCGACTTCAGGAATTCGGCCTCTGGAGAGTCCTCGTCGTCGACCTTGACGATGACATCTTCTCACAAATCGGAATCGCGAAGAAGGGGCACTAGTCTAGGGCCCAGCCTAGTACCCTGTGCGCTGTTGGGTAACGCTAACAAGAGAGAGAGGTACGGGCCTCGGTACAGTACACCGTCAATTCTAATTGGAATTTTAAAGATGGCCCCGGTACAATCCTCTTATTCCCATTTGTACCCTTTCTACAACTTGAGAAATCTAGCAGGTAAAGGTTCATCATTTAGCCTGAAGGTCCGCCCGAAGTCCGCGGAGCCCATTGGGCTTTTACGCAGCCTGAGCCCATGAAACGGGCAGGTCGGCCCGGCTCGTAGTTTGTAATGGGTGGGTTTGAACCTATAAATTTTTACTCTGCCAGCCCATAGGCTCGGCCCGTGAGCCCGCCTGTGGTACCCGTCCATGGGCCCACCCATTAACCCAAATTCCCACAAAATCCTTTCTTTTTTCCCTTACCCAAGGAAATTTAAGCCCGCCTACTAGCCCACCCGGCTTTTGGCCTGCTCATTGGCCTGCCCGGTTTTTGGCCTGCTAGCCCGTCAATTGGGCTAGCCCGTGGGCCGGACTTGGGCTTCAATTTATGGTAGGTAGCTCGGCTTGCAAAAAATTAAAAGCCCGATCAGCCCGCCTTGTGGGCAGGCTTGGGTGACTTGGTGGGCTAGGCCGGCCCAGTCCGATGATGACCCTTACTAGCAGGGGTACACCTAGAGGTGTCAAACGGCCGGCCAGGGACGGATCTAGGATTATAAGGGGCACTTGTTAATCATAATGACAAAAGTTTTTTTTTTTAGTCAACCACAGTAAGACCATACAAAATTAAGGCATGCACTACTAACTACAAAAGTTTATAACGCGTACTTTAAATTAAATTAGGTAAAAATGAGCACAAAATCTCAAACAAAATTTTTGTAAGTATGTTTTAAATGAATATCGACAAGTTTTAGAATAATTGAGCTAGTTTTGTTAATGACTTTATTTTAAAATATTTTTTAATGGTTAAATTTAGTCTTTGTTTGGACCTTGTGGAAGGAAAAGAAAGAGGAGAGAAAAAAAGTACAGGAGAAACTATAAAGAAAGTGGGCTGAATGTTTCAAAGGTTTTTCTCTCACTTTCTTCCTCACTTTCTCTCTTTATAGAATTTTCCTTTTATGATTCCTTTATAATTTTTCCATCTCTCCCCAAATTAAGAATCAAACAACCCAGACGAAAAAATTCTTATTTTCCTTTCCTTTTTTTTGATAAGCATTTTCTGTAAGTTCCAAACAGAGCCTTAAACAGAATCATGAAAAAATGGTTCTAAATAGACAAACAATTCTTACTCTATATGATGAAATTCAGGTATAAAACTAATTATATATGTGTATTTCCGAGGTATGTGCAATTGTGTATGTTTATATATTGGGGCCGGTTCCGCTCACAAAATATTTGACACAAGTTTTTTGTGGGACCCATTTTGGAGTCCCGTGCAAATGATCAAGCTGTTCAATTTGTTTAAAACGTATTTTTAAGGGTTCCCATAAAAAATAAACTCATTCGGATATCGGTAAGTGCTTAATCGGTTCATTCAATTGGTTCATGTCAAATTTGACAGCATAAAATTGAATGAGTTGATCAAACTCTTACCGATATCTGAATAAGTATATTTTTAACAAGATTACTTAAAAACATCTTTTAAACAAATTAAACAGCTCCGATTATTTGCGTGGGGCTTCGATTAGTGTTGTGTCAAATATTTTGTGAGCGAAACCGGCCCCTTATATATTAGCATACTTTCATAATTATGCTAATTTATACAAAAATATTTAAAATTTAGGAAAAATTTCAAAATACCTCCTAACCTTTACACCAAAATTCAATTAGACTCCCAACCGTTTAAAAACTTCAATTTTACTCCCAACGTTGTCTTCCGTTAATCAAAACGCCCCATTCTGTCTGAATGACTAACAAATTCTGTTAAATAGCATCCCGATCAAATTTCGATGCCATTGTTTTGAGGCACGAGCACGAGCACGACACGACACAATACAAGCACAAGCATTGGCACAACACAACACGAATAATTGATTACAAAAGTAGATGCACATTGTATACACTATTTATCACATAATTGATGAGTCACAATGTTCATGATTATGGACATAAAACACTTGAGTTTGGATGTAGAACCCCGCTTATATAGGAAAAACTCAAAAAATCAATGCCTTGTTTTCTTCACTTTTCAAAAAGAATTTTTCAAAAAATTCTCCTTAAATTCCTCTTATTTTCAACATTTGTCTTTCTATCTCTTACCTTATAATTACCTTTACTATATTTCAAAAAAATCTTCAAAACCCAATCCAACACATAGCAAAAAGTCAAATTGACTTAAAACATGTAAGTTGGTGTCCACACCGCGTCCGCGTGCCCAGATGCAACTCCTATCTGGATGCTTCCTTCCGAACGCTCAAACAATGAGCACAACTTAGATGGCGTTCCGACAGTCGTGATTCCCGTCCGGATGGTGCACATGGGTTGAAGGAAAACTCAAATGTGTGAAGCCGGCCAAAACCTTTAGCACAACAGGTTTTTGAAAAAGCTTTGTGAACATATTACTAGTAATTTAGACTATAATAGTAGGAGTATCATATATGCCGAGTGAAGTGGTTAAAATGTCCATCCCGATGAAATGTACGTCCTTCCCGATGACCCCGGCCAACCCATGTTTATGCTGACATTCCCCTTGACAGTTTCAAAATTGCAAAGTTGTTTACTATATAGTATATATCTGTTTCTTGTTGTTGGGTCAAAAAGTATCACCCTACTGCTAGGTTTTAATCACCTTTTTGTCGAAAGTCGCAACAACTTACTTACCCATCCTTCCCTAACATTTTCACGGATCTAATAATAAACTTTTCAGGTGACAACTCATCAATATCTAAGTTATTAACTGGTGAAGAATTTGGCTAACGTATCGCCTTTTTGTGTTGATAGTAGTAACTGTAGTATAATTATTCTAGACTAGATCGTTAGTCCTATCCTATGAAAGTTTGAACCAAACTTTATTCAGTTTTGTTTATATATATGCTGAACGCTAGTGGAGTATTACGTGCAGTATGGTCTCTGACTACTGAGGCTAGCTAGCTAGCTACCACGTACAGGAGAATAATAGTACTCCCTCCCTCCACTAATAATTCTGCTACTTCAACTCCATCTCCCAAAAAGATTAAGATATTTACTTAATCACGTGCCCCCATCACATGATCCCGCTCTGAAAACTATACATGTGACAACTAATCTTTTATTCTAGCTGAGTCACGACCAAAGAACAGTCAAACCCAAACCACATGATCGATCCCACTTGCATGATTGCATCGGATCCTTTTTCTTGATCTCTTTCTTTTAGAATTAATACAAAATTAGATTCTAGCTATAACTATATATCATATCAACACTACTAATACTACTACTACGTACAACTTAGAATTGAACCTCCACACTAAATCACATCACAAGATCAGCTATTCGAACAAGACCCATCATCATCATCTTCTTCTTCTTCTTCTTCTTCAAACAGTACTACGTAGTTAATTCCGTAAGAAGAAGCTCAACAAAATCATGAAGAAGTCCTACTCTAGATCACTAGCTGCTTTTGTCCTTGCAATTCTGTTGATTCTGCATTCATGGCCGAGAAGTGGAGCCCAAGCGTCACGGGTCCTACTTACTACTACAAAACAAGATTCGTCGTCATCATCGACTTCTACGCAAGCTCTGGATGTGCAGCCACAGGAAAATCAACGGGCGGCCACCTACATGAAGGCGAGTGCTAGGGAAATACCCCCGAGTAAAGCAAACCCGACTCAGAATAAGTAAATCCTGGACTCCCAAACAATTTGAGATGGCCGGACAAGTACTAGTAGTAAACAGAGAAGAGCGATCCCTTCTGTTGTTAGGGAATTGCTACATTAATTTCTTTTTTCTCCATTTGTTAGTGCTAGTTAGAATGAATGTCATGCATCTACAATTTTGGGGTAGTCTTCAGATGTACTGTACAATACAGAGTGTTTTTTTTCTTTTCCCTCCTATGTTGGCAACAGTTTTTCACTTTCCAGCTAGCTCAATCAAGTACCATTACGCATTAGTAGATCGAGTACTAGTAGTACGTTATTTATACAAGGATGACAAAGTAGGAAAGTTTTAATAAGAACTACCTGATGTTCTTTGTTTAAGCCTTGCAACTTTCAGCCATAACAAGTTAGCTTGAGAGCTTTAAAATGGGGAGAAATACACTTAATTAAAACATTGTAATATCTTTCTTTTAACTTTTGTTCTGAAATTTTCTTTGTAAGCCATGATTCTTGTGCCGTTCTTAGGAGCAAAGATGTGTGGTCAATGAGATCAAATAATACGTACACGTACCTAGTTTGTTTTTCTTCGAGCAAGATTTTCAAATACGAGGCTAAATGTGTAAAAAATTTGCCCATTCTAATAACTTTTTTTATCTGAGAGTGATCCCTTGACCAATATTTCTACCAAGTGGCTTTGCCCTTGCCATTCCTTCTCGTCTTTGGGAACATAATGGTATATCGTTTTTGACCTCTGCTTATACATTTATGGTTGTGTCTTCATACATTCTCAACTGAATAATCATGCCTTAAGATCCGTCATTTTTATTCTATTTTGAGATGTTGATTGCTTCGCCCGGTTGAAAGCGGAGCAATTTTTTGGTTCACAATGGCCTGGTTTTGTGATGGTAAGGGCTAGGCATTGTGTCATATATATTGTACCGTATTCAAGTTGTGTCATTTCGCATTTGTACCAAAATGCATATTCACTTCAACGTGTAACGCATCTTAACGCTAACCCGACCTACTTATATTATACCTACTTAGAATCAGTCGTATTTATTTTAACTTATTCTTCTTAAAAAATATATCAGCAAAATTATACATATAAAAATATGTTACACTTGTTCAACCGTTTAAGCCAACAACAAAATGAGTACATTTTCGATGCTATTACGACCACATAAATTAAACAATCAACAAAATAAACTAACCAACAATAACCAAATCATAACATTAAAAAAATACCTTGAGTTACAACTACACGAAAGTCTCAAAATCGATTATAGTACCATTTTTGAGTCATATCCATTCAACTAAAATGGGTCACAACAAAAAATCAAACTATTCATGTCCTTGAATTACAAGAGTTCAACCTGTATTCATTCCATTTAATTTTTGTGTTGTCGGGTCAAATCAAAAAATAGTTGACCCAAAAACATATTGGGTCCGAGTCATGTTAATAGGTCGCATCCAAAATTTCCAACCCAAAAATGGTGAACTATCGTTGCAAGCAACACCATGCTTGATCTAGTTCTGACAGGGCCATGTTTTCAAAACCAAACTTGTGTTCAAAGTCAGAATATAAGAAATCAAATCTGAATTCTGAAACCAAATCAGAGCCACCGCCAGTGTAAGAAACCAAATCTAAATTCTGAAAACATTTGTTTTTTTTTTTCTGACTTAATCCATATGCTAACCCGTAATGCAAGGGATCCATTTTTCCACACTTGGGAAAAGATGCTTCCCATCAATTCAAACTAGTCTGTCAATTGGGTCATTAACTCACATGCCGTGCAATTTGGTTTCAATTCTTTATCCACTGCCTACAGAAACAGCATTTGCCTGTTTTAATGTTTTTGTGCTTTCCCCATAACAGAAGCCACCAAACTCACAGATCTTGAAAGAAGTTAGTACATCCAAGTACATGGTTAAGTAACGAAACAAAACCGATTGCCTAGTTAAAATCCAATACAAGAAGCAAATAACAAGCTCCCAACAAAGCAATTTAAATCATACAGAAGCATAACTGTTATTAAACCCCCACCAACAAATGGGATAGTGAAAGATTTTCTTCTCATAGGCGACTTATTACAGCCTCTACCTCCGAAGGAGTATATAAATGGTAAGTTGGAGCAACCTTCGCAATGTCAACATTATTGGGTGTCACCTGAGATCATACATTCAAGGAAAATGCATCATAAGAGTGCATAACCAAACTAAATTACAGCATAATAAACCAGAGCAATGCAGTGTAGCATACCTTTTCTTCCATAACTTGCTTCAAGATGGAAAGAGCTATTGTTTCGGCTTCTTTAAGAGTTATGTCCTGGAAATAAATAACCACATTGAATTCACAATGACCTATTAGCAAAATCATACATGTCGAGAGTTGAGACAAAATGAACAACCGACTTAATATTTGCCATCTGAGCCAGACAGCACGATTGCAACAATGCACACGTTCTCTTTTATTGATAAGTGATAGCAGTAATTCACTAATCTCAGGTTGAAAATAAACCATAAGAACTCAAGTAACCAAAATCATTGGAAGTTTTCCAACAGAATGACAGGCTTATAATATACCTTGTTATATTGTTCCTGCAAAGAGCTGTCAGCACCTTCAGAACCTGAACCAATAGCTTTCGCATTGCACTGCCAGAAAGTGCCTGATGGATCTGTGTAGTATCTGTGGGAAAAAGAATAATAAGAAATTATGAAATGGATTGAAGATTCGGCAAATGTAGAGAATTTTAATTTTGACTGTTCTAGTAATCTAACAAGAATCTGCATAAGCAACAATGATTTCAGCATGTAGGTGTTCTAGGTTAGGCTGCCAGAGAAACCAAGCTAACAAGAGCTTGACTTGACGAGATTGCTAGTGTGATATACAAATCAAATACCATCACATATTGTGTTTTGATACCATTATACATATGTTACTGAGTAAAAAAGCTTATATGTGAAGACCAAAGCTTGCATAAAGTGCGAGGGTGAGGCTGTGAGGAGCTGAAAGAGAAGTGTCAATATTGTTTCAGGAAAAATGCTTTAGACATCAGATACCCGAAACAATTAGCACTTACAGGCTAGGTCCATTCTCATCATGGCCAGCAATGAGAAGAGATACTCCAAATGGTCGAGACTGCAAAAAAAATGAAAACAAATAAAAGATATCAACCTGTAGAAAGAACACTGACATAACAAATTACAATTTAACACCCAATTAACACTACAATTAAACAAAAGAATGTCAAACAACAGACTGCACAGCAAAAGTCTGAAAATCCTAACAGAGACACTTGCCATGCTATTTTTCAGTTTAGCAGAAGATACACAGAATGAAATGCATAATCCTTGCCCTCAAAATTTTATTTTTTGAAGAAGAAAATAAAAGCATACTCCTTATCTTCACATATACCAGTAGATGGAGTTCCATCAATCTTCCAAGCTACCCAAGGGTAGGTGAGACCAAAGTCCCAAACACTAAGGCCTTCCAGATATGATAGCAATATATCCCTAACCAAGCCAAGCTTTCTTCATCAAATATAGTAGAACGAGAATCCAAGCCAAACAACAGAAGACCTCATCATCAGCCTTAGATCCATACCCCCAGAGGCAAGACAAACCAGCAGGCATCAGACCAACCTCACCATTGAACCTTCAGAAATTTACTGAATTGGTCACATCCTATTGCCTCAACATCACAAACCCCTCCTTGCCCTTGGAGTCCAAGGCCTTAGGCCTGGTCTCTAGAACTCCAGTTTAAGGCATGACTCTGTATTCTGTAACATGCATGCATGACACCTACCATGCAATACAGAGGAGGAAATGGGGGGAAAAGCAAGGAACAATGAAAAGTGACTACCTAACATAGATACAACATTTTTTTTGAGGTCCTACAACACCACCTGTCCCCCTCTAGAAAACTTCCTCATAAAAGTTTTCAAGATTGCTTTTTCATTTTGTGTTTTTAGAAGTAATGGACAATCTTTCTTCTTAATGGTGCATCACACCAAATTCTTCAAATAACTACTAAACAGATTCTAGAGAATTGAAATGAAACCTGGTTTAGTTTGTATCTTGGGAATATAAATGGAATCAAGGAAAATCAAGGACAAGAAAAGCTAGTGAACTGCCAGTTCAATTTTCAGGAGGCTGGTACGAGCAAAAAGCTTCCACATATGTCAACAGTTACATCAAATAGACTACCAATCACCATAACATAAGTAGAAAGAATCATAAAAAAAAAAACCAGGCAGATTAAGCCATTTGACTACAAATCACAAACAAGGAAAGGAACTATCACTATCTTCAAGATAAGCAGCTAACCATAGATTCTTCATCTCCTTCACCAAATCGCAAGGCCAAGTCACAGAGAGCTTGTGTAGTAGACTCAACAGTCATGGGCTCACCATAAGAGAATCTATGATTCTGTTGAAACAACATTATCATTAACTGAGCAATACTAAATTCCTGAACAAGAAAAATTACAATGATGGTGATGATTACTTGAGTTTCAACTCGAGCATGTTCAACGAGAGTGCGAGCATCAGCAATTAGCCCACTCATTGCACAGCCAATGTGATCATCAATTTCCATAATTTTCTCCACGCTGCTGGGCTCCTGCATTTGATAACGAAAAATAGCCTATGAACTCACAGTACTTTTGTAAGACCCGAATTTTGACTACTATGATTATTTATGCAAATGGTGGGTTTTAGGTGGTGCTTTGAATTCGAATGCATTTACAAGTATAAAGAAAATGATAAGTTAAGAGAGATTAGAAAAGAAAATGTCTATGTGAAACCCGGCTATATTAAATTGTAATACCAGTAAGGTCTCAATTCTTGAATCTAACCCAAAAATTCGGTTCATTAATACTTTGTCTTGTAGCATGACAAAAGAAGGGATTTGTTTTACTAAATAAGAGTAGATATGTTTTGTGCATGGGTCTGGCACGTGGAAAGCAGGCATACCAAATGGGTTTCTATGATGACAACAAATAGGGTGACAAGGACGGAGGTGATTGAAAAGGGAAATAAAAAGGGAAGAATAGCGAGAGGAAAAAGGGGAGGGAGGGGGGAGGAGGAAAAAGGAAATGGGGTTCACGGCTGTTTTTTTTAAGTTGATGGGATTAAATGGAAAGGGCCGTGGGCATATGAATTGGGGATGGGTTTCTATAGACTTCACCAATTGTTTGTGAGTTTTGATAATTTTGGCATGTAACGATACTGTCGTAATGAGAAGGACGAAGTATGTGTGGTGGTTTCTTGTGTAGGTATTAGGGAGGTGTTTTGGATTTTTAATTATTGATTATGATACTTTGTGGTGCTTATGGATGCGAGTCGTTACAACTTTAGAGCTCCCAATCAAACAAAAGCATTTATGAGACAAAGAAGAACCAAGAAACCCAATTTAAACTCCAATGGGCGTACAGGCGCATTACAGTAGCACGATGGAGGCGTGTCATACAGATCACAAGATAGAATAGGCTAATTGATAGGGCTCTATCAGGAGACTCAAAATTCTCTCCAAGAATAACTATATTTGTAGTGGTCTGCACAGCCTTCGCTTAATCAACAGTCAATATGTTATGTGCATGACTGTAGCCGACAGAACTGTCACCTCAGTACCTTACTGTATGATAAAATCTGTACAAAATAACAGCAAGGTTTCTATTCTGAACTCTCTAAAGTTAGAATCCCCACTCACGTAGGCTTATGAGATTTTATGTGCGTCCCAACTTTTTAATAACCTGTTATAGTACATGATTGGAACTCCTGAAGTTTGTTTCCTTCAAAGCTGAAGCTCCTAAGATCCAATCAGGTTTTTCTTTTTCCAACAAAACAACGCTAGAATTTTTCGGTCTTTTTTTTACCATACCCACCATCTTGGCATATTTCCCACCCTCTCCATGTAACAACAATCATCAAAAACAATAATCCAACACATTCTGAAATTTCAGCATACAAATTTCTCATTTTTTTACAAGGGGGAGGAAAGTAGGAATAAGTAAGACAAAGACGTGGAATAAGTTTGCATAATAGAGGCAATAAGTTTGCGAAGTACGAAAGCCAGCTCTTTTTTATGGAAAAGCTTGGAATTGGTTAGATTTACAATTTCCTCATAATTAAAAAAACTAGGCCGCAATAACTAACATTTAATGCTTCTTTCGGTGAAATTGAAATAAAGCTAATATATCAAAAGTAGACGATAACATGAACTCCATAGGACCATACATGAACCTAACATTTGGTGCAAGTGGGCTAGCATAACGCGATAAAACAATCACAATCATAACATAGAAGATGAAAACGAAAATGGAAGAGATGGAAGGAAAGCAGGCAGACCAGGAGTGGTGAAGTGATACGCTTCTCAACAGCAAGAACAACGCCCTCCTTGGTCTTCAACCCAATTGCAGTGGAACCCAGCTGTTTTAATCACAATAAAATAAAATAAAAACCACAATGTCCTCTTAGTGAGAAGTTGATCTAATATCCAAAGTTACAAGTGTCAAAAAGAATTTGTAGTTGTATTGTGCATAGACAAAGCTAGCAGAGGTTACCTTAATTGCCTCAATGGCATATTCAACCTGAAACAATCGACCTTCTGGAGAGAATGTATTGACCCCTCTATCGTATTCAGTCCTTCAATTACAACCCCAAAAGATGATTTTAGGCAAGGAGATAAGCATAATAAACCATAAAACATATATATAATACCAAACATCGACGATCTCAAAGAGAATCATAAAAACCCTAGATTCGTAGTCAGAATGAGAACTGACCTTGTGAGAAACATCTTCTCTTCACTCAAAAACCTTAATAAAAGCTGCCCAACAAAAACACATGATACATAAAGGAGTAGAATTTAACAAAAGTACACGAAAGGATATATAGATATTCAAACGAAAAAAGGCCAGGGTTGTAAATTTAACTCACCGATTGTTGTTAGGAGAGAGAGAGAGAGAGAAAGAGAAAGAGAGAGAAGCTAGTCCAGTCCTAGTATTTTTTATGTGCTTTCGTGAATGGAATCCTTCTTCTTGCTATGCAAGATAACTATGGTGCGGGGGAGGGAGTACAGAGAGATTCATGGAGCTTTTCAGCGTAGGAAGTTCGGGTCGAACGAAAAAAAGAGGAGAGTCCAGCTAACTCGAGTCCAAAGTTAAAAATACTTTTTGGTCGGGCCCGTAGGCCCCTACAATGTGGACCCACGGTTACTTCACAAATACACTATATTAGGCCTGTCCAAGCTGATGGAGGCCCATTTTAAACAATTCTAAGACATATATCACCTCAAAATCAAAGATCACAATTCACAATCCACCCGGTTCGATTTGGATTTTGAGAGAGGTTTTTGAAAGTAATAAATGAAGAGGGATAGATAGAAAAAATTTATTGAAGATTGTGCTCAGAAATTTCGAGGCCCCAAAACAAACAAGACTAACCTTGTTCATGCATGATACAATAATCTCTCCTATCAATTGGAAAAAAAATTGTACACACTGTACACACGCAAGGTCACCAAAAAGAATGTAATAAAAAAAAAAACTACATACTCAAGTTAGTTATGACTTTTCATTTTGCACACGGGGAGAAAATTTTCTTGATCGCTATTCTTGGACTGTAGATTTTTTTTATCGATTATTGTTTCTTCATGATGTGAGGAATTTAAAAAATAAAAAATCACGATTAAAATCTAATTTTTTTTGAATAAAGACGAAAATAAGTCAATAAGCCAATTTTTTCTTCTTTATTCAAAAAAAATTTTGAATTTCGATCGTAATTTTTTTCTTTTTAGATTCCTCTCATCATGAAAAAATAATAATCGTAAAAAAATCAACGAAAAATTAACAAATGCAAAAAAAAAAAATTGAATAAGAATAAAAAAATAAACCATCTGGCTTATTATGCCAAACAACTAATTGCATGGGAATCAAATGGATTAAATATGAATTATGATGGGGGTACCTGTATGATGCTGAGTAGTAGCTTTCTTTTTGTTGTTTTCTATTAATAGAGGCACATGGATAATGTCACACTAAGACGTCAATTTTGAATCCAAATTCGAGATTTTTCTTATAAAGTATCATCGTATTGTTAACAATCTTTTGAATTATATATAATAATAAGAATATATTTTGTTAGTTCTATCTCTGAATACTCAAAGTTTCATATCTAAAGTGAGTTTTCAAGAAATTGCTTGAGTTACTCTCCAGAATCGTATCGATTGGTTGAAAAGCTTAAAAGAGAATGTTGTTAGGGGGGAATGATACCCATTGGTACCATTACGTGTGCTTTATGGTCCGGAAACCATATGGGTTATGTTTTGGTGTTATAATTCATATGTTTTTGAGGTTATGGTGTTGGCAGATCCTAAGACTGGTGAGTGGAAAAACCTTTACGAATTTGATTTGAGTGGGAAAAGGAATATGATAGGTTTGTCCTTGTTCAAGAAGACCTCTCCTCCAAGACGTTTAAAGCTTAGACCTGTTGCGTGGGTGAACAACGGTGAAGTAGTGGTCTTCACTACATTTGACCTTGCAAGCTCGAATTATACATATTGCTTACAATGTCGAGACAGGAGAAACTTACTCTTTCAATATGTGCGAGAAGAATTACGGCACCCCCTTCTGGTGTTCCCATGTCAACAGCCTTGCCTCATTTCATTTGCCACAAACAATAGTAATTATTGGTGCTTGTAGGCATGCCAGAAGCCTTGATTTGATGATGCCATGGCCCATGGGATTTGTCCCCGTCTATTTAAAGAACTGTACTTGTATTTATTTGTTTGTGTTTTTGAGGAGGAGTACTTGTATTTGTTTAACCAATTTATTTATGGATGCTTTTGTTTTTTTCCTAATTTTTTTTTTTTAGCTGTATTGGTGGTAGAGTCCTTTGCCTGAAATGGGTTTCTTGGAACTTTGCTTGTGTTTTTCTTTTGGGTTTTGTGAGGGTGTTTTGTTCGGCCTTGCTTTGTCTCATTGTTTTGTGCTGGCTATTGTGTGAGTTATTTGTATGCATGTTTGTACTCGTATGGTTGTACTATTTATTTGGTTTCTATGATATTAATGGGATGATATTGTTCGTCAAAAAAAAAAAGTTCGAGGCTCCTTCACCTCTTGTCCATTTGTTTTTTCGAAGTAATTCAACCTCATTTACTTGATTGTTAGAATACCTTTTTATTGAGGTTTAGGCGACGTGCATCTTTTAAGTCGCATTTGGTTATGTAATAGGACAAGGGGTAATTCATAATACGACAAGGGGACAAGGATTATCCAATCCCTGATCGTCATCAGATTGAATTACTCCATTTTCGACGGATATATGTATTGTACACTATGTAATTAGCATACTAACTGGAATAAATAGAGTCCAAACATGACATTAGAGAAATGAAACTGAGCATAGGAAACTCTTAAGAAGAATTAGCCATGCACATGGTTGCCAAGCATTAATTAGCTTCATTTCTATGCCTTCTCAAATTCTATAAAGATGATTATTATTACAAGGAAAGCAACCACACGAAGTTATATGACCAGAAAAACGGGAATTTTGTGGGTTCGCCAATGCCTTCTGTACTTGTTTAGCTGTCCTGTGAATTTGGTCAGAGTGCTGTAACTGGGCTGCAGCTCTCTTTTCCTCAGCCTTCCTGTGAACAACACCCATTCTCTTCATCAACTTCTCTTCCAAATTTGATCTCATCTTCTCAATTTTCACCTGAAAAATCGTTCCAAAATATAACTAAATTATAACCCCAAGTAAACCTTATCAAATAGCTAGGCAGGCTAGCGATGAGTTTCAAAACATGATATATTGCTGCTACCAAATGAGAATGTTTTCCAGCAACTCGTTTAAAACCTTAGGCTGTTAGATCAATGGCTAACCTTATTATTAACGTTATTGAACAAAACATAATAACTATGCCCGTGCTGCTATTGGGGTTCTAGCTACCAATTTGTCTCAAGGACAGAACCAACCAGGTTTACGTTTGAGTCAGAAATCCACTAAATGTGTCATGGGTTTTCTCGTTTGAGCAAGCAAGCCTTTTGAATGTTTCAAGGGGGGTTTTTCATTCGGGCAAGCCTCTACATGTGTCAGGGTTTGTACAGTAGCTACGGACTGAACCCATGAAAAATACAGAAGATTACATAAATGATCGAACGGAAATTCTAAAGAGCTCTAGGAAAAAATGCAAAATTGCAGACAAAAAACCAAGAACTGCTACTTTGGGATCTTGTATTTAACAATTTAATATTATTGGTTAAACAGTAATCGTGACACGTTTTCTCCTACTTCTATCCCTGATTAACGTTATAATTCTTTTTCTAACTTTGTCAACATTCCAGACGAGCATGCATAGCAGCTGGTGCTCCTATTTTCTACACCAAATTTTGCTTTATGACTGCACATGGAGTGCGCGCAACGTGAACTGAGAAAGTACAAATCTCCCCCAATAATCCATTGAGCCACCCCATTAATCTCTGAGCAAGTCATTGTATAATCCACAGACAATTGCACAAAATTCTACAGTAATTTGGAGAAGCAGAGACACCCACGATTCCCTAGGGCATTTGCCAATACAGGACCCTCACATGGGCTTATGACATCAGTATTTGTCTTGCTTGATGATGGAGTATATAAAAAGCTAAGTAGTACTTCGACCTTCTGTTGCCTTTTATCCAGTGTGAAATCATGTTTGCTGAAGGAAGACACACACACACACTCAGAGAGAGAGAAGAGTGGTCGTGAATAAGCAGTGGGTGGCTCGAGGAAGATGAAGCCAAACAATATGCCAGACAATGCCTTCTAGTAACAAAACTATTGTCCACGTAATTCTGCCCACTTATTAGTAGCGTATATCCGAGAAACCTAAGCCCTTTTAGTACTTTTCAATGCCACAACATGTGTTGGTTAACTTTTAGATAGAGAGAATCAATCAAGAATCATTTTTAAGTGGTCAATCATATGGTCAAAGTACATAGCTGAAGCCTATGATTGCATCTTACAGTTGGAAAGTGATTTATCGACCAAAAAACTAAGGAAAATAGTTTTGTTCTCCCAACGCTTTTCCTTTTTGTCATAACTCAGTGAAACATAGAGGAATTTCAAATGCAAGACAAGAAGGCAAGAGGGTCGGAGGAGAAATTATTAAGTGGCGGTGCTTCAAGGGCCTCCGCCACCCCATATTCACGCATGACTCAACATGAAGTGCATGGATTCCACGTGAATGTGTGGTGGCAGAGGCTCATGGAGCACCATGTAACAGTGCTCCATGAGCACTAAATAATCACTTGGGTCGGAGAGGGTATAAAATAAGGTTACCAATGATTATTTTCCCTTTTCTTTTCTTGTCTTTTCTCTTCTTGGTGGAAAGCGGTTTGGGCACTACAAGGTTGTCCCATGGAGACCTAGTTGTCGTGGGTTCGAGTCGGGCAATTAACCATTTTATTTTATGGGATAAGGCTGCGTACGTCCAACTTTTTTCTAGACTTGCAATAGTGGGAGTTTTTTTTTTTGGGTAAGCAAATACAATAGTGGGAGTTTCGAGCACTGGATAGCCTTTTTAGTTGAGTTGGGTTGGAAAATGAGAAAATAAACATGCATATGCCAATAAAAATCCTCTTTTGCTTCATTTTCCTTTCCTCCAATATCCAAACATAGCCATAATGAAAGAGGAACAGTTGGAATGAAACATTTTGACGTAAATGCAGTTATCCAACCATGCTCTTAGCAATCAAGGCTCAAGATGGTAAAGAAATGGAAGCCATATTGTATTGTAAATGAGAACTAGAAGTTACCTCAAGCTTTCTTGCCTGAGCTTCTGCTCTAGCACTTTCGAGATTCACCCAAGCTTGAATTTTTGCTTCTTCTCTCTGATACCTACAAAGCCAATCACATTCAAGACAAAAAACAAGAGATAGAAAACAAGAAATTATATCAACCCAACACCCATTTCTATTCTACCTAATGCAGCAGTTGCTCTTTCCCTCCTCTTCCCACGTACAAAACCTGGGCTCTGAAAGACTCTTCCTACAGTCACTGCTTATGTCAAAGTGCCTCAAGCTCTTTGATATCTCCTCTTCCTCCTCTTCCCTTGAGCTCCAGGTTGAAACAACGGAATCGAATTGTTCCCCAATTTGCAACTTAGCAATATGACAATCTTGCAACTTGGCAATATGGGTGGTATGGGAGTTGATTATGGCCAATGGGCCTGACCTGTTCTGAGGGGTATTATGTCGGGCAGGTGATGTGCTCTTGAAAGGTGTGTGGTATCTTGATGTTGTCGAGCTGCTAAGGGGAGTCATCTCCGTCCCAACATCTCTGTGTTTTACCTCATGAACTCCCTCTGTTGCTGCCTCTGTCATGGAATTTCCCCCCAAGTTTGGAAATACAAACCCCTCGCTCATTGGCTCTGAGGATCTAAATTTTGGGAAAATTGGTTCTACCTCTTTTGTGAATTTATCTGCAATGAGGGGAAAAAACAAACAAACAAGTGGAAATCCATACTGGGTATTGCAGAGTATAAAAGACCGAAATTGAGTCGTGGCATAGGGTTTTCGTAAAAATGATCACAATCTTGAGCACAATGTTTCTAGATATATCTTCAGAAACAAAAAAAAAAGGGTTATACAACAACAAAAAGGTGAAAATCATATAAAGCGTTTTGGATGGCAATTGAAGGAGTACATTTTTTTTAATTTTTTTGGAGTACATAGGTAGACAAGAAATAGGGAAGTTAGGAAATAAAGCCAAAGGTTTTCTACCTTTTAGACGTACATTTGCAGAGGCTGAGACCCCATTGAAAGCTCTCTCTGAGATACTAAGAACTTCCATAGCTGTGGACCCTTTAGTGCTTGAAACTGACTTTGTTACCTTTTCCTCTGTAACCCTTGTTTTCTCCGCAAATACCTCAACTTGTGGTCTACATCCCTCAAATTGTTTGAGAACTTTTGTCCCTTCGAATGGTTTTGACCCATGAGTATGATGATGAGCAGGGGAGGCATGGCAAGAACTGCTTCCATTAAGCCACTTTTCTGCATCATCCCACTTGGAAGGAAAGCTTTTTCTTGAAGAGAAATTCCCACTAGTACTGAATCTGAAAATGGGTCTACCAGTTGTGGAAGGACCTTCTGGATGCCTCTTTGTGACCGAACTCACTCCCTCTCTCCTCCTCTGATCACCTGAAACATCAAGAAAACCTCTGCTCTCTGTGCTGCTGTCGTGATGATTTTTCATTGGAAATGAACTCACAAAATCGGAGGTCTCCTTGAGATTGAGCTTGCAAAGTGGTTCTGGAAATAGATCCTCTATTAATGGTGGCTGCTGAATACACAAGCACATAAAAAGTAGCAGAAAATTAGAAGAATGCATTGTAGTAATTGTCATTAGCACATGAAAATGGAGAAATGAATCACAGCTCTTTACCCCATGAGGTAGAAGAAAGGATGGAGCTTCTTAATAGACGTTGGAGCTTGGGAGATCCATAGCTGTGATTTGGGGCAATCTCTGAAAGGACCTCAGTTCTTTTGCTTGGTGATGTTGCCTATATCAACCCCATTTCAATTGTCCAACTATGGTTCTCTGCATTTATAAAGTGACAGGGCTGGCAGTTGAACTGTATTGCAGTGTTACTCAACTTAGAAAAGAAGCCTTCACCGATTTGGAAATCATGTGCTAAAATACTGCTAGTGTCTCACATGTGGGAAGTAGAAGTTAGGTTCTCTAGACTAGTCCAGTAGGCCACTTGGACGTATCCAAATTAATCTAAATGAAACAGAGGTGATCAGTGCAACCTTGAGCTTAGTCCGGGTAGTTTGTGGGCGTGCTCCCCTACCCAGGATTCAAATCTTGGGCCAGACTGCAAAATAGTAGTAGTTTCTTGTAAATTTTCTAATCCCAACATGGATATAGCCTACCTTTAACGGGACCGGAGAGGAGATTAATCGATGCACGCATAAGCTAATCTGGACACCTTTGGCCGTCTTTCCAAAGCCCCATATCACATGAAGGTAATTTGTATTTTATCATGATTCAACAATTATAGACTTGCGCTTTCATGACATTTGCCTTTGAAAATGGACTGGCTTCTTTAATTTGGGTCCATTGTTGTTAATCTTTCTTAATTTTCTACGAAGGAGATTTGGGGAGTGAGATGTTGATTCTGTAATCACTGAGGAATGAGACGTGAAAAGAGAAGGAGCTTTGGGAGGTGGAATAAAACACTCTATCATCATATATATATATATATATATATATATATATATAATGTTGTACGTGTTAGTGCAAAGAGAAATCAAATAGATATCTATTCAATTGATTGTTACCTATGAATGCTGGGTCCGGCCGGGGAAGGTTTTTGTTAGCTTTGAGTTTTAATGTGAATTACACAGTTACAGGTTATTCATCATTCATCACAAGCGTCTCTAGTTATTTTTGTTTCGTCACAGATAGGCATTAGGCACTACTTTTTCCTGCATGTCTTATTAATTGCATGCTGTCATTATTGAGTAAAATTAACCAGGCCGGGCATGTCCTTTTGATGGTGGTGATGCATGCATGTTTTAAGCTAGCCCGTGAACGTACTACGTACACTCATTGCTATACAATTTTTAGGTAGGTACTAGCCTGTTAAACTCATCTATGCCTACTCATTGCCTAGGTACTCTCTCTCTCTCTCTCTCTCTCTCTCTCTCTCTCTCACAGAGAAGAAAACAGAATGGGTGGAGGTGGTTAGCAAGAATCTTTACCTACTCAATAACGATCAAGAAATCGTTAGCAAAACAGAAGACAGTCAAGATTCTTCTACTACCTACAGAGGAATGATTCGAGCTAAGGCTGTCAAAGAGAAGACCCAAATTCTTTTACCTCAGAGGCTCAGAGTATAATCATAACCCCATTCTAGCCAAGACTGTTGTAGGCAAGAGTCTTGTACTCAGGCATGGACAAACACAGGAGCACGTGCCCCCAGTCAATTTATTTTTTTAAAAAAAATTAATTAGACACGTTAAATATAAATATGTGGAAATACTACATAGGTAGAACTTTTGCTCAGTGGTTGGTGATTGTTTTACAAGTGTCCGAAACGGGGTTCGACTCCCACTGCTTGACACCATTAACTTTTTTTTCCTTCCCAAAAACTCCTCTCTCTCTCTCTCTCTCTCTCTCTCTCTCTCTCTACATAAATTCTCACTAATTAGAAATAAAGATGATTCATTTAGCATTAATTTTTTTTCACAATTTGTATTTTTACTGCATATTGCATCGCGGATTATGATGATGTTAATAAACACGTAAATTAAATTCACAAACATGTCAATTTATAGACTTATGTGAATAAATTAAGAATTACAATTCCTTCCTTTTTTACACTTAGGGTGAAAGAGGGACTCTCATTTTCCCCGGCATCCCTTCAAACTTGTCAATTTATTTGTCAAATCTTTTTGGTGCTCACCAAAGGTGAAAGCATAATGTGGTGTCTCTTCCTTTTAGAGATTTGAATTTATGCTACTCGTTATGGGAGAAAACGAGATGCAGCGGCTCTCCCTACTAGAGATTTGAATTTATGATGTCTATCGGGAGAGAAAGCGGGATATAGTGGTTTCCCTGAATTCAATTGGTACCACCCTCGTATTCAAATTCAAGGTTCGCCACTGATTGGGTGGTAACTCTTTTTTTTAAGTAGAAATTGGTACCCCCACTATAACAAATTCCTGAATCCGTCCCTGCTTGTACTTTGCACACAGTACAAATTTTTATGCACAATAGTTTTGATATTAACAAAAAGGGTTTTGGCATTAGCACCACCTTTTCAAAAATTACAGTACAATTAAGGTTTGAACAATAATAGCAAGTCAAACAATGTTTTGCAATAGAAATTTATGACGTCAAAATATGGTCTCATGAGATCTGAGTGGAGAAAAAAAAAATTAGAAGGTTTTGGCTAAAATTAGAAAGTTATGACGTCAAAATATGGGCTTGGTGTTTTCAAGAACCCTCCGACGAGTAAGAGTAACCGGAGAAGAATTAGAGTAATTTGCAGAAGAACCGGCCCTGTTCCGTTAAGAGAAATAAGTATTTATTTTTTAAATAAATACTTATTTTTTTAATTAAGAGTGGTGTATTGTGAAAGAATTAATTATCTCTAAAATAAAAAATAAGTACTTAAAAAATAAGAATATTAATGAACGGATTATGGTGCCATATTCCTTATACTTTTACACGTAGAACTCCTGTGCAACCCCACGTTAAAATGTTGCACATGCATGTTGAAGAAGTTAGGATTTGGTATGCAGCCCTATGGGGAGGCTTGGCTGTTGTGTTGTGGAATTCGCATCATAAATCTCTACCTTTGAGGAGTAGGATCAATGTAAACTTAACGACACTTACAATACGGAATTTATTACAAATATTTTGAACAAAGTCAAACTAATTGTCTACTTGATATAAAACGGGAAAAATGTAAGGCAGTTGATGTCTTTCATCCCAACCGGTCATGCACATTCTGCTAAAATTTCATATTTCCTAGGAGTCTCAAAAACCGTAGAATTTTCCGACACTCGAAATCCAAACAAAATGTTGAGCCAAATATATATATACACACACACACACACTAGTAATTGCCAGGCACGGTACAAATGCTTTCTAAACATAGTCTAGCTAAATGAAGTATCAAACCCCATTTTTCCGAAGTTTTGTGTGTGGATACAATGGTTCTTTTTAATGCCATCTCGCATGAGGTGAGTCTTGGATATGCATATAGTTCCACCTCATGCGAGAGGAGCATTACAAATAACCATGAATTAGAAAAAAATTTCTTCTCCCAACAAAATCTACTTCTCGCAAATTTTCATTTTAAGAATAAGTTTCAAACATGGTCCATCTAACCAAGTTCATAAAATAGTCTAACACAACAAATACTACCAAATCTATTTAATTCCGTTAGTTGCATTTAGGGATAACATTAGAGGTATTAAGAATGTATAATTATACAGGATTCCAACTCGAATTCAATTTTTTTAACGTCTACTCATTCAAAAGTGACACCTATATCGCACTTGTTTCTTTAACTGACCTAGAAAAATAGAAAAACAAAATAGTTCCAAGATTACATATAAGTATATAACCAAGAAAGGAGTAGAGTTTGAAACTCTATCTACCTAAAAAGCTCCAACAAAAAATCTACAATTTTCAATCTGAGACAGATTATGAAACTCCAAATCATCTAAACCAACAACTTAAGTTGTATTAAACAATAATTTTGTTCTTTTACATATTATTTAAAAAGAAAAAGAATCTCACACGAAAAATTACTATTGGCCGTAAAGAATTACTTTTGGCCACGAAGAATTACTAATTGCCGCAAAATATTACTCTTGGCTGCAAAAATTACTCTTGATGGCAAAAGATTGCTCCAAGCCGCGAAGAATTACTTTTGGCCACATTGAATTGCTTTTAACCACGTCAAATTGCACTTGGCTGCATCGAATTGCACTTAACCGCATCGAGTTACTTTATGGTCTCATAATTCGATGCGGCCAAGAGTAATTAGATGCGGCCAAGTGCAATTCGATGCGGATAAGAGTAATTCGATGCGGACAAAAGTAATTCGTAGCGGGGGAATCCAGAAAGTCAGAGAAGGGATCTCGATGTGGCTAAGAGTAATTCGATGTGGTCAAAAGAAATTCAAAAAGCTTTTCAATTTAACATTCAGCTTTTAATACTTAATTGTTCAGCTCTCAATTTCAACTTTTCAATTTTATCAAACTGCTCCAAAAATTTAGGAGTAAAACAAGAAGACCAAGTCAATGGATTCTATTTCTTCCACCCCACCTTTTATCTCTCTAACTGTATATATTGGAGTACCTCATTTACAATCGCCGGCAGAACCTCAATCAACTCTCACTCACAACTTTGTCCGAACCTGAACCATTTTTGCCATCCAATTCCTTTTGGAAGGTATGAATACCCAGAATTCGTACGGATTTCTTACTGTTTCTTCTACAATTGTTTTTGTGGGGTCTGATCTGAACTTACACGCCGTGTTTGTTTTCGAAGAGTTTTGGTAGAGGTAGATTTCGTCATGTATTGCTGAATTACTCCCTGATTGTTTGTTGGTCTCCCCTGATATGTTGTTGATTTTTTGTTCTTTGAATCCCTCCTTTTCATGGTTTTTAGAACCTTCGAGTTATTCGGCTGAGGGCTTACGCAGATAGCGGCATCTTGTAATTCTGTCATTTCATTCATCACAATTCTTGTGTTTATTGCTCTTGACATTCCATCAAAAAGCAAACATTTTTAACTGGATTTGAATTAGATGATTCCCATTCAGCGCAAAACTGTTCACGTGCTAGTTTCTGATTTTAGATGATGCTGTTGTCCAGTAAAGATATACAGTAAGAACATTTTACTCTCCCACCGTTGCGATTATATTGTTTCTTCTCCTTTATTTCCTTCTATCTTTTGGCTTAACTCATATCAGTAGCACACTTTTGTTGGTTTTATATTTGTTCATTAGGAAAAGAAAGACTCTTCAGATGAGAACCGAGTTTTAAAGGTGACGAAATGCAAAGCAATTGGAAGGGAAATTTTCCGCAAGATGTTGTGAACGAGATACTCCTAAGGCTGCCCGTAAAATCCCTGCTGCGATTCAAGTACTGTGTCTGTAAGTTCTGGTGTGCAGTCATCGAAAGCCCTGGTTTTGTTCGCAAGCACTTCAACCACGAGAACAATTGCACAAGTCTCCTTCTTTATTATAGTACTTGGGACAATGAATGAAAGAAAAGGCGTCTCCTTTTTGCCCGATGAAACACTGTTAGGCATTTCCTCCTAGTCAAATGAAGTACGTAATTGACTTTATACTGAGCCCAGCCCACACATTGTAGGAAAACTTATTGGCCCCATTGATGGCTTGTTTTTCGTGCAGAATGGTGGGTTTGACAGTGGTGATTCTATGAGTTTGTGGAACCCTTGTACAAGAGAGTTCAGGCCCCTCCCTATGCCTAGCCTCCTCCCATTATACAGTACCACCTTATTTCCACGCCCAGCACGTATTTGGATTTGGGCTGGACCCATTGACTGGAAATTACAAAGTTACTTACTTGGATCCGCTTCATGGTTGATGACCGAACGGGGAGAACCCACTTCCTTATTATTTTGTGGTTGCAGTCTATACTTTAGGTAGTGATACATGGGAGATATCTCGATCCTCTCACACGTAAATACGATGGGTTGGTTACCTAGCTACATAATTCTTTGTCTGCCACATGTATAATACTAAATGGAGTTTAATCATTACTGGTTGGTATCTTATGATCATGCTAAACATATATACGATCTTAGCTTCCTTGCATTTGACATGCATGTGCTGCATGTGATGTGTTTATAGAGGGTCTGGCCTGATCATCCTGAAGGAAATCGGGGGCCGAACTCCCTTGCATTGTGCAACGACTATATTGCTCTGTTCCAATCTAGTCAAAACTAATAATGAGTTGTTCCAATCTACTAGTACTATTGAGTATTGACATATGATGGGTGGGTGATGAAGGAGGAGGAAGGGTGTTGGAACAAATTCAGTAATAAGTTTATGAGTACGCCAGCCTGTGAGGAACGGAACATGCACGTAAGCACATGTGGCTGTCCACATGGCAGTAAAAATGGGCCTCAATGTCTCCCAAACCCACCTTTCAATCTGGTTTCCCCCCCTCTCTCTCTCTCTCTCTCTCTCTCTCTCTCTCTCTCTCTCTCTCTCTCCTAAAACAACTGACCGTGATCAAGTTTGAGAGCAACTCTTGTTCTCTCGGTTGTGAAATCTCCCGTACTCTCAGCCGAGTGATTCAAGAACCCCCATTTGATTACCACCAAGAGGCATATTTGGAGACAACTTAGACAAGGTAGCCTTCTCTGTTTCATTTCAGAGCTTCTTTTCCTTTTTGTATCATTATTCTTACAACGATTAGACGGAATATTGATTGACTAGAGATCGGGCTTACAATGCACTTCAAGTGCTTGTAGATACGCCTGAATGAACATATGTGTTTGGTGGTTCGACAACTTTATTTGTCATATTTTGTTATTAACTACACTCTTTTTTTGGGAGAATTTGCAGAATTATAATGCTATGGCAAGACTATTGAAGGTCCCATTTCGTTTCAATCCAGCTATATCGTACAGAATCATTGTTCTTGAATCAGTGAAATAGCTTTGGACCAGGACAACTGAGATCAAACGATGCCAAGCTATTACTGTTGCTAAGGAAGGCCAACTGTATGAGGGTTTTATTGATCATCAAGGCTAACTCTATGTAATCCCAAAGGATGTGACCTGATCTTTAATTTTCTATTGTTTTCCCCCATTTTATCCCGTGATTCCATTGTAATATTCTTTTCTTTGTACAGCACACCAGATCATATGGTCTTGACATAATGACATGTTTGCGTGATCATCGATTAAGTATTAGTCGTGTATTAGCTCATATTGCATGCTCCCATGAACTCAATTGGAATTATATGATCTTTATAAGAAATTAAAAAAAAAGTGATAAAAATTGCATCTTATTGGAGTTGTTTACATATCTTTCATTTACTACCTTTCTCACTTCCGAAATGTCAGCTGAATGATCGCTAGAAGAAATAAATAAAGTGATAGAAGTTACATCTTATTGCTTTGTGGTGTAGTCTTATTGGGTTTGGCATGATATCAAGAATATAGTTCATCATTTTGACATAAATGCATATTAAAATTGAAACAAAACACAATCTAAGACAATAGTCCAACTATAAGACAATACTTCTTCATCAATTTGACTAAGAAACAGAGCACAATGAAATTCATTCACAATAAAATTATTACATGTTCGAAGTGTATCATTGCTTCAATACAAGTAACCAATTCATTTCTCGGTCCAAACAAAAAAAATTCATACATCAATGTCCGAAAAGATATGCAATGTTATTTGACAAAGTAAGAACTGGTTATACACCCATCCGTCTAGCTCATGCATCCTCTCAAAGCCAAACAGGCAAACTATTCCTTCTTGCGTTCCTTTTATACTGCAAGCAATTTAAAAAAAAAAAAAACTGAATTGAGACATAAAATGGAATAACTTTCAACTTGTGCTAAATGAAACTATGATTTGCGAAATATATTGGAGAAGCAACTGTTGAGCCCACGAGATCAAACCAAACCAACCACAAACACACACAGAGAGAGACAAACAATACTCCTATTTATGTGGTTTCCCAAAGAAACAGGTAAGGAATCGGAGCAATCACACTATAAACAAGGAGTTCTCTCAACTCACTACACTCTCTGTATGATTTACATTGGCGCCTTTTTTAATAACCAGAGCCATGGTCTCCTTTTAAAGGCTGATCAAATCCGGAGCTGCAAAGCCACCCTAGACATGGTCATTACTCCAATCGATTGAGGGAAGACTTTAAGGGCAGTGGTGTGCTTGAGCACAGTGTTGGTTGTCTGCTGATGACAACCCAAACGGCTGAGGATGAGAGAGGAGTTAAGAGGATGGGAGCCACACGTCCTTCCAAGTCAACAACAAAAAGCATTAACTTTGTATTAGTGTAGACCATGTCATGAATTGAGATAGCAACTGGAAACAAGAGCAAAAAACAGCTACAAATGAGTCTACCTGGATTGAAACGAAATGGGACCTTCAATTAATACTGCAAATTCTCCCAATAAAGAAAGAGTGTTTTAATCACAAATCATGACAAATAAAGTTGTCAAACCACCAACCAAATATATTCATTGGGGCAATTCTACAAACATTTACAGTGCATTGTAAGCCCAATTTCTAACCATTCACTGTTTCAATTAATCGTTGTAAGAATATTGATACAATTATGCCCTTTTGAGCGTGATTTATGCATGCCGTCTGCCAGTATTGACCCCTTTGTGTAGTTTAACAAACATTTGTTAAAAATCTACCACTAAGTTGTGAAAATGCAGATTAAGGTTCTTGAAAACATGAGGTTCGATCCACTTAAATTTCTTTCCATGGAGGAGGTGATCAGAAAGGGTATATTTTCCATTAAGGGCAATCAAGCCGCCGGCCCCAGGCTATCAAGGGTTTAGTTCTGTGTTCTTTCAGAAAATCTGGGCTATGGTGGGGGATGATGTCTTTTTACCAGTCCAATCCTTCTTTATCAGTACTGGTACTGCTCGATCTTGATCCCCCTCCTAGTTGGTTCCTGAGGTAAGCTGTCATTTTTCTATATATGAAAGGACAATTAATATACCCATTTCTTCATGTCAAAAAAAAAACCCATTTCTTGTTTTAAAATGTGGTCTATTAGTTCATTACTACTAAGATTTTGGCTACCGGTTGCAACATATAATATTAGTATTTCCCTTATCGTCGATCAACGAGTCCGCTTTTGTTAAAAAAAAGCATACTTGATATAATATTCCTTTCCTTTAATGCAAGAGCTGGTGAGCTGGTTAGAAGGGTATCACCATTTGATTAGAAGTGAACTATATAATTAATACTTGCCCGATTAACAACTTCGATCAGAATTTCATATCTAGTACGAGGTTGATGTTATGGTTGTGAGAAAAACTTATTCACGGAGGCTCTGTGAACAGGTTGTTCACAGAGCGGCACAATCACAATCATCTATTCACGTAATTAATGGTTGAGATTTGTTTTCAATTTTAACGGATAGAAAATAATTTTTACCGGCCAAAATTGGTTTCCAATATGGGCTATCCAAAAATACTTTGAACGTGCATGATTGGGCTCCGTAACACCCCACTCACGGAGCCCTCCGTGAAAAAAAATTCTTGTTATGGTTATGGTAAATCATGATTGGTCGAATTTTGGTTGCACAAAGAAATCATTTATAAGAATATATACTCTTCTTTCTTTGAAGAGTCGTTTGCCCACATGGCTCTTCTAATTTTAGAGAGATTTAAAGTTACTTCGTCTTTTTGAGATGCTAAAATGTAAAATATCCAAACAATTGTTTATGTTATTGTTTTCTTTGAAAGTAAGATTCACTCTACTATTTTTAAGATCAACCACAATTATAATTCGGGAAAAATTCAAAAAAACTCCTGAACTTTGAATTCAATGTCAAATAGGCCCTTGAACTTAAATAAATTTTAATTGAACACCTGAACTTTCACTCCGTTATTCAATTTACCCCCTTCCGTCTCAATTCGTGATTTTCCTAACGGTAATTGCTGAGCTGGACACTAACAGAAAAAACAAAATGTTAGAGGGAGAAATTGGAGAAGAACAACAGTGATCTGGCACCTTTTTAAGGCCCCGTTCGGCTAAATAAGTCTATTGGCTTATTTTTTGTCTTTATTCAAATTTTTTTTGTGTTTTTTATTATTCTCTTTACAATTCAGTCATGCTACTTGCATATACACTTTTCCACATATCTTGCATATACATTTTTATGGAGCCCACCTCGCACTGCGATTTCTGAAAAAGTCCTTACCGATATCCTATCGAGTTGATTTTTTACAAAAACTCTTAAAAACATTATTTTAAAAATAATGAGTTGTTCGGATCATATTGGTGGGACCTGAAGTGGGCCTCATATAGGTGTATGTGCAAGATATGTGTATAAATGTATGTGTCCTTAGCATTTTTGCTCCACTTATTACCCCTACTATTTTTCAAAAAAAAAATTCAAATACAAATCCAAACATAGCAAGTTTTTCATCATTTTTTTTGAGAATTATTGTATCGTCATAACTAGAGGAATCTAAAAAGTAACAAATTATGATCGAAACATAATTTTTTGAATAAAGACAAAAATAAGCCAATTTTTTTGTTTTTATTAAAAAAATGGATTTCGATCATAATTTTTTACTTTTTAGATTTCTCTTGTTATGACGATATAATAATTTTCAAAAAATTGATGAAAAATCAACAAATACGGAAAAAAAATTGAATAAGGACAAAAAATAAGCCAATAGGCATATTTAGCCGAACGGGCCCTAAAAAGGTGCCAAATCACTGTTGTTTCCCTCCAATTTCTCCCTCTAACGTTTTGTTCTGTCTGTTAGTGTCCAGCTCAGCGGTTGCCGTTAGGAAAGTCAAAGATTGAGACGGCAGGGGGTAAATTAAATAACAGAGTGAAAGTTCAGGTGTTCAATTGAAGTTTATTTAAGTTCAGGTGCCTATTTGACATTGGGTTCAAAGTTCAGGGGTTTTTTTGAATTTTTCCCTTATAATTCCGTAGAATGTTTACATGTTCAAAAAGTTACAAAAGATGTTATGTTTTCGAGTATAAATTCAAGAAAAAAAAATCATGAAAATTAGTCGAATAATATTTTCATCTCTCAAGTGAAATTTTACAAAAACCAAACACTATGCCAAATATATATATTTTTTCTCGGCGAAATCAAGTAGTACAAACGTAGTTATAAGGTTTGAGCCATAATCAAATGCATGAAAATATATGGTGTCTATCAAACTATCACTGAACTACCAGTGTACCACTCCACTTGCATGATGCCATGTATTTTATATTCGTTCTAGTAGATAAATAAGCTCGAAAAATGATGCAAAGATGAAATGAAAGCCTAGCCTAGCTACAACGTAAATATTGTTGGAATCATTAAAAATTTCCTTTCCTTTGTGTTTCCTCTTGGACCTATGTTGATCTTTTATAATCCTGAATTAAACACGACTTATATATGTCAGTAAACTGCTACCAAGTACATTAATCACAGGGTCACGAATGAGAATTAGAATGAGCATAAGACCCAAGACACCCAAACGAAAAAAAATGAGATGCTTTTACTCGAATATATCAAGTTTCATACCAAATATTGTGAAAGTTTCTCTGTATGGAGTATTATTTTCTTAGATTTTAGAAGGAAAAGGACAATTAATATACGAAAGGTAATTCCATCACATATTGGCTTTCTTGACAAGAAACTTCTCCCTGAGGTCTGCAACATCAACCTCACCAAAATGAGTCTCTGGAATCCAATTACCGGTCTTTGGATCTCTCATCCAAAACACATCCTCCCTTTTCCCTCCCCCGGACGACACTTCTTTTTCGGGTCCCACTCTGCTCGAATCCACGGCTTTCCTTGTGCGAACTGCCGCAGTTCCCACCCTCACATTCTCTGCGGCAGCTGTGTAGGTTCGCCTGTTGGTTGCAACATACAACACAAATCCATGAATTTTAGTTTAAGCAATAAAAACAAGATAAAGTAGATTATTCTAGGCCTATATAGATTGGGGAGAAAACATTATATTGCCATGCAAGAAATTTGATTTATGCATGTGTGAACAACAACTGGCGCTAACCTGAGAAGGAGAAAAGTGTTAACAGCAACTTTGGCCATGGTTGCAGAGAGAGAGAGAGAGAGAGAGAGAGAGAGAGAGATGGTTTTTTAGGGTGAAGAGGTTTAAGGAAAAAGAGTGTGTATTTATAGGCATACAAGGTTGGCCTCATTAATTTCTTTCCTAAAGTAGCTTAGACCCGTTGGAATCTAAGCACGTTTGCCAATGGAAAATGCAATATTAAATAACCAAAACAAATAAACCCCACTTCCAAAGGAAATAAACGACCTTGAGCCTACCCCTGCTAAAAACTAATGAAATTGATCGGATATCCGGTATAACCCTGAAAGGTAAATTTTTGTGGAAAATTCTAAAATCAGCCTAATTGACTGATAATAGTAAGTGTGTGAATGTGTATTAAAGGATGTACAAAGTACATAGAAATATGTGTTTTTCTTGTCTTCTAGTATATTTATTGTCAGCCCAGTGAAGTGACAATAACAAGACCGAATTTTTTTAAGGGTAGTAGTTTAACCAAGGGGTCTGGCCGTAGGCAAAATTCTATGAGGGGGTGAGCAAGACAAACAGGAATAGTTCGAGGAATGTCTAGGTATTTAACCTATTTCTTTAAGGGTAGTAGTTTTCACCCTCCCTTTTTTATAATCACTCATATTTTGTCTTTATGCGATATATATAAGTTTATAATGTTATCCTTCTAATAGTGAAAAAGCATACAAATAAAAAGTTAATTTTATAAATTCACATCACAAAATGACAAAAAAGAAATGTGGTTAAAAAAAAGGAGTGAAAATCAATTACCTTCTTTAAAGCAAAATAAGCGTTAAAATGCTGCACGCGATTGTAAAAGGTACGTCATCCAATATATAGTAAATGAAGTATAGCATTAACAAAGATATGACGTAGAGAATGGGTACGTGTTATATTAATATTCTCGATAACTAGCAAGTACACTTGCATATGAACTTTGCATTAAAGAAGAATAAATTCGAAATTATCGCTTAACATCCGCTAGCTTTTGGCAAAAGACTAGCTAGCTGTATATATATTCGTGTATGTTCTTCCAATGCATGCACTAATTTTTTTTTTTGATAAACAATGCATGCACTAAATCAATCATGGAAGTGATCATTCATGATCCACATGGAGCATAATCCTTTGCCTTTTGGGATGCATGGTAGATCAAGACTAGAAGTACTACCGGAGGGTCTTTATATTGGAGAGAGAGATGAATTTGCACAAACTTTTCGACAGGATATATCGAAGAAATAAAGTAAAGTAACACTGTTGGTTTTGTTTGGCTGGGAGTTTAATTTAGTTTTGGTAGTAGGTGGAGAGAGAAATATAGTAATGATTAAAGAGAAGAGTAATGATTGGAGAGAGATAGAAAGAGATAAAAAATAATGATAATTGGAGAAATAGGGTAATGATTAGAAGAAAAAAAAAAGAATACTGATTGAAAAACTAAAATAAAATGTTAACCAAACATCGCTGCTTTCAGGGTTTGTTTTTTAATGGAAGTCAGAGGGCGTTCCGGTTTCCTAAAAAAGTAATTTTTAGAAAAAGAAGGTAATTTCAAGCTCAAAAATCAAGTGTTTACGCAAATAATTTTTCTACCAATATGGATCTTGTTTGATAGATCTCATCGAGATCTTTTATACGATGTAAAAAAAATCATAAAATTATTTTTCATTTTCATTATATTTGAGTTTAAAAATTGAAAAAAAGAACATTTTAAAAAAGAACTTTTAGTGGAACACCCTCTGACTACTAGCTTGTCCGTCTATTTTGTCCGTCTATTTACGGAGTACCATAGTTATGATTTTGCAGGTTTTTTCTTACTACTCTCTTCATCATCATTCTTTAATTTGTTATTCGTCGATAAAAAATTAATTATAATTTTTAATTGGTAATATTGTTTATATGCAATATGAATCTTGTTTGATAGATCTCAATGAGCTCTTTTAAATAATATTTTCAAAATCACCTAAAAGATTATAAATTGTAAGATATAATCAATTGAAAAGTATCACGAACTCTAAAAAGGAACTAATTTTCATACTAACTGTTTCGTACTATAAAAATATATTCACATGACTTAATTAATTAACAACAAATTGTAGATGACGCTATTTGATGAAGTAGTCCCAAGCCCATGTCCGTCGTTTAACAAGGTCAAAGACCGCTTAGAGAAGGACTTACGCCGTTGTGTTCCCTTTGTACAAGCTGGAGCTAGCTAGAGAGGAGAATTTTTTAGGTTTTTGCTTATCACTTAGTGCCCTTTTAGTCGTTTGTCATTGCATGGGCAATATGTATTATATAATCTATTTTAGGACAATTTCATTTTGGAAACTCATTTACTAAATATTCCAGTGATTTGTCATTTGTGAAATACAAAAAACAGTTTGACTTACGCAATGCTTGTGCAATTTGATTTTTCACAAAGCATGCACAGTAGCTCTTGCTGTTTGATTGAGTTGTGACAAAATATGCAATATTCGACTTGCACGCGATGCATGCTCCGGCCTCTAATAGGTATAAAACAAAATGAAGGGTGGCACACAATACGCGTTTGCATTCATTCATAGATACATAATGAGACTTCAAACAACCAAATAAGAGTATAATTGTTTTCCCGTGGCTTTTGACACTTCAACTCCGTACCAATTAGCAGTCATTCGAATTTCACACTTTCATCATCCCAACATAAATTATATTGCACTCATTACTCTCACAAATAAAACAAAATGCTGTCAGATTGGTAAAAGATTAAACAGTTAATGGAGGAGCATAAACAAATGAAGTTCGATCCCTTGTAAAAGTAGAGAATACAAAACCAATTTGTCTTACTCAACACCAACGCTAGCTTGATGCAACATGAACCATTTGTGCGAAGAGTGTAGAGGAAGATGGGTACAAGTGCTGCTCGGTGGTGAAACAAAGGCAAAAAAGGTAGATTATTGGGTTGGTGATTATTTGGTGTTTGTTTGTTTATGATGCTCCTACAATTAAGTCCTCAATGAATTCAATTGTTTTTCGTGTACAATTTTGGAAATAAAAAAGCATGACATGACTTCAAAAAAGGGAGATACCAAAATGGTGCTCTCATTTTATATAGGAGTATTAGAATAGATACTCTGGCTGGTCTTGCGCACAACTAACTGACTTAGTTGCTCGGTCTTTATGGTTCACCGCTATATATTGAGACTTTGAGGGGCCTCATCCGGCCTTCAAATTATCCAATCAAATGCGCGCATCTCCTCCTCGTATTCGTTTCTCTCCTTATGAGATCAGATCGATCCTTCCTATAGTACGTTAAGGCTCGCATGCATGTAGTATTGCTCCATTTTTCTTGGTTGAATAAGCCGTTACAAATTCTAACCCGAACAACGAAGAAGAGTCTCTTTTGTTTTCAAATTCCAAACGCAACTTTAAATACAGTACTAGTTCTCCACGGCACTACTTAAGTCATCAGGAAGCAGAAAACTCAAAATCATCAAGTTGGAAAAGAAAGAAAGAAGAGAAAATGGCTGGGACATCAAGAAACAACCACCTCTTCGTGGACGATTTCTATTTCTCAGCTCCCAATCTTCCCAATTTCAGATGAAAAATACGCTCAAGAACTACAATTGCAAGATGCTCTCATGCAGGGCAGGCCCAATGGGAAGGCCCAAGAGGCCGCCGCCTTGGGCCTCTACATTTTGGTCAAAAAATAAGACACCCCTTTCTAGATAAGTATATATATTTTCTGTGTGCAACTATAATACAAACTCCTTTGGTGGTTCAATGGTAAAGTGTTTGCTTTTTCACATAAGATGCGGTTCAAAATCCTAGTAGGGTACTTCTTTGTAGTGTCTTTTAGCCAAAAAAAATTTCCTCCTATCACACAAATTGGAGCTCCTGTGATTTAAAATTGAGTCCATTGAAAATTATTGCAACCGCATAAGCCATTAAAGCCGAAATATTTACCATGTTAAATAGTATGAATAAAAATTATATATAGAAAAGTATTTTTGTTTATTGTTTTTAAATTAGAAAATTTATGTATGGTACTATTCCACCACTTGGCCTAAGGCATCTAAATACTTTAGGCATGAGAACAATATTAGTCTGATTGAGTTCTTTTAGCATGAAGCCATTGTTGAAAAATCTCTGAATAGCTTGGCACACTCCGGCCTTCTCCCACTTTCTCCCAATAGGATTGGAAAAAAAAACCAGGATAGCCATCAGGTCCAGGAGCTTTTAAAGAGCCAAGATCAAATGCTGCCTTCTTGATTAATTCTTCCGTCAATACTTCCTTGATCAATCTCTCATTCATCTCACTCAATATACAATTCTCCACCACTGGAAGAACCTCTGAGAAATCCCTCCTTCCAGAATGGGTGAACAAATTAGAAAAGTAATCTCAAATAAGCTCATTGATCCCTTCATCATCCTCTATCCAGTTTCCCAAACTAGATTTTAGCTTGATAACCTGGTTCCTTTGTCTTCTCTGATTGATTATAGCATGGAAAAAAGCAGAATTCTTATCTCCATACAACAGCCAGTTGATTCTTGATCTCTGATGTAGGGCCATTTCTTCCCTTAGCAACAATACCTCCAAATCCCTAATAATGTCCCTTCCCTCTCTGAACGTATCAGCAAAAAAAGGGGCAGTTTGAGTTTCTCTTATAGCAGATTCGGGAAAAGGGGAGGTATTTTCCATTTGCAAACAGTTGTTAGCTACTTGTACCGAAGATGGTACAAGTACTGTTCTCAAGGGATCCATTTAAATATTACGTTTTATTTTCTCTCTTCTCCCTAGCACTCTCTCGTTCTCTCCTTATTCTCTTTGCAACCAGCCCAATCTAACCCCAAATCGAGTCATCCATCAAAGAACTTGAATGCCACTCACTGGGATTTTGCTTCCTAGAGACACTCTCCACCAAGCTCCAGATCTGGAGCTCAACTACTGCTTTGGAATGCCCGCAAGGTTACTCCAATGACGTCAAAGGCATGGAAGATGATTTGGAGATCTGAACCTTGGAGTTCTTTGGCTGTTGAAGCCAGTTCTAGAAATGGTTGGAGGAAAATGACAAAAATAAAAGGATAAAGGAAAAGATTGAAAATATATATATTTTAATTGATGTTATGTAAAATAGATAGTGTTGGTGTAGTTGTGAAAGAAAATGTTGAAAGCTAAAATAGAATTGTAAACTATTCACGATGTAGTATACCTAAGCACAGGTAAACTTGCTCTAAAGGTGCAGTTGTTAAAGGTTAAAATCTTCCAAATGATAATAGAAGGACGAACATGAGAATTAAGTCAACTAGAGGGAGGACTACTATAATTTATCCTGGGGATGGTAGGTACTAGGAGCATATAGGAAACCGAAAACGATCTTCAAAAGCACTAGGGATGTAAACCATTGAGTTCGATTTGGTTCGGTTTATACATTTTATCAAATCAAATCAGATATTTTCTTCATTTGGATTTAATAGTTTTTTTTTAGAGTTTGTGTCATTTTTCAATCGATTATAACTTTTAATTTATAATATTTTACGTGATTTAAAAAATATTGTTTTATAGAACTAATCGAGATCTATCAACCAATATCCATATTTGATATGAAATTCAATACGGATTCGAAAATATAACCCATTTTTTGACCGATTAAAATAGAATTAAAAATCATTAATCCGGACGAAAGAGGTGCCGTTCCACTTTCCCTTCTTTTTCTAAAACTTCCTTTTTTCTAAATTTCAAACTCAAATATAACGAAAATGAAAAATAATTTTTCAATTTTTTTTGCACCGTATTAAAGATCTCAATGAGATCTATCAAACAAGATCCATATTAATAGAAAAATTATTTACGTAAATACATGATTTTTGACCTTGAAATTTACCTTCTTTTTCTAAAACCCACTTTTTTCAAAACCGGAACGGCACCTGATTTGTACATTTTACAAATCAAACCAAACTACCAAACCATATAAGAATGCTCCGGTTTTGTACTGTTTTGTTCGGCTTGACCTCATTGGAGTTACCCTTTCCGTATGCTGCTTATCAGAACTCGTTACCCGCCACGTTGGAGTTGCTCTCTCCATACGCTGCTTATCAGAACTCGAGTGATAAAATTTAATTTTGCTACAATAATAAAACCCGACCGATTGATTGGGTCCGGTTTCAATTTTCTGTTCGGTTTTGGTCAGATCTGCCAGCACATGAAATCCTTCTAGTACTTGCCTTTTTTTGGTAACCGAAATCCTACTTTTTCTGTTTCGTTCTTTATTTTCCCTCAAGATAAGTAATCCCACTCTCTCGCTGCTATTCTTCCTTCTTCAATAGAGTTCGTACTACGTAGGTTAATAGTAAAATTCTCAGAAAAGAAAGGACGATGCGTGGCGGCGGAACCATCATTTCCGACTTCATTCCACCGTCGCAATATCGCCGGCTCACAGCTCGTAGCCCCTGCAATCAGGGATCAGAGATCGTCGACTTCAATGATGATGAATTCGAGGCCGATTTTCAGGATTTCAAGGACTACTACTATGATTCTGAGGAGGAGGAGGACGACGACTTCTTTAAGCCCTTCGCTTTCTCTGCTTCGGAATCTGGGCTTCCTCATGGTAAGTTAACAACCCTTCTGATCTCATTTCGTATTCCTTTTTTAGGACTTCATCAATTGTGGATTTGAAATTACTTTCTTTATGATAGGTAATGTAGTTTACGCAAGGATTAAAGTACCTCTAATCCATCTTCCACTCTAATTTCACTAGGTAACTGTTGTTAAACCTAATCCTAAGCTCTCGCGTTTGAAACCTCCTAGGTATTACCAAACCCTTTGGGACCAGTCCAATCCGTACGGGATTTTGAGCTGGCCCAGTTATCAAGAAAAGAACCGAGGTTAGACCTTTTGTAGTTTGGTTGGAATTTAACATCAATGCCATTGATTTGAAATCCAATACTCGCGAAGATGAAGGGTCTATGGTGTTTTGAATATTGTCATCTTTTTGTTGTGAGACCGCCTGGCATTAACTATCAATCTTGTTGAGAAAATAGTATTTCTTGAAACATCCGAGGTAGAAAGTCAATGAAATTGTTCTTATTGATAACTTTAATTTTGACTTTAGTTCCAACCTGAAAAATGAGTGGTTTTTGCTGAGTTTTTTTTTTTTTTTTGGATTTGGATATTGGTACTAAGCTTTTATTTAATTTTGTATGGAATGCTCACAAATATTGGGTGACTTGATTCTTGCATTTTCTTTAGAATTCGTCAACTCGAATAAAAATGTGGGGCATTTCTTAGCAGTGACCCGCCTGAACCTGTGTCCTGATTGAAACAGAGGGTAAGTTAGGGTCAAGGTTTTCGGGAATTATGTTGATGGGAAACAAAATGTCTGGGACACACATCTTCAATCTATGAAGTGCAAATTCCTTAAAGTTTCGTTTTCACCCTCACATTCCTTTACAAGTCCTTGAGCCAAAAACAGCCCAAGGATTGTCCAGTACACTACATTAATTAGCCTTCCCCCATTTGAAGCATAGATGCCTCTATGTTTGAGAAAATGGTAGTGGCTTTGAAGCTTCCCTTCCATTATGCAATCATTGTATCGTTTTCCAAAGAAATGGGATGGAGGTTAGTATAAAAAAGCTTGTTTGTTGCCTTTAGAAAATGAAAAAAGTACGCTTTCCGTTCTCTATTATGTCCTCATTCATGATTTTCCTTAAATAGATTACATGCTTCTTGGGTATAGTTTTTGTTTGCTAGTCCGATCGAAAGTATGATATATTTGTTTCTTTACTGTAAGGCTCTGGATCTACAAAATATGCAGAACCAAATGGGCAAGCCGAAAAATCTGCGAAGAGAAAGAGGAAGAATCAGTACAGAGGAATTCGGCAGCGCCCATGGGGTAAATGGGCTGCTGAAATCCGTGATCCAAGGAAAGGGTTTCGGGTTTGGCTCGGAACTTTCAATACTGCAGAAGAAGCTGCAAGAGCCTATGATGCTGAGGCACGGAGGATCCGCGGGAAGAAAGCTAAGGTGAATTTCCCCAATCAAGCTCCACCGACTGCCCCTACGCTCAACATCAAGGCTAGTACTCAGAAGATTATTACCAAGGGATCCAAAAACTCTATCCAACCTAGTCCGAACCAAAACTTCAATTTTGTGAACAATCTAAACAATGATTACTGCAACGTAAGTTCTGAGGATGTGAAACAGGCTACCCTTTATTTTGGTTCTGATCAAGGAAGCAACTCTTTGGGTGGGAAGAATGCAACACAAAGACCCGAGAAATATTTTCATTTTTTATAGTTACGTTAGAAGGTGATGAAGCTCAACTCATAGAAGATGCCAACCCTGCAAAAAAATTGAAGTTTGACCCTGAGGATGTGGGAGCTGTTCCGGAAAATGCTGTTGAGAAACTATCCGAGGAGCTTTCTGCTGTAATGATTTGCCAGACAGTGGGTGCTGGGCTACTATGGCAAGCTCTCGTGTGGTCTAGTCATGAAGCCGAGCTATAGACTATTTACAGACGTCTAACTATTATCTTGGAGAAAAGTTTGATGAATGTGATAATCAAGTCGGATGCTCTTGTGCATAAACAATGGTACCCCGGAAGGCCATCCTCAACAGGCTCTTGTGGACGATTCTCAAATTCTTATGACACATGCGGGTGCCAGCCTTACCCACATTCTAGTTATCTCAGTTGACATCCCGCCTTCAACAAAGCAGTTTATCATTGAGGATAGCCTGGGGATTAGGGATTTGAATGTTAAAGTTTTATGGAAGTTGTGTTTTTCCCTTGATCTTTGTAGTTGTCGTTTGTATGGATTCGCTGTGTATGTACCATTTGGTTTTTCAATCTATGATATTTTCGATGTACCAAAAGAAAAAGGGAAAGAGCCTACTAATTTATTTTTGTTTTCATTCGTAATGGCTAGTGATAGTTTTATTTTCCAGTTTGCTGACTAAATTGCGGCAACTTAAGGTTTTGGCTGGTACGGGTTCAAGGCGACTTCGAATCAGTCTGGTGATTAATGTTAACTACTAATTTCAGTGAAAAACCGAACCGAACTGGTCCCTGACGGTTTCGGTTTCAGTTTTGTTTTAATTATTTATGCATTTTTTTTCGTTTTACATAAAACTCGAACCAAATAGAACCATTAACATCCCTAGCTACCAATAACAATACAGTTTCGCCCGTCCATTGAAGTAAAAAGGGAATCTACAACATTGCTAACAAAACGAAAAGATGTAAAATTATATACCGTTGACAAATTATGTTGTAGATATATGGGAGAGATCTAGGGTGGATCATACAATTGAGAATTCCATTAAGATTGAATGAGAACGGATAAGAGACTTGTGGGAAAATTAATTTCAGAACTCTATGAAACAAGTAATCAGTATTTTACAATGGTTATAAATTTGGTTCTTGACAGAAACAAATGTGCTTTAGTGAGTATCTATCTATTGATAGTTAATTCGTTATCCATCTTTCGCGTGGCAAGCCGTTGAAATTTTTTTCTTTTTCAAAACTAACTGAAGCCATATACAACTAAAGAAAAAATTTGAACAATATATTGGGTCGTGTCATATGGTAAATAGTAATTTTTTTGGTAAGATAACTAAAAGAAGGCAAGGATCCTTGAGAGCCAATACGAAAATCAAATAAAACACATAGAAAATTACAACCTCGTGCAAAAACAAAACAAAAACCTTCTCAGGTTAGCTGTCTAGAACCCCCATGCATGTCCAAAATTGCTTAAGTTTGATTTGAGATATACTAAATAGTTTTAAAAATATGGTACTATTTTGATACTCCCTCAGTTTCATATCGTTTCACTATTTAAAAAACATTATTATATTTTTTGAATAAAAGTGAATTTTCTTATATTGATTTTTCAAATTTTTTCATCAATTTTATATCTCAGCAAAATTTTAAATTAATAGAAGAATTAAAAATCCTGCTAAATAAAATTTTCAAATTAGTACAAAAATATATACAATTTATGGCTCTATTTGTTTGAGCGTAACATATTTTCCGGTAAAATATTTTACTTATTTTCCGGTGTTTCGTTGTGTAAAAAATAAAGAAAATATTTTACATGTAAAATATTTTTTATTACTTGGATGAAAATGACTTACCCTTAAATCTTCCGTAAGTTATTTTTTGAAATGAACCCGCTGCCTTCTATTGCAATTCTAATTACTCAGTTTTCTTGATCGCCAGTCCTGACCCACATTCAATTCCCCAATATTCTCAGATCTCTCTACCTTGTAAGCCACCCTCCTCTCTCTACACTATTTTTTCGATTTCTAAAACTATTTTTCAAGTGCCAACCAAATACCCAAAAATAAAAGTTTAAATTTTGTTTGTTTTTAAAAACATTTTACTTTGAAATAAACCGAGCCTATGTGACAGTGACACGACAACAAACAATACGGAATCACTTTATTCGCTTCTTTTTGTTACCCCACACATGTGCTTTGGAATCCACATTCTCTATATACATCTGTATTTAAACCCCTTTGCATAAGTTGCATTCGGTGTTTCAATCCTCATCGTCTCTCTCTAAATCCATCTAAAGATTCCAACTTTGTTAGGGTTTTCGAAGAAAAATATGGACAAGATCAGGAGAGCTTCGCACGCAGGATCATGGTACACCGAAAATCGTAAGCCATCTACTTTCGACTTCAGAATCCTGCTCTCATCAAACATTAAATTCCCTGTCTTTTCTATCATAAGCACCATAATTTATATTTCTGTGAACTTTGTATAGCTGATAATAATTGTCTCTCCAAGTGCTCTGTTTGTTTGCTGTGGGATAGTTCGTTTTGTGCAAGTTATTCGTAAGCTACTGTGTTATAGATTTTTTTTTTTTTTTGGGTGTGTGTTTGTGTGCTGCTTTGTTAGGGCTTGAGAGAAATTTTTTCTCAACTATTTCTTTGCCCAAATGGAAGAGCTTGTTGAGTTGAAACTGAATTCATAGAATTGTGGAAGTGATAGTGGTGGACAATTGGAAAAAAGTGACCAATTGCTATGTAGAGGATGACTTATTTGAAATATGGGATGAAGTTTGTGAAGCTGGATTTTAGCTTGCAGCAGTTTCCGGCCGGATGGGTTCAAGGCCATCCGGACGCCCGTGAGAGAATGGAAAGTGGGAGCTTGCAATAGGTTCCGGCCGGACGGGATTCAGGGCCTTTGATTTGCCTCCACTGTCATGGTTACAATGGATGAGGTGTCTGTGGACAAACCATGAAGCAGACCATGGTTGTTTGCACCTTTCATCGACTTTTCCAATGCCCTGCACCTACCAAACGCCCACTCCACACTAAGAAAGAAGGGTGGTGACGGAAGATTAATTAATGCCAGGTGAAGCTGGAACAGGAATGGTTCTTGGGTCTCAATATATCTCCCTCGGTTTTATTTCGTTGATAGGATAATAGGATCAAGTGCCTTTTGGTGCTGAAATGCCCCTGCCCATCACTATTATTGCTCAGATACTACTCCTCCTGGGCCTGCAAACAACTAATATGGACCCCTTAAGAAACATTTTAAGAGGCTCACGTAGTGATTGACGCTAAAACGAAGGACAGGAGAGTCTTGCATTGTATTTGCTAGTTTAGATTCAGGTATCCAAGCTTAGAGCTGCAATCTCCTGTTTCTTGCACTTAAAGGTCTTCTCACAATTTATTGAAGCTCGTAGTATGTGTATGGATACAGGAGCATATTCTGTTCTAATTTGCAAATGTTAAAGATGATGCCAAATTGTGCCCATTTGTGTGGTCGACATGTTAGTTTCACGAACTTGATTCGAATAACCACTTTTTGGTCCAAGTCCTGGCTGATACATCATTATCAAAGAGTATATTTGTTTTTCTAGGAGGTTTGTTGAACCTTTGACCATTGCCTTGCCATTAAGATGACGTTCCACTGAGCTGCAACATCTTATGTAACCAACTTGTATGTCTTATTTTACGTCAACACATTCCTAATCTGTAAATATGCATATAGATTTATTGCATCTTATTTCTGCTTTGGATAATCTCTTAAGAATTTGGTTTCGGAGTACACAGCTCTTGCACTTGCATTACCTTGGGCTCTAGTATCCTAGGTCACACCGCATGAGGGATCTATGTAGTCAAGATTGATTAAATGACGCAGCTGGGCCGATGGGCCATAACTGTTTACAAATGTCATTAAGAATCATAAATTGTGGTAATATGCACTGGCCCATGGAAAAGATACAGACTTCCCAAAAAAACTTTTTTCTTAGAAAAAAAATAATAACATGCATGTTTTGGTTCTCAGCCAAGAAATTAGCAGAAGAACTTGATGGATGGCTCCGTGCATCCGGTTTGGTAAGGTCTTCTGATGTGCGAGGGGTGATTGCACCGTAAGTTGTCATAGACCATGTAATTCTATATCCAACAGGTAATATTACACTAATCATATTTGTTGGGGCAATAAACCCACTAGTCATGCAGGCTATTCATATTCAGGTCGTGCAGCAGCCTATGCATTTGGAAACATAGACCCAGCAAGCATGTGAGTTTTGTTTCACTGATCCCTCTCTTATGGTTCACTTTTGAAACCTGCATTTACAACCTCATCCATCTATTCCCTAGAGGGATGAGATCATGTTTGCCCCATTACTTGGTAGCCCCCTCTTTTGCTTGAACTTTAGTGCTGGCTTTGTTTCTAATTTGTCGGAAGAGTTACACTTTCAGTACTCGGGTGTTTCTTCTTGGTCCATCTCACCACTATTACACTCCAAAGTGTGCCCTTTCAAGAGCTACTGTTTACAAGACCCCAATTGGGGATCTACCTATTGATCTAGAAGGTATTGCGATTTTATCTTTTCCTGAAGTCAAATCTTGGTCTTTCCTTGATATTATTATTTTTTTGTAAGAATTTCATTTGGTAATCCTGACATATTTTGATGTCATTAAACTACCAATTTTCCTGTTCTGCTTAGGTTCAGTTTGTTTGCACTGAAATTTGCGGAGAGTTGGAGAAACTAAATGTAGAGACGACTGCTTCTAAATAACGTGTTTTTTTATAATTCCAGTGCTCTCTTACTTTTTGGGGTGATTAGGACTACTTTTGTTGGTGGCCTCGAGTCAACACGTGATTTTCTCATGTTGTTCGGGCTTGATTTAACCATAAAAAATTGAGTTAGATAAAACATCATCTGCCAAACTCCCTGTAACGGTGAATTAAACAATATCTTGTGTTACTTGTCAGGATAGGTTTTTTTGATCGGCTACTTGTCAGGATACTTGCAGTGGTTTTTCCAAATTAGCTCGGACAATGGATGTATTGTTTTGGGTTTTTTGGGGCTGAAAGGGACGTATAATCCTTGTATATGTTGCATCGACACAGAAACGCGACAAGACACGTTGAATCGGACATGTAGATTTTTTTTAAAAATGGAGGACAATGACATGTTGGGTACACTTCGTAAATAATATTTATGTATTCAGTTTTATTGTATAAAAAAGGCTCTAATTCTAAATATGTGATACCATGTACCTTAAACTTATTTATCATCCAATCATTCACAAAAGTATTTCATCATCTATGTGTCTTTATAGTAAATAAACGATCATGTCACACAAATAAGAAAGACTTTTTTTTAAGCTTTAACAAGGGTCATAACTATCTTGTTTAAGACCCCCAACGTGTCTTGCGAGTGTCTCAAGATTGTCCGGAACATATTTTTAGAGTGTCCAAACAAAAAATGTTTTGAGACAAAATAGGACACTTCAATTTTGGGTGTCGGACACGTATCCAAAGAGTATTGGTGTCCGATGCTGGTACATGGACTCCAATAAAGTGTCTGTGCTACATAGATCCTTGTTAACTGAACCAAACCGTTGTGTGTTGAAAGAGTTTGACGTGATTAGTTTGGCTGAGTTGGTTGGGTCCTCGGCTAAGTTTATCTAGGTCAAGGATCAACTCTTGACCACCCCTTTATCTCCCCCTTACCTTCGTAATATTATCATATGTTGTATAATGTATTAATACTGCTTTTTTTCCGTTTTGCAGTACACAATTGCCCTCGACTCTCCCTCTCTCTCTCTCTCTCTCTCTCTCTCTCTCTCTGCATATTTGTTCTCTATACTAGTTCTTTTTATGTATTCCAACGTTGTTACAATTGCTTGTTGGATGCAAGACTTGTTAAAATCAAAGCTTGGTTTTGTACCAGTCATTGAGGAGCTAAAAGCTACAGGAAAGTTTGAACTGATGGATCTTCAAGTTGATGAGGCCGAACATAGTATGGAGATGCACTTGCCATATCTTGCTAAAGTATTTCATGGGTAGATTCTGCGACATGTTAAATCTAGCTTCTCCATTTTCATCATACTGGTCTGATTCTGTACATATTACCACGGCAGGTACTCCGTTAAAGTTGTTCCCATTTTGGTTGGTGCTGTCAGTGCCGAAAATGAAGCCATGTATGGAGAGTTGTTAGCCAAATATGTGGATGACCCAAATAATTTCTTTTCTGTATCCTCGGATTTTTGTCACTGGGGCTCTCGGTATGTCCTTTTATCTCACTTTTGGTCATTTCAGTACAGATATCACATGTGGTATCTGTTTGTTTTTTGCCATGACAGAGTCGCATGGTAATTACTGTCTAGGCCACCAGCCATATCAGCACCCATGCATTAATTATTTTTAGTATTGCATGTGCTCACCCTCTTTCGTGAATATTACACTTGTACACTTTTCTTCTGGTCATTGGTTTTACTTTTAGGTATTCCATTTTTGCACTCCCCCTTTTGAATTGGTACTCCTGTTTCTATTTTGGTCATTATTCTTGTAAACTTACAATCTTGCTCTTGGTAATGGCAGAATGTGAACAAATAAAAGAGAAATCTAGTTAATTCTCTTGAATAAGAAAAAAAATAGGAGTTACGGAAAAAATGGGGGAGTACAAAAAACACTCCACTCCTTTTATGTGTATCTTAAGTTGATATAGTGTGTGTATGAAGCCATATACTGCAATGTTACTTATTACTCCCTCCGTCCCATAACTTCTGTACATTATGGAAAGTCATGTCATTTTTCAAATACAAAAAAAAAGAAGAAGAAGCACTTCAGTGCATAGTTGTCCGATTTTTTCCGCACCAATTTAAAGATCTCAATTAGCTCTAAGTTGGTGCGGAAAGATTCAAAAATTCATGCACGGAAGTTCTTTATTTTTGAACGACATAGCGTGCCACAACTAGAGACCCCTCTAAAGCAAGTAGTGCTCGTAAGATGGATGCCCACCGGGCCCACCCATTCTATGAGCAAAGCGCTCACTCTCGCACCACCTTCTGCAGCTCTATTTCACTGAAGGAGCTCTCGCCCCGCCGAATGACCACTATTGGTGAAGAAAATTTAGATCATCCCACCCAAACTCGGTTTTCGGTGATTGAATAAATTATGAGAATAGGGAATATATTCTTAACCAAAATTGCGGGCATGTTCCTACTCTTGGTACGTGTGCTGTTATGATTTGTTTTCGCAGCGGCTTCGTAAAGTCATGCACAGGAGTGCTTTATTTTTAAATCCGAAAAATGACACAACTTTTGTGATCGACTAAATTATTAGACGAGGGAGTATGTTCTCAACCGACGATATGGACACAGGACACCTATTTTATTCTGTTCGTACTCTTGGTACTCTGTGCTGTTATGAACTTATGATTGGTGTCAACAAAGGTTTCTTAGTATACATGATTTTTCTTTAATCATCCCAACCTTACATATAGCCTTATTCTTCGGTCTTAGGTTCAACTTCATGCATTATGACAAAAAGCATGGAGCTATCCACAGATCAATTGAGGCCTTGGACCGGATGGGAATGGATATAATAGAAACAGGAGATCCTGATGCATTCAAGCAATACCTGTTGGAGTATGATAATACCATTTGTGGACGTCATCCAATCAGTGTTTTCCTCCATGTAAGTATACCTTGTCGTTTTATGCTCATTCGCAGTTATTAGAAAGTAAAAACTACCATCCGACTCCTGATGAAGCATTTAGGTGTTTTTAAGTACAAATTCTTGAGATTCTTTGCACTCAGAATCCATATTTGTAAGCCATTTTTTATTCCCGTTATTACCATCTTGCATGCTAGATACATTGCTAAAACTACGAACTTTTGGGTAGAAAACTCATTAATTCCTTATGTTCTACATTTACCTATCTATCTAAAATGATCATGAGAAAGAATTAATAATATTGTAGCTTTTGGCGTCTTTTTTCCTCCTTGACTTCGTTTGTGTGTGCTTTTCCTTCTTTTTTTGGTGATTGGAATAGAAAGAATGTTATAATTAAAGAGGGAAGGTTAAAGATGATTTTCTCTTAGAGTTTTGCTAGAAGATTACCAAATAGCGAAGGGTTTTCAGTTTCCTTTTCTTTTTTAATTCTTTTTCACTTGTTATTTCTTTAATAGTTGAATTGTTTGTATCGAGTAGTTCTCTAGTGTATCAATGAATTCGCTAATGTGTTTCATTTGCATTGGGCTTTTAATCATCCAATACGGACCAGATGTTGAAGAACTCCTCAACGAAGATGAAGATAAAATTCCTTCGATATGAACAGTCAAGCCAATGCAAAAGCATGAGAGACAGCAGTGTAAGTTATGCATCTGCTGTGTCAAAGGTGGATGCTTGAATTTGTTTTGAAATTTATTTATGTATTTTATACAGCAGTGGAAGTTTTATCGACTGTAAATGCTAATATTTCTTTATATTCTGCCTGAATTTCCATCAGATTTTTTGATCATGCGATCAGCATTTCGTTGTTGGAAATCTTTCGCTTCCTTTCTATTCAAAGCGTGGGATGATTTCTCAATACGGTGGGATTAAATTTGTATCTTAGGCCCCGTTTGATAACCCTCGAACGGGTTGGGATTGGATTGTTAGAGTGGGGTATTATCAATACCTTGTTTGGTTTCCCAAAAATGGTCCGGACTATCAATCCCACCGGATTGCTAATACCCCAACTTGGGGGTATTGCTAATACCATCTTGGAGATGGTATTAATAATTCCATCCCAACCTCTCTTCCTTATCAATCCCTTCTCATTACCAATCTCTTCTATCAATCCAATCCAATTCAATCATCTAATCTCATCTCAAATAAACATAATGTTAATAATTCCATCATCGAATCTTATCCCAAACAAAAATATTCATTATCAATCCATTCTCATTACCAATTCTTTCTCATTACCAATCTCAATATTAATTCCAACTCCTTACGAATCCCTTTCATTTATAGACGCGATGTTGAGTTTGAGTCTCTCGTTGCGTCTCTTTTTTTTTTTGGATCCGAGTCCCATTGCTTAGACTTGTGGATTTCCTTGTTTTTCTTTTAGGATCCATTTAGTTGTCTGGAATGTTGTGCAGGAAATTGGTTTCCAAGAAAAGTGAAGTGAGGTGAAATAAAGGAAAATGAAATATATTTTCTTGCGTAAGTTCTGTTGGCAAGAAATCTTGCAGGAAAATAAGGCTCTGTTCCGGAAAGAGGAATAAGTACTTATTTTTTAAAAAGACAATTTCAAGCTCAAAATTTATGTATTTACGTAAATAATTTTTCTATCAATATGGATCTTTTTTGATAGATCTCATCGAGATCTTTAATACGGTGCAAAAAAAATTAAAAAATTATTTTTCATTTACATTATTTTTGAGTTTAAAAATGTGAAATAAGTACTTATTTTTTAAGAAGGTATTCTGGAACGGAGCCTAAGAATTCATTCCTTTTGCTAAGACTTATTTTGCAGGAAATTGTTTTCCAGTAGGAAAGTTAAAATTGTAGGTTCTACAACTTTCTTGGTAACTGCACACAAAAATTTATAGGAAAGTTGATTTTTTTTTTTACTTTCTCATCCTTTCCGTGCTACTAAACGGGGCTTTAGTTGGAAAACGTCGAGGCATTTTTTGATTGGCAGTATTAAGCATGAGATCACATATCACGTAAGACTTCACTTCCAAATTTTGAATTCAAAAATTTGTGAAAGTTTCTAAATTTAGTTGGAAAATGAATTCCATAGAGGTCTATGACTGCAAATTAATCGAGCCGTTCATGAATTATTTGAGGGCCGATCGGTAAAGGTTTGTTCGAGTTTGATTTGGGAAATAAATGAACTGAACCTGAAGGTTTGTTCGAGTTTGATTCGAGAACTAAATGAACTGAACCTGAGTTTCAATTTTAGGCTCGTTCAATGAATGAGCCAAACCCGAACCTAACAGTATTCGGCTCGATTAGTCTCATGAAATTTACATGTATATCTCATAAGAATTTCATATGTAATCCTAAATATGTTTACATAATGAATTTTTGTATGTTATTTTTATAATTCTATATCTATAAACTCATTTTATATTTGCAGTTGTAGACTTATATGAGAGCACAGATATCTACTAATATTTTTGACTTGTTAAGGCTAGTGAACAAGTTTAAGTCGAGTTCGGCTCAGGTTCGCTTAAAAACTTGACGAACGAATCTGAACATTACTAAAGCTTGGCTCGTTTCTGACAAAAACATGAGCTAAATTAAGTAATATATACGAAACCCTTTATGGGCAATCTGGTGAAATCATCATCTTAATTATCCAAAGCTCTTGAATGGAAATACCTAATTCAGCCATTAAGCCCGCCAACCCATTAGTACCAACCCTCTACTAGACTACTACAGTAATTGGATGGACGCCACCACCTCTGGGGATTTTCAAACTACACATTAGTGGCTGTGGCACGGCTGTCTCGGTAGCTTGTGCCAGGGGCCTTTCTCTAGGACTGGCATGCGATCATGATTCATGGGCCACGGGTTTCTCATTCAAACTTGGATCGGTATCAGCTTAAGAAACCGAGATCTGGGCCCTTCTCACGGGCTTAAATTACTCAAGCAAAGGAACACTTTGGTAGTAGAAATTGAAACCGATGCCTCAAATGTCATTAATCTCCTCCATGTAGAAGCAAACCAATACCGAATTGTTGTTAACAAGGCTGGGGAGATATTAAAAATTGCCACCTAGACCAACAAAAAAAAAAACCCTAATCTTTAATAAACCCTGAGTCACGGTTGATATACTCCTCAAATTCTAACAGTAAGCGGCCCACTAAAAATTAGCTCCTTATTTGTTATTTTTTTCTAATTTTTTTAGCGTCTTATTTGTTTATAAAAGTTGGGGTGTTACAGTGCATTACATGTTTTTTAAGTTTCTTCAATGCTTTGCCCAAATCTTTAATAATTTTCTCCAGAACTACCACATCTGACCTTCAATAACTTTCAAAAATTAGAAAGCTGTCAAAAAGTATATGAAATACAGTATTAGGGAAACTATGCTTGACTGGAGTGCAGCATGTGCTCTATCCTCCTCCTTAGCAAAATACACAAATGTTCCATTTCGCATTCTTTCTTTGGCAAGTACCCAATTCTCAAGCACATGCATTAAGGCCAATAACATCATTTATAACACCTTTACCATCTGGCATTTTGTCGTGCGAAATGGACCAATTTCTCCCCATGCGGCTTTCGAAAGATTTCTGTATGGTATCCATCTTCACTCTAGAAACTTTCAGAGGCAATTCCTTTAGTAGAACCCACAACATTTCGGCAACTGCTATCTCACCATGCAACGAAGCCCTATAAAATTCTACCTTTTTGCTTCTAAGGTGTTTCATCAAAGTATCCACGGAGTTCACCAATTCTACCTCAACTTGGTCGATCCACCAATTTAGGTTGAGAAATAGTTTCACCTTTGTTATTTCTAGTGTCACCCGGTCCATGTTCATTACCAGTTATTTCCAGTGTCACCCGGTCCATGTTCATTTATTTGCTTCTAAGTTGTTTCATCAAAGTATCTATGGAGTTCACCAATTCTACCTTAACTTGATCCACCAATTTAGGTTGGGAAACAGTTTCACCTCTGTTATTTCCCGTGTCACCCGGTCCATGTTCATTACCAGTTATTTCTAGTGTCACCCGGTCCATGTTCATTACCAGCATTAGCTTCTGGAAGCATTGATTAAGGGTCACCTAGGTTATTTCCAACAGGTTTAATTCTTGCGTTATCCAGTCCAGATTCATTACTAGCATTATCTTCTCAGAGCATTGATTCAGGGTCACCTAGGTTATTTCCAACAGGGTTAATTCTTGCGTTACCCGGTCCAGATTCATTACCAGCATTATCTTCTCGAAGTGTTGATTCAGGATCACCGAGGTTATTTCTAACATTAATTGCAGCGTTAATTTCAGTGTCACCCGATCTATGTTCATTACCAGCATTAGCTTCTCGAACAGGTAGTTCAGGGATAATTCCGGCACCAGGTTTAGCAACGGCATTAACTTCTTGGGCCGATGATTCTCAAGGACGGAATGGCTAGGATAAGCTCTGTCATCGTCATAGTAATCATCAATATATCCCCTTCAAAATATCTCCTTCGTGTGTCAGTTAGTGAGTTAACTTCTTGTCATTCTATAGGGGTGGGTCTGGATGGTGTGGTTCTAGCTGTTCTAGACCACCCGCAACGAATGGTTTCAGAATTAACTTCTTGTCGTTCGATCTGGAGGGGGTTGTTCTATACGGGGTGGGTCTGGATGGGGTGATTTTGACTGTTCCAGACCACCTGCAACTTGTAATGATTCTCGACGGATGGTTTTAGAATTAACTTCTTGTCGTTCTGAAGGGGGTTGTTCTATATAGAGTGGGCTTGGATGGGGTGATTCTGGCTGTTGCAGAACACCAGCAACTTCTAGTGGTTCTTGACGATTGGTTTTAGAATTAACTTGTGGGTCTGGATGGGGTGGGTCTAGATGTTGGACTTCCAATTCCTGTGGGTTCCTAGCTTGGCGTTGCACCCTAGCTCTCACTCTCACTTCCAAAATACATCAACCACTTGCCCATTCTTCATGACATTACAATAGTAAGCAAAAACAAAATGCCAAATTGGAAAATAAAAGCCAAGGAGGTGCATGAACTTACGCACAACATGAGTTGGTTTAACTTTTTTTAAAAGCATGTTCATTACATCCAACATGTTTTTCTGCTCTGCTGAAGTACGTCGTGACATAAATTTCATAATATCAGGTATCGGCACTTGCTTAATCCAATCAGTAGCGACCTTACCCATTAGCATCGTACACAGCATCTTAACAATGCATCAATTAATCTGCGTTTGCAACAATGTATATATATGTATATCATTCGAATGGAAAATCCCGAAGAGCGAAGCCTTCGGAGATGTGAAGCAGTCGATCCAGCTGTCCATTTTTGCACGAACGGTGTATATCATCATACACTTAGCAAATTGAAATGAAATAATTTGCAGTATTGTCTTTTCCATAAGATAAAAAGGTGAAGTATGAGAAACTGATGGTTGCCTGGGAACAACAACGTACGGCTGAGACCTCAACTCTTTATTTACTACTATCAAAGTGATAGTACTAAAAACAGATGATGTAAAACTTTTTAAGGTCTCACTCTTGTCAACTTATTTATTTTCTTCTTTTTGTGTGTTTTGTTCGTTTTTCTTGAATTGTTGTTGGAATCAAGTGAATTTTATTGCATTAATCGTCCGTCTCAATGAGAGGAGTTTAAAAAATATAAAATATGACCAAAAGCAAAAAAAAAAAAAAAGAGTTAATTAAAGGCGAAAAATGTATCAAATAATTGTATTATTTGTTTAAAGTGCCGTCTTATTTGAATTTTTTCAATATTGGTCCATATTTTTTTACTTTTCCAATTTGTCTCGTTGAGACGAACGATCAATCCCAAAAATTATGATGAAAAACTAAAACAAAAAGTAGAAAATACTAAAATAAGTTTTAGATCCAAGACTTCTCTTCAATCCAACTACTAATATATCGAAATGTGAAACTGCATAAGAAAAATTAATTAATTGTACTTGCATTCCTAAGCATATATCTATCCAAAATTGTGCGTGTTTTTCGTGCTAGAGTTCAATATATTTGTTCATTTTTTGTGTTGTGTTTTTGTTTCTTAAAACTATGTCGTTCTTTCAAAGAGCTTTCAGTTCGAAGTACAAAAAAAGAAATAGAAATATTTCAGTAAGAATCAACTGAACCTAAGTTTCAATTTTAGGCTCGTTTAATGAATGAGCCAAACTTGAACCTAACAGTATTTGGCTCGATTAGGCTCGTGAAATTTACATTTATATATCTCATAAGAATTTCATATGTAATCCTAAATATGTTTAAATAATGAATTTTAGTATGTTTTTATAATTCTATACGTATAAACTCATTTTAAAAAATTTATTTGCAATTGTAGACTTATATGAGAGCGTAGATATCTACTACTAATATTTTTTACTCATTAAGGCTTGTGAACAAGTTCAAGTCGAATTGGGCTCAAGTTCGCTTAAAAACTTGACGAATGAATCTGAAAATTACTAAAGCTCAGCTGGTTTTTGACGAAAGCATGAGCTAAATTAAGATATACGAAACCCTTTATGGGCAATCTGGTGAAATTATCATCTTAATTATATGCCGGCCACACCAAAAATTACTTGAAAAATACGACGGGACCTAAATACTCGAGCTTGTCAAAATCTTGTTCGGCTAATCGAAAAGAATATATAGTCCAAGGCTCAACCATATTTGCAGCTGGCATTTTATACATGGCCGGGCGCGCAGTTAAAAGGATGTCGATCTCATGGATCAAGGAAATACACTACCAGCTGCTAACGTAAGGTATGACCTGAACATCCTAAGTTCTTAGTACAAAATTAGCAATGTATAGAAAGACCGGGTTACTGGTAAAGTACTTCTTGTTTGTTGCCCAAGCTTCATTGAATCAGTTGATTTGATTATTCAGTAAGATAATTAAAGTCAATTTTTAAGGCAAAATGGTAATGATGCATCAAGGGAAGAAGTCAATTTTCTTTCTTTCCCGCCAAGTTAGTTTCTTTCTCAAGCAAAGGGCCTTATAAATACTCCTACAAATTAAGGGAACCGATTGAGGGGCAATTAACCAGAGAACGAATTTAGTTTCAAAATTTTCAATGGCTTTAAGCTTTCTGAAGTGCTTGTTTCTTCATTTTACTATATTCATTCTTTTCCCGAACAGTAGCCATGCTGATCGTCTCACACACTCGAAAGAACATGTGGCTCTCTTCATATTTGGGGATTCACTGTTTGATGTCGGAAACAATAACTACATCAACACCACCACCACCAGGACACAGGCAAATTTCTGGCCATATGGTGAAACCTTCTTCAATTATCCAACTGGTAGATTTTCTAACGGCCGCCTGATCCCAGATTTCATCGGTAAGATATTGGTTGGTTTTATTTTAAATATTACCAGAAAATGCATTATTAGATTTTTTTTAGGGACAGAATTTCTATGAGAACTCAATTGACACTTATGATTCTGTTGCAGCTGAGTATGCAAAGCTTCCATTGCTTCGACCATACAAACAACCTGGCAATAACCATCAATTCAGCAATGGTGTGAACTTTGCGTCTGCTGGAGCAGGAGCACTAGTTCAAACTTACAAAGGATTGGTTTGTGAATATTAATTTGCATCACTTTCTTGTGTACTACTACTAGTTGCTTTTTCTCTCCTTAATAACTAAACTTCCGAGAAAGAATCCTTTCACCTGACGCAAAATGGGACTTGCTTGGTTTAATCTGGCAATTTGAATCGTCCGTCCAATAGGACTTGATGTGTACACCTTTCAATTAAAAAATCATGTTTATCGAATATCAGTAAAGGTTTGGTCAATCATATTTGGCTCAAAAGGTAATGGAAAGTAGAGTGTGACAATCCATTGCTAGCTTTTAAGACAAATATGGTAAATGTAAATGGAGATCAACCTATCCTTTTGCATAGCTGTTGTGCACAACTTGGTTTACAAAATGAACGGTTTGGATTGTTAAATGAAATCATGATAAATCTCATTTTAAGTCACATGAGAGATCGTCAAATTAGAAAATTCAAATTCATAATTAACGTGGTGATTTTTTTTTTTGTAGGTCATTGACCTTAATATGCAGCTAATCTATTTTAAGAATGTGAAGAAAGTGTTGGAGCAACATATGGGAGAAACAGAAGCCAAGAAAATACTATCAACAGCCGTTTACTTATTCAGCATTGGAAGCAACGATTACATATTTCCTTTCATGACAAACTCTAGTTTTTTCCAATTCAATTCTCCAGAAGATTATGCGGAGATGGTTATAGGAAACATAACAGATGTGATCAAAGTAATGTCATCTTATCCATTATCTCACTCATACTTGACTTAATTTAGTCCTCTGTTACTCAGTGAATGTTTGGGTTTGTGAAGCTTTGATTCATCTTTAGATTGTCACTTTGCAGACCCTGTCGGGGTTTGGTAATTGCCCTGAAACTTACACATGAGTATTACAGTAAATGACTAAATGATTATGCGAACCCTAGGTTATACGTAGGCAATATAATCTGCACACTTTTTTCATTCGATGCATAGTGAAATTGGTGTGGGCCATGAATGTCCTGACTTACACAACTGGGGAACCACGTGAAAATCTCTGTGTCTTCTCTATTTTTGTTTTTCTCTTATTGTTATTCATGTAATATGTGCATTGGTTTGGCTGAGTTCTCAACAACAACAATCAGAGAATTAATTTGGTAGTCAGAGCCTAATTCTTTCGTATTAATTTTGCAGGAAATATACAAGGCTGGAGGAAGGAAATTTGGTTTTGTTAGCTTGAGCCCATTGGGTTGTCTACCACTTGTAAGGGCGCTCAATCCAGCCGGTGAATGTGGGCAAGAAGTCACGGCTCTGGTTAAGCTGCACAATACTGCCTTTTCAAAAGTCCTTAAAAAGCTGGAAATTCAGCTACAAGGATTCAAATATTCAAATTTTGACTTCTACAATTTTGCTACAGAAAGAATAGAAAACCCATCAAAATATGGTTCGTTGCTTTCATAACCTAGTTTGTCTCGAATTCAATTCATAACCTAGTTACTTGTGTGACCCAGTACGTTACATAGGATTTCCGAATATCTGGCTACTTGTGTGATTGCTAATTTTTCTACTACTTTTTTATACGTTTTGTGACTGTATGTGACGACATTGCATGTGAAAGGTTTCAAGGACGGGAAAAGTGCATGCTGCGGATCAGGACCATACCGGGGAGTTAATAGCTGTGGAGGGAAGAGAGGGGTGAAAGAGTATGAGTTGTGTAGCAATCCCAGTGAATATGTTTTCTTTGATTTTGGTCATCCAACTGAGAAGGCATATGAGCAACTTGCCCAGCAAATGTGGAGCTCAACTCCAAGCATTGTGGGGCCTTACAATTTGGAAGCCCTCTTTGAACAAGTACTGTAGTATAAAACTACAGTAGAATGTCATCGTAGTATGCAGAATAAGGACCACTCTATCCTGTCCACCACCACTATAGTTGCTACCTTTTAAAATTTGATGATAGGACACTACCTCACTTTCAGTCTGTATAAGGTGGGCCTCACATCTCTTGTCACCTTCAGTGTGTGCAAACCACATATCTGGTAAATGTATTTGTGTGTTTGTTTGTGGTCATAGAAAAATTGTATAACTGTTGGTTACAGATGAATTCCACCCCAATTGATATTGTTATTTATAAAGTTTGTGTTCGCTCTTAATATGTATTAAGCATGATTTTTTTTGTCACATGTTAAAGAAGAATTGTATTTTTTTGAATCCTAACTTACGAGTGATTATTCAGTGCCCCAAGGGCATTGTCATTTAGTATGGCAGAGACAAGGATTGGGGTACCAAGTGGCAATGTACTACTCCTATAATTTTTTTCAACCTCAATCAACTGCCTACCTACTGTCTTGTTAGTGCTTATCCTTTTCTTTTCTCTAAACGGGGCTCAATGTCAACCTCTCCTACAGTGAGTTTGCATCATTTCTCCAACCTTGGCAAGTATACGTTAAGTTACATAATTCGCGTGCGCATGCGTAAGATGGAGCATGATGACATTTTAAAGAATTATGCGGTTAAAAGTATGCGATACACAAATGTTCAAGGATCCCCTCTGTCCTGGGCAATTACTTATTAGTGATCTAATCCATACATTTAGCACTGAAGGTTACAGAAATAAGTGACAGATAAGAGGGTTGGGGCACCATGTTCTAGAGACCCAATACCATCAAATATTTTCCCCTCCCCCATCCAAATAATTGAACGTGATCCATTGAAGGATCATCACGTGGCAGCCCAATTGGCTTTAAATAATTAATGCGGGACGCCACATCTCATTTTCACGAGGCCAATGCGAAATGTCTCTCTGGGGTCATGGTTTTGAGGTAGCCTGATGGATAGACCCCAACACCCTAGTCCTCTCCTGGGTAGACTTAAAAAGGAAACATCGTTAGTACCACCCAGGTGAAATCAGTCCAAGGGCACTTCGATGCCTAACTCAATAATTGAAGAAGAGAGCAGTGGAAAGTAGATCCCAAATTAGGAGCGGCGTATCTCTCTTAGGGCTTATCCCTTTGTTTGTATAGACGGTTTGTACTTGCTCATGCACGTCATGGTGATGTTTGGCCAGCAGGTGGTCAGTCCCACGTACCCACGTGCCTGGAATGTGACATCATAAATATCTCCAACTGACTCTCGGGTCCTCATCCGTGTCGGGCATACTGTTGTTCAAGACTAATGCCACCGGATCCGGGTCCTTGGCTCCCTTCTGGACCATACGGAACGCGTGGTATGTGGGCACCATCCTCTACTGTTATGCCCATCTTGCTTCCAGGGGTTTGGGCTACCCGCTTTGGCAGAGCCATGGTAACGCGGATTCGGTCCATTGGTCAAACTGGGTCTGGCCCACTACAGTCCCCATTGTGCCATGTCGACGTCTCGCTCCGACTCTGTATCATGCCATGTTTGACTGTGTCCAATGTTACTGTATCATATCTTCAACTCATTTCACATTCTCATAAAATTCATTGTTGCATGCTAACCGCAAGATTTCAAAAACAATGGCTTCAGAGCACTCTTCTCTGTGTTCTCCCACTTGGTATTTTCACTAATCAACAAGTTGCATATCACAATTTTTTGGTTTTGTTATTATTCAAAAAAAATTTCACGTTTGTTAGTTTTGCTCCAGATTTTTATACAATATTGGTTTGTCTCGGCGAGAGGAATCAGAAAAATTAAAAAAATTATGACTCTTACACAAGTATTTTTGAAAAATATTTGCAAAAAAAAAAAAACTAACTCTTTCAGCATATATACAAGATAAGTGGCACAACCATTTCTCCCAAACACTTACGCCAGTGATTAACTTATGTAGCATAATTTTTTGGTTTTATCCTTATTCAATTTTTTTTTTGCATTTGTTAGTTTTACGTTAAACTATTATGTGATATGGGTTTGTCTCGACAAGAAGAATTAAAAAAGTAAAAAAATTATGACTCTTACACAAGTATTTTGAGAAATAAAATTTCAAAAAATCAATTTTTGAATAAAGACAAAACTAAAAAAAATTGTGATGCATAAATTAATCATTATTATGAAGACGTGAACGGGTTGCTTCGCTATCGATTTATAGAGTGACACTCCTGAAAATGTTGCTTGTAAGGGTTTTATTTGCAAGTATCGACGCGTAGGCCCGTGGGCCTAATTTTAGGCAATTAAGCTCAAGCAACAAATGTTAGGTTGGTGGAGGTGTGAACTGAACACAAATGATTGCACATATATTATTCCTTTCACAATGACCAGTCCACATGTGGTTTAAATTTTATTTTTTTTGGGTGACGTTTAGTGTTTCCGAGCTAATTTGTGCACACCACGGGATTAAATCTCTACGATCCCCACCAGCCTTTGCTAATCCAAAGAATTTTTACGCCTCTGTGGGCTTAAGGGTTTTTTTACAGTGCAAAAGAGCTCAGACCTCATGTAATTTAATTTAATTAGTTATTATATGAATAGTTCGATCCGTTTATTAATTAGCATCCTACACAGCAACTTATTAATTACGATGAGTCAATTAATCTCTGCGTCACCAACAACGGATATCATCATACACTTAGACTATTGAAACGAAAAAACTTGCAGTATTTTGTCCTTATATATGACAAAATGGCGAATTAAGTATGAGAAATTGATGGCTGCCTGGACTGGGTACAACAAGGGCTGAGACCTCAATTTTTTTATTTTTTTATTTTGAAAATGTCAATTTCATTTCAGAGCCCGAAGGCCATACAAATGATGTAAATCTTTTAAAGAGTCGGACTTCTCTTCAATCCAACTCATGTTTAATTACATTCGTGCATGGGTTGTAATTTCGTTGTTATTAATGTATTTCTTGCTCTTCTGCCAAAAAATATACTATATGGTATATATTAACGTTTAAGCTCGCTTAGAGCATCTTTAATCCATCTCCCATACATTCTTCATTTGAGAGACTCAAATTCACATTCTCCAATTTCATTTCTAAAACTCCAATGATTTTCTCCAATTCTTGAAATTTTGAATTTTAATTGTGCATGGTCTCTAATAGCAGTAGTATCGTTGAAAAGATTATCTCAATGTGTTGCACCTTAAATAGTAGATGCCTCTACCACCTGGATAAGTTGGTTCAAGAGCTTGCACTATTATGTCAAACCTTGAGACGAGTCTTCTTTTCACGAGTCTCAACTAGAGTATATATGTTATTTCTCTTATTTTTCATGTATCGAAATGTGAAACAGTCCGCATAAGAAAAATCAATTGTGCTTGCATTGTTTTTCCTTAGTGTAAGCACGAATCTATCCAAAATTGTGCGTGCTTTTCGTGCTTAGAGTTCAATACTATATCGGTTCATTTGTTGTGTTATATGTTTTTTGTTTCCTAAAACTATCGTTCAAAAAAACTTTCAGTCGAGGTACCAAAAAAAAAAAAAAAAATCTTCCAGTAATAATCAAAAGTGAAATCTGGTGCTCGATCCAGACCTTTTAGGCGAGAGAGATTCCTCCCTGTTTCAAATGGCTTGATGAATACGAATATTTCATCTAGAGAGAAACTCTTGACTAAAAGGTTAAGAAAATGGTTACAAACTCTAGCTTGATATACTACAGTAGTAAAATCGATAGTAACGAAAAGTCTTTTGTCCAAAGTATTAGTGGAAAGATCAACGCCATCTCCAAATAGTAGTATTTGGTGTACATATTTATTTTTTCTGGAAGAAAAAGGGTGAGAGGGAGCAACCAGCGTAGCAACCCCTTAGACGTGACCATAGAAACTCCCTAATCACTGTGAAATGTCTGGTTCGAGCCATAGCTACTGTCTGTGAGGACAAACCATCACCACACCACCACCTAGGTACAGGATTGCAAGGGACAAATCCCCCAATCCCTTGCCACTGACAAGACTCAAACCCCGAGTCTTATCTAGGAATGAAAGAGGTTTTTGCCATCCAAGCTACCACCGTCGGTGGTGTATTTGGTGTATGTTAGCACAAGAAAAATCCTTAACGAAAGGTATATAAGTATATTCGGATTTTGGTTGTGATCGGATCACCTCAATAATTTCTTTATGTTTTTTTTTTTTATGGCATTTCCCTTTTTTAAGTTAAGTGATGAAAATGTCAATAGTTGGAAATAGCCCGCACACGAAACTAACACCAAAATCCAATACATAAATGGGAAACCCAATTAATAGCTCTGCAATTTCATAACAAAAATAGGAGTACTAGTATTCTTTACTGAAAATGTCTTTTTCCTTGAAATTAACTTGTTGGTTAATGCAAATCGAATGCAAACATATTTTGAACTTTGCCAATGTATACTCGATTAGACTATGTATATACACTCCAAATTTCTCTCCGGCGAAACTTGTTTTAGGATTCAACTGGCTTATCTACGCTTTAAACTCAAGCCGTAAGAAATAGTCATATCTAGCGTTAAGTTGTTCATTCCGACAATCAATAGTCTAAATAAAGATTCTAGTCGATAGAAACAAATGTTTATCTATCAAAGTCTTTTAACATATCTTAACCGTAAAAATAGTTTTTGACAAACTACTCTCAAAAGTCCTAACCCATACTACGTCCGTCAAATCTTTTAGGATTCATTCGCAGTTTGTGATGAACTAGTCCGACTCCCATGACAATTATTTTAAGTATTTGAGGTATGTTAATAACACCAATACTTTTTTGTACAACTACATTTTGGTGGCACTGTATTATTGGGCATTGGGCAATGAATGAGATATGATTCTACATTGCTCAATGATACCAAGCATATGGACTTCGGTTTGGTGTTGTGTAGTTAGGTGCACAGTATACTGTTGCGCATTTTCGAGCCGTCGAATTGTGCATCCAACGGCTCGAATCTCATTTCGACAATCAACGATCGAGAGCCATTCATTACCGAGATGAGATTCGAGTCATCGGATGTACGATCTGACTGCTTGGAAGTGCGCAGCACAGTGCAGCGTATACCTCTGCACAACACCACCCCCAATTCCATATGTTGGGCAAAATATTGTGTTAGTACTATAATATATTTTGGCTGCTGATTTTGCCATTCTCTTTTTGTTAACGCCATTCACTGCAAATATATTTTTGGTTCAAAAATATATTTACAGAAAGTGGCATTACTAAAAAAAAATGATAAAATCATTTCCCTAGATTTTCCTTTTATAATTTTCCTTTTCCCTAAAGGTCACGTGGCAATTGACTTTCTATTTCTTCTTCTTTTTTTTTCCTTTTTGATGAAGTGAAATCATTATTTTAGATTTTGCTAAATAGTAAAAATGAGTTAATAATTCCATATTACAGCGTAAAACCAAAATTCCCCTTTTGTATTTGGTTGTGTGGATGCAGTCGCCGGAGCTGTGGCTGTGTCTCTTTCTCTCTCTCTCTCTCGATCTGAGCCTCTTCTCTCTCTGCAGCACAAAAACAAGCTTTCTCACGCAACTTTTCAGCCGTACATAGTTTGATCTGTGCCACATATCTGTATGCCTGTATCTATATCCATATACTCTTCTTCTTCTTCTTCTTCTACTTCGTCGTTTCTGTCGAACTTCTCCATCTCCATGTACAGCTTCGATTTTGCTTCTGTTTTCTACTTTCATTCACAAAATTGCTACTGCGTAAATAGAGCTTGAATTGTTTTGCCACCAGTCTCATTCTGTACTTCTCCGAACTAAATTGAGCTCTGAACTTTTTGAAACTACGAAGCCAACTCTTGCGTTTGTGGCGCTGAGTTGACCCCCGATCTCCTGCTTTGCTGTATGTGCTAGTGTTATAGTCCGAGCCTGAGGCTCGGGATTTGAACCATGACGTCAGATAACGAGCAACAGGCTTGGATCGAAGAGGAGGCCAAACCGAACGTTTCCTATTTGCACAAGTTTCGGCTCTATGAGACTCGCTCGGTACGTTTCCATGACCTGATTTTGAATTTTGTGAAGTTTACTTTGAGATTTGATTTGTTGCCTTGACTTTTAACTAGCAAGTTTAACTAACTCATTGATCATATGATGTATCTATGTTTGTTTGTGTCCAATTTTCATTGATTCACTTGATGTTATCAGAAGGTTATAACTTTGATTTGAAAGTTTGAATGCATAAGTTTGTTATGGGGATTTGCTCTGTTGAATTTTGGATTTGAACTGCTAGTGCATTATGTATCTTCATGCTAACAGAAAACGTTATGCAAACAAAATTTTCATATGAGAAATTCATTCGGAATAAGTGGTAGCACGTTCAGAAATTCTGAGTCAAGGAATGGTCATTTCTCTTCAATTGATGAAATCGTATCCAAAATAAAATAAAATTGTACACAATGCCAAAAGTTGTCTTTCTTGCTGCTTCTTCTTTTGGACTTTGTGATGCCGTTTTTTTCTTTCTATCTTTGTGGCGTAGTGTGGGGTAATTGAAGTGGCTGCCTCATAGGAAATTCATAAATTAATGAAGGAAAGAACATATGATTTGCAGAAAAAATAGATTTCAGCTTCATGATGACTGGAAGGGAATAAATTGAAACCAACATTGCAATAGAAGGAGTTTGCAGGAGTTATGTTCTGTTTTTATAGCCCTGCATGCACAATTTATGTGAGATTGGTTTGGCAACCTCGTTTAGGAAGCACACTTTGTCTATCACATCATGCATGCTAATTAGTTTGTTTAGAGGCTGTTGATAGTTGTTACCTATTCACTTGAGAATTTATTCCTTGAAATTTAAGTCTGCTATATAGACTCTAGACAGGTCCATATTCTTCTTCTGATCACGACCAGAAGTAATTCTGTCATTAATTAATCACTCTTTCGAATGCTTCTTGTTATTTTCAATTTAGGTATTGGTTTCTTTCACTTGAACTATCTGCATATTATGACAACATATCGCTAGGCATTAACTATCAAGGTTTGTTGTTTTGAGATACGAACAAAGGTAAAGAAATTCGTTTTCTGCACAACTGCAGAATACCCAATGGGATGTTCCTTAGTAGCACGAAGCGGGAGCGGAGGCACCTAGAAGGTCCTAAGGTTGGGAGCGCCTAAGAAGCGTATATAGATTTCATATAAATACGGATATAAAGTATCTTTAAATACTTAACCATTGAAGGAAAAGTGATTACTTATGAGAATTTTCATGATCTTAAAGAATACTTATAGGAAGTTAGATATTTTCAATTTGCCAAACTTCTTGAGTGATAAGATTTTCATATTTTTATTCCACAATGGCATACCTCCCTTAAGAATAAGAGAATAGTAGCCTTAACCACCCAATAAGCTCCCATGTTAGTTGGGAGCGAGCTCCCGTCAAGCTCCCATCTTGGGAGCACCGATTCGCGCTCCCATCTTGGGAGCGCACCCATTTTAGAAGAATCCTGCTACTAAGGGATGTTCACATGGATCCTCCACCTCCCTGAACGGAGGCATTGACTTGTTTCACTGGAATTGGTCCTGCAACAGCATTTCTTCCTAGTAAATGCTTTAAATTCAAAGAAAGATAATTCCTACTGCAACCTAGATTAGATGTCACTTTTTTTCCTTTGGAGTTACCTTAATTTCAAATCTTATTTTCTTTATTGATTTGATTGGTCGAGTTCTGGTCACTGTTCTTTGCCATGTTAGGCTGAATCTGAACATAGCCTTGGGCCGGACCCAGCAACCATGAGGGTGGATCGGGCTAGCCACGTTAGGCCAAACTCAGTGCGCTCAAGGCGTTACAAAGCGGAGTAAAGTCGAGCGGAGGACCGAGCCGAAGGGTCCTCCGGTTTGAGTCGCTCGGTGAGAGACCTGTACCCGGGGGGTTCAGGTCGATCTGTCGGGTTGGCCGAGAATCCAATGACGGTCTGACCCGAGGTGTGGTCCCCATTGGGAATACCCCTCTAGCGGGTTCTAGAAGTGCCTACAAGCTTCCGGAGCTAGGGCGGACGTATACAAGATGTCATAGAGATGTCATCGAGCTTAAGGCAGTGTATGGTGACATCACAGGCACGTGTTGGGCATACCCTGGCTTGGGGAGCAAGTACCCCTGTCCTATAAATAGGAGAAGAGAGCCCAAGAGTAAGGTATGTTCTCACACCCACCTAAAGTACTCTCTCTCTCTCTAGTATACTCACTTGACCGTCGGAGGGGCAAAGGGTGTACAACCACCTCTCGCCTTGGTGCAAGTTACGCGGAGGAGCACGGAGAGAGGCGATCCGGAGGAGCTAGGGGAAACCACCACACCACAATTGACGCCGTTGCTAAGGAATCTTCCTTATACGTTGGTTTACGTAGCTCTTCGAAGGTTTTTCTGAGAATTCTCGGTGGGTACTGGGGGCTAGATGGATGGTGTGATAGACTCGGTCTTACGATAGAAGACTTAAAAAAGTGTTGGAAAAAGAGCATGCATCCAAAAGAAATTGCGGCTACGGCCCCCTGTTTAAACTATACTCTTTACTTGGCTAAATCCAAGTTCGAATGCTAATTGCCGAATAGATATGCATCATCATGAGGCTTCGGCTGGTTTGTCATTCTCCGAGCGCATAAGGCTTTGGTCGGTTTATCATGCTCGAAGAGGATAAGGCTTCAGCCGGTATTTTGAACTTCTTTATAATTTACGGCAGCTTGGCCAAAGGGACGAGGCTTCGGCCGATTTATAAATTTCTTTATCATTCTCGATGGAACGGCCGAGCTTGAACGAGGCTTCGACCGGTTTATAAATTTGTCGATCATTCTCGGTGGAACGGCCGAGCGAGTGAGGCTTCAGCCGGTTTGTAAAATTGTTTATTATTCTTGGTAATATGGCCGAGCTTGAATGAGGCTTCGACCGGTTTATAAATTTGTTGATCATTCTCGGTGGAACAGCCGAGCGAGTGAGGCTTCGGCCGGTTTGTAAAGTTGTTTATTGTTCTCGGTGGAAAGGCCGAGCGAATGAGGCCTTGGCTGGTTTGTAAATATCCTTTTTATTCTCGGTGGTATGACCGAGCACGAATGAGGCTTCGGCCAGTTTGAAAATATCTTTGATACTCTCAGTGGCATGGCCAAGCACGAATGAGGCTTTGGCTGGTTTGTAAATATCCTTATCTTTCTCGGTGCAACGGCCAAGCAGACGAGGTTTTGACCGGTTTATAAGTTTCTGTATCATTCTTGGTGGCATGGCCGAGCGGATGAGGCTTCGGCTGGTTTGTAAATCTCGTCTTCATTCCTGGTGGCATAGGTGAACGTATTGAAACTTGTTTATCAACGTATTGAAACTTGTTTATCATTCTTTGCAAAATTGCCCGGGGCTGCCTGCGATGAATAGAGTTCGTGGCCGACCATGATTGGTGGTTAAATCCGAGGCTGGAGGTTCCTATCATATTGAAAGTTGCCTGGATCGATGCTAAAGAAAGGGGCTCCAATGGCAGAGTTGTAACTCTTCACTTTCAAAGAGGACTGCTCCGGTTTGTAAAGAGGACGGTCCAATTTTCATCATACGGTAATGTTGGGAGTCTGATCCGCCTGAGGTCTTCCGTGTGCACGCAGGCCCAATCCGTTGGGGAGTATCCACGGAGTCCACACCACATCGCCTGAACCCAATATACATTGAATGACCCATATCCACTTAAAAGGCTAAGCCTTGTAAGTGGTGAGCCATCCAATTGTATATTAAGGTTCAACTCTTTTTCTGTTTATCCGATGTGGGACTTAACCTTTCACACATGTTCTTAACAATCTCCCCCTCATATGTGAACCGTGCATTGGGCCTAGCTCCCCCTCGATTTGATCCACTTGACTCCCCCTTGATCCATGATCTTTATTCTCCAACACCGATTTAACTCCAGACTTCACCGCACCTACTCCATCGATCGAGAGCCAACCCCTTAACTCTATCGAGAGCCTCCATGCATGCAGCGCTCCGCCTGCATCCTTACTCCATCGAGAGCCACCTTGGATTTTTTCTCGCTCCACCGAGAGTCTTCGTGCAAGTCCACCAAATCGGTTTGAGTCCGCCCAAAGATCGTCAGCCTTTGGCTTTGATACCACTTGTTGGGAGTCTGATCCGCCTGAGGTCTTCCGTGTGCACGCAGGCCCAATCCGTTGGGGAGTATCCACGGAGTCCACACCACATCGCCTGAACCCAATATACATTGAATGACCCATATCCACTTAAAAGGCTAAGCCTTGTAAGTGGTGAGCCATCCAATTGTATATTAAGGTTCAACTCTTTTTCTGTTTATCCGATGTGAGACTTATCCTTTCACACATGTTCTTAACAGGTAATGCAAAAAATATCAAGGACCGCTCCGGTTTATTGAGAGGACGGTCCGGTTTTTAAGCGCAAGAAGAATGGGTCTTTGAGGACTTGATGGTCTGGTTTGAGAGACATGCATTTGGTCCCACTAAACAGTTAAACTCCTCGTGCTCGCGGAAGGTGCACGAGAAGTTGAGGGGCTATTGTGGTGGGCTGAATCCGAACATAGCCTCGAGGTGCACCGCAGCAACCATGAGGGTGGATCGGGCTAGCCACGTTAGGCCGAACTTAGTGCGCTCAGGGTGTTACAAGGCGGAGTAAAATTGAGCGGAGAAGGAGGACCGAGCTGAAGGGTCCTCTGGTTTGAGTCGCTCGGTAAGAGACCCGTACCCGGGGGTTCGGGTCGA
>BPLS01000452.1:288338-323647 GCA_019656275.1 Rhododendron kiyosumense
TATGTTGGGTCGGCCGGGTATCCAATGACGGTCCGACCCAAGGTGTGGTCCCCATTGGGAATAGCCCTCCAGTGGGTTCTAGAAGTGTCTACAGGCTTCAGAAGCTAGGGCGGACGTATGCAAGATGTCATAGAGATGTCATCAAGCTTAAGGCGGTGTATGGTGACATCACAGGCACATGTTGGGCATACCCTGGCTTGGGGAGTAAGTACCCCTATCCTATAAATAGGAGAAGAGAGCCCAGGTATGTTCTCACACCTACCTAAAGTACTTTCTCTGATTCTCTCTCCAGTATACTCACTCAGTCACTTGACCGTTGGAGGGGCGAAGGGTGGACCACCTCCTCTCGCCTTGGTGAAAGTTATGCGGAGGAGCACGGAGAGAGACGATCCGGATTAGCTAGCGGGAACCACCACACCACAATTGTCATCGTTGCCGGGGAATCTTCCCTATACGTTGGTTTACGTAGCTCTTCGTAGGTTTTTCTGAGAATTCTCGGTGGGTAGTGGGGGCTAGATGGATGGTGTGATAGACTCGGTCTTACAATAGAAGACTTAAAAAAGTGTTGAAAAAAGAGCATGCATCCAAAAGAAATTGGGGCTACGGCCCCCTGTTTAAACTATACTCTTTACTTGGCTAAATCCAAGTTCGAATGCTAATTGCCGAATAGATATGCGTCATCATGAGGCTTCGGCCGGTTTGTCATTCTCTGAGCGCATAAGGCTTTGGTCGGTTTATCATGCTCGGAGCGGATGAGGCTTCAGCCGGTATTTTGAATTTCTTTATAATTTTCGGTGGCTTGGCCAAGTGGACGAGGCTTCGGCCGGTTTATAAATTTCTTTATCGCTCTCAGTGGAGCAGCCGAGCTTGAACGAGGCATCGGCCGGTTCATAAATTTGTTGATCATTCTCGGTGGAATGGCCGAGCGAGTGAGGCTTTGGTCGGTTTGTAAAGTTGTTTATTGTTCTCGGTGGAAAGGCCAAGCGAATGAGGCCTTGGCCGGTTTGTAAATATCCTTTTTATTCTCGGTGGTATGACTAAGGTCCCATTCCAGAACACCTTCTTAAAAAATAAGTACTTATTTCACATTTTCAAACTAAAAAATAATATAAATAAAAAATTATTTTTTTATTTTTTTTGCACCATATAAAAGATCTCGATAAGATCTATCAAACAAAATCCTTATTGCTAGGAAAATTATTTGCATTAACATATTATTTTTGAGCTTGAAATTGCCTTCTTAAAACATAAGTACTTATTTTCGGTTCCGGAACGGGGCCTGAGCGCAAACGAGGCTTCGGCCGGTTTGAAAATATCTTTATTATTCTCGGTGGCATGGCCGAGCGCGAATGAGGCTTCGGCCGGTTTGTAAATATCCTTATCATTCTCGGTGCAACGGCCGAGCAGACGAGGCTTTGGCCGGTTTATAAGTTTCTATATCATTCTTGGTGGTATGGCCGAGCAAATGAGGCTTCGGCTGGTTTGTAAATCTCTTCTTCATTCTCGGTGGCATGGCCGAGCGTATTGAAACTTGTTTATCATTCTCGGCAAAATTGCCGGGGCTGCCTTCGATGAATAGAGTTCATGGCCAACCATGATTGGTGGTTAAATCCAGGGCTGGAGGTTTCTATCATATGGAAAGTTGCCTGGATCGATGCTAAAGAAAGGGGCTCCAATGGCAAAGTTTTAACTCTTCACTTTCAAAGAGGACTGCTCCGGTTTGTGAAGAGGACGGTCTAGTTTTCATCATACGGTAATGCAAAAAATATCGAGGACCACTCCGGTTTATTGAGAGGACGGTCCGGTTTTTAAGCGCAAGAAGAATGGGTCTTTGAGGACCCGATGGTCCAGTTTGAGAGACATGAATTTGGTCCTACCGAACGGTTAAACTCCTCGTGCCCGCGGAAGGTGCACGAGAAGTTGAGGGGCTATTGTGGTGGGCCGAATCCGAACATAGCCTCAGGGCGACCCGAGCAACCATGAGGGTGGATCGGGCTAGCCACATTAGGCTGAACTTAGTGCGCTCAGGGCGTTACAAGACAAAGTAAAGTCAAGTGGAGGAGAAGGACCGAGGCGAAGGGTCCTCCAGTTTGAGTCGCTCGGTAAGAGACCCGTACCAGGGGGTTCGGGTCGGTTTGTCAGGTCGGCCGGATATCCAATGACGGTCCGACCCGAGGTGTGGTCCCCATTGGGAATACCCCTCCAGTGGATTCTAGAAGTGTCTACGGGCTTCCGGAGCTAGGGTGGACGTATGCAAGATGTCATCGAGCTTAAGGCAGTGTATGGTGACATCACAGGCACGTGTTGGGCATACCCTGGCTTGGGGAGCAAGTACCCCTATCCTATAAATAGGAGAAGAGAGCCCAAGAGTAAGGTATGTTCTCACACCCACCTAAAGTACTCTCTCTCTCCAGTATACTAACTTGACCGTCGGAGGGGCAAAGGGTGGACCACACCACCTCTCGCCTTGGTGTGGGTTACGCGGAGGAGCACGGAGAGAGGCGATCCGGTGGAGCTAGCAGAAACCACCACACCACAATGTTCACATGGTTCTCCACCTCCTTGAACGGAGGCATTGACTCGTTTCACTGGAATTGGTCCTGCAACAGCATATCTTCCTACTAAATGCTTTAAATTTAAAGAAAGATAATTCCTACTGCAACCTGGATTAGATGTCACTTTTTTTCCTTTGGAGTTACCTTAATTTCAAATCTTCTTTTCTTTAGTGATTTGATTGGTCGAGTTCTGTTCACTGTTCTTCGCTATCTTGTTTGACTTGCACCTTATCATGCACTTGTCATCTATTTATTGCTTGAAAGCCTCTTTTGTAAATTGTTGGTGTTGATATCACGAGAGTTAGACAATTTACTTGCGCTATTTGCATGCAACAGAACTTTTATGTGATTGGACGGGATAAGAACAAAACTATCTGGAGAGTGTTGAAGATTGATAGGTTAGAACCTTCTGATCTAAATATTCTCGAGGATTCTACAACGTACTCTGAAATCGAATGCTCTGATCTGCTAAGACGAATACACGAAGGAAACAAGTCAACGGGTGGGCTTAAATTTGTCACGGCCTGTTATGGAATTGTTGGTATGTGATATCTGCAAGTTTTTTTTTAACCTTAACAAACTCTTATTTTGTTTTCCATGAATCTCATTGTTGTTTCTCTGATTTAGGGTTCATAAAGTTCTTGGGGCCTTATTACATGCTGCTTATAACAAAAAGAACGAAGATCGGCACGATCTGTGGGCATGCGGTATATGCCATTTCCAAGAGCGAGATGATTCCAATTCCGAATCCTACTGTGCGGTCCACTATGGGTTTTTCTAAGAATGAGAACAGGTCTTTTGTCAATTCTGCCTGTAAATGTAAAACGTCACTGGTCCTTCTAAGGATATCTCAGCGAAAGGGATTCAGAAACACTTAGCCCTTTGTGTATAGATGATAGTTTTATTCTAATGTGGTTGTTTGATTTCCATTTCGATTCAATTATTTTTTGGACTTAAAGTCCGAGTTCGGACATTGGCCTTTGATAATAGCGGGTTCTCCACTGTGCTGGTAATCTTTATGCCACTATTGTATATGCACCCTTCAGTTTTATATCACCATATGATCGTTCACTTCAAAGTAATAATGTGTTCATCCAATTATTTCCGTTTGTCTTTTATACCACCACATGGAATACATCTATTCAATATGTGAACTCATGGAATATTAGATGTCACCATATGCATCCTTTCTAGCGAATGTTGTCCATAGACTATTGCCAGTTCCTTTCTTGCGACCGTACCGGGACAAAGTTCATTGGTGTTAGGATGTAAATATAACTTGTTGAATGAGGCAAGGTATCATCCGTGTTTCCGGGGAAATGTTAATTTCGTTTTCTTTTCATCTTCTATCCTTGAGAATCTAAGCAGAAAGGTCTTTCATTCCTTTGTATTTCCGCTTTAACTAGTGTTGGGATTTCTGCTTATTTGCTTTGCCTTTGCTTTCTTGTTGATGACATAGATACAAGAAGCTCCTATGCGCAGTGGATCTTACAAAGGACTTCTTTTTTAGCTACTCATATCATGTCATGCGTAGCCTTCAGAAGAATCTATGTAGTCATGAGACAGGACAAATTCTTTATGAAACAATGTTTGTCTGGAATGAGTTCTTAACTCGTGGAATCCGCAATCAACTCAGAAATACTCTGTGGACTGTTGCGTTGGTACATGGCTTCTTTAAACAGGTATTGGCTTTCTTTTGGGTTAGCCCAGTTTGTAGATATTTAAATTGTTTTATATCATTAGTTTGTGATTTCATGTAGAGGTTTTTTGGACCTCTTTATAGCATTGTATTACTCTAAGGACACAGGTTGCTGCAGTAGAACAATTTATGAAAACCATTTTTTGGAGTTATTTTTTCTTCTTTCAAGAGTCTATTGGGCTCTTCTTTACATCTTGGGGATTTCAATAGTCATAACTGGGATGTGTCATTTTTTTTCCCTCAAGCATTGTTCTTGATTCGAACTGTTTCCCCACCCGTTTTGTAAAAGGAGTGCAGTAAAGTGTAACTCACACAATGAGGAGTATATGTCCATGTTTTTAACCTGCTAACCCAAGGGTAGCCTTGGCCAGCTTTGCGGTTTATGCAAATGGTCAAACCTTCTTCTTCTTTTTAATGATTGAAATGGATTTACTGAAACATGAAAGTATATGGTTTCCTCTTTGAAGTATGACTTCAAACTTTCATAATTATGGAACGGATTTTTCCATGTTGTAATACCAGGTCAAACTTTCTATATCTGGAAGGTACTTCAAGCTGACCCTCATTGCGAGACGATCACGTCATTTTGCTGGCACCAGGTTAGGATATTTTTGGAGTGCTTAAATTAGGCCTTCTTTATGAGATAAGTAATGATGTACAATAATGAATGTAATCTTGTAGTCTTAATGCAGCTTAAAATTTGCATATTTTAGTTTCCGTCATACTCTATGCTCCAAAAAGGGAATAAAAATACACCATTCATGCCATGTCTTGCAATATCAAGTCTGTCTAGAAGGCCTCTTGAGTGTAATGCCTTCACTTTAAGGTATCTAGAGGCCTCTGAGATACTGTTCTTAAACCAGAAAGTTGTTCTAGTAGGTTCCTTTGGATTGCCAGTTTGTAAAGCACTGCATGAATATCCTCATCCTTCTACAACAGATTCTTTCTCGCTAACTCTATTATCGTCTTTGTTGTTTGCTTTTCATGTGTAGATACTTGAAACGAGGAGTAAATGAGAAGGGTCGAGTAGCTAATGACGTTGAAACAGAACAGATTGCATTTGAAGATGTTCCTGAAGGATGTCCGATTCGCATAAGTTCTGTTGTGCAGAACCGCGGTTCGATACCCCTTTTCTGGTCACAAGAAACTTCGAGAATGAATATTAAACCAGACATCATATGTATGATTTGACCACACTGAACTCTTGTATTAGAGATTATAGTTTTTTGTCATGTTTTGCTAGCATTTTTTTTGTTTCCAGTATCAAAGAAGGATCATAAGTACCAAGCGACGCGACTTCACTTTGAGAATCTTGTCAAGAGATACGGAAATCCAGCTATCATTTTGAATTTGATAAAGGTAGGCCTTTGTGCATTAACCAATGGACCACTTTTAGCATTTTATAGCGTTTTATGCTCTTTCTGATTTGGATCTTCAATCTCCTTTTATTTTGCTTTTTCTGTTTAAAGACTCGTGAGAAGAAGCCCCGCGAATCTATCCTGCGGGCGGAGTTTGGGAATGCCATTGCTTTAATTAATAAAGATTTAGCCCCAGAGAACCGCTTGAAGTTCCTTCATTTGGATCTGAATAAATACTCTAAAAAGTAAGTCATTAAAAGCAACTTCTCCGTGATCAGTTCTGATTCTTCTTACTCCTACCCCAAGTATGGTTTTAGACATGACCTGATTCTTTTTTCATTTGTGTTTCTTCCAGCAAAGCAATAGATGTGCTGGCCCTTTTACAGAAAGTGGCTGCATATGCATTGAATTTCACTGGCTTCTTTTATTGTCAAGTAGCACCAACTTCAGGCACGAAGGGACTGATTAATTGGTCATACTTCCAGTAAGTCAATGTAGAGGTAGCTTTGTTCGTCACATGATAGCCCTTCATTTTCTTTTTTTCTATATTGTTCATATTGCAACTATAGCATCTGTCTTACCATTTCACATGGTCGATGTACAACATTTTACATTGCTTGGAATGTATGGATATTTTTCTTAGCTTGGAACGTGCCAACAAGATATCAAGATTGCCTTGGCCATGATTGCGGCCTTTCACCTTTCTAAGCCTTACACGGCTTCTAATAATAATACGTTGGCAATTAACAAATTTATTTATGTGATGTTATACAAGGGACCATATTTTTCTTACGGGAGAGTTTTCAGTTAAACAATTGCTTATTCACTTCTCATTTTTGGTGATGATGATCCTTATTAGCTACAGAATCTATCGGAAAGAAGGCATTGTATTCAAGATGACAGTACTGACGATGCAATCTATTGTGATCCTTATCCACTCTCCGTTTAAACCCGTTTGACTTCAGCACTGCAACCCTGGCAGAGCTTGGTTTGGTGTGAGCGTGTTTTCCGTTTGTTGGAGAGCTTGATATGTATTGTGCCATTGTTTCACTTTCATCCTGGAACTTTTCTTCGGTTTTTTATTTGCAATTAGAATCACTTGTGAAACAGTAGCCTGTTTGTTTATAAATGTCGCCTATCTCCCATATTTCACTGTCAGATTCCAAAACGTCTAACTTTTGACATCTTTTAACTTTAAACAATTGTTTTGTAACTCGCAAATGTGGGGAGGGGAAAAGTTATGTAGATGTTTACTTTTACATTATAATTGATGATTTATAAGTGTCATCCTCGATGAGAGTTGTGTTGCAGGGACTTTCAAACTATTTAGGGAATCTCTGCTTGCTGAGAATCTATCTCGGGGCCACAATGCCCTAGTTATTTGCTTTTGCTTACAGATACTTAGCTAATAGCTATTAACAATTCTGAGAAAAATTTGATGCAGGAACAATTTTAATGGTGACTTCTCTGTACAGAACCTTTGTGATACCAAAATGGGTGTTAACGGCGAAACAGATGATACTAGTAGTAGCATTGATAAGTGTGGAAAACGCTTTGTCAAGCCTCCAATGTTTCAGAAAGGGGTCCTAAGAACCAATTGCATAGACTGTTTAGATCGCACGAATGTTGCTCAATTTGCATTTGGGTTGGTTTCTCTTGGACATCAGCTGCATGCCTTGGGATTTACAGACGACCCCATTATTGGTATGGATTGCCCTTTGGCAGATGACTTAATGGGGCTATATGAGACAATGGGTGACACGCTTGCGCTGCAATATGGTGGATCCGCAGCACACAATAAGGTAATCCTTCAAATGGTGGCACTATGAGATGTTTATGTGTAACAGCATAAGTAGAATTACAACTCTGTGCCCTGTCATCGAACTTCCAGCTCGACATGTAATTACCAATTAGCATCTGTATATGTGCTTATCTTCCATTCTAACCTTCTAAATTCATTTTCTTCATGTACCTCCACTGTGTTATGATATACAAAGTGGGTAAGCAGCCCCCAGCAGGATCTTCATTGATCTGGGTTCACAAATCCATTACGTGTTTCCCTTTCTCATCACATCCCCAAACAAGGCCCTATTCAACATTTTCTTTTTTTGAATATCTTTTAATTCCTTAAATTTTGTCTTTATCCTCATGTAAGTCCAGCAATGCTTTCTTGGTGCACATTGTTGTAGATTTGGTAACGCTTTCTGCCATCCTTGTGTGTTTGCATATTGTCAGATATTCTCCCAGAGGAGAGGTCACTGGAAAGCAGCAGTTCAGTCCCAAGAGTTCCTTAGAACTCTACAGCGATACTACAGTAATGCCTACATGGACGCTGAGAAGCAAGATGCAATCAATGTGTAAGTCCGATGCACTTGCATTGGCAGAAGTTCATGCATTTGTAGGTTGCATTTAGTGTATTCTGGGGAAATAGGTTTGGCAGTGGGACTTATTAACTTAGCACTATGTGATCACTTCATTAAACTAACTTACCCTCTCTTTTTTCCTGTACCTCGGAAGAAGGTGATTTTGGATGGGATAGAATAGAGTATTACACTGAAAACTTCTTTTCTTTGGAAGAACATTTTTTTAACTCTATCCATTGATGTTGGGTACTAGCAGTAACTTTCTGCCCTTAATTCACTTGATTTTTGAGCAGGTTCTTGGGGCATTTCCAGCCACAACAGGGTAAACCAGCTCTTTGGGAACTGGATTCAGATCAGCATTACAGTATTGGAAGGCTTAGTTTTAAAGATGAAAATGGGAGGTATGAGTGTTGTGATTTTATAGTCCAATTGTCTACTAATGTTAAGCAGATGTCAGGTAGATATAATATCAAAATCAAGATAATTTAGTCCAATCCACAATTTGCAATTTATTTGTTGAACTGCCCAACAAGTTTCATTTTGCACTGTACTTGTAGCTTGACAAGGTTTCCCACATTGAGTATAGCAGATGAGTTCGGTATCTTCATTTGTAAACCATCCATCTGAGCTAGTGCTGTGGCTCGATTTAACCATCCATCTGAGTTAGTGCAGTAGCTAGATTGAGGAGGCCTAATCAGACTCGATGAGGAGTTATATACAACTCCATACAAATCCCGGAGCATTGGAGGGGCCATGGCATCCCTCTGCTACCCTTGGTGTGCACCATTGGATGGTATCATTTTGTCTACACTGTACAGATTGAATCAGTGTTCTATGCAATGATGACTAATTAATAGGGATGATAAACAAAATTAAAAAAGAAGAAAAGCAGAAGTACATGAGCTAAATTAGTTTTGTATTCAAGAACTATACAGTCATGAAATTTTAAGTTTGGAGAAAATATATATCTCTCTCACACACACTCGCATGTGCGCGACATGCACACGCACAATGCAAGCAAGCAAGTGCACATACTTGCTCATAAACGTACATTTTTCTTCTTGTAAGTATTTTGTCTAACTCTAATTACTCTCACACTTTCTTCCTTTCCCTCCACGTGTCGCCTAGAACTTCAATTACTGTCACATGTTTGTCCCTTATACTGTACATATTTCCTTAAATCTTCAATCCCAACCAGAGAAATGGAAGACAGTGGCTTGTAACTTCTTTATTCTTCTGGAAACCCAAACCCATGAGTTTCTTTGGCCCTCTATTTGATTGAATAACCTCAGTCAATCATCCATGCCTGGTTGGCTCATTGGGTCGGATAGCATTTTTAAATGTTCTATGTGTTTGTTTGCATGTAGGAAACAAAATAATTGTGATATCTATTTTTCCTTTCAAAAAAGTTGGTTAATTTACTTTCCTTCTTTTTTGCATAGATCATTTCTGAAGAGGTCACTGTCAGACGGCAACATTCCTTGTGAAAGCAACTCACCACTTGAAGTGACTGATGTTGGGCAGATGGAAGAGCACAACCAGTCTTTTCCTCATAACATGCATGATGGTAACAAGGATCTTTCGGAGTCCACACCAGAAATCTCTACTTGTGAAAGTGAATTATCTTATACCAGGTGAGCTTACACAACAATCTTCTGAATCTGTTACATTGAGTAGGTCCTTTTTCATCATACTATGCAACTCTACCAGTGCATCTGGAGCTTTCCCATTATTTGGTTTACCTGCGCTAACATAACAGCCAATATCATTGATCTGATTGACCTAATTTTCAAGAATAAAGTAGCAGGTTCTGATAAAATACAATGTTCGAAATTGTCAGGGTCAATCTGTTGAAACCCCATTTTTGGACCTGTCATGTAGTCCACCTTTACCAGTGGTGTGCTCTTATAGACTGAAAGCTGGACCAAAAGGTGATGGGCCTCAAAAACTTTAGCTGCATCTAATGCTTTTAACAAGCTGGACTCATCAGGAGTGATCAAGTCAGATGACTGAGATCTCAGAATTGGCCCGAAGACATGATTGGTGATTTTGACAAGGGGTCACATTTCCAATAACTAACATGTTGGTTTTGACTTGTCAGTTAAGTTTCATGAGGTATGCCATATGGTATCTGTTGAACTTAAATGTCTATTGGAAGAAGTGCCGAGCATGGTGGAAAACCTAGCCAATGATAGTCCTCAAGCCTGGGATCCTTCAACATCAACATGGTTTTTGGTGTTTCACATGGTCAACCTGTTGTTCTCACCACTTGAGTCTTGGACACAGAGCTTTGGCTACGTATTAGGAAAATAGTTGTGCTTTAGTTAATAGCCTCGTATTTGCTAACTCATCAGTGCAAGTAGATAATACTGAATGCCAGATTCTTGGAAACTCCTTTCAAATTACCAAGTCTCCGAACAGAAATAACAACCACCATGGTTCTAAACATATCATATATGCATATCCAGCATCATATTTCCATGCATGTGTGATTATTTGTAAACTCACATGTCATGATAATGTGCATAGCTTTTGTTCAACTGTTCTAATATCGGTATAATTGTGTTTGGTTAATCTGTTTATCGTTTAATGAGGAGGTATAGATGGATATATGGGCTCATAGATAAATATTTCTTTTTTGATTCCTTTTCAAAATGCTTTTGATATGTGCATATAAAATAAAGCTCATATTATCTCCTGCATGGCCTAGGTTCAGAACCGTTATGCTCTTAACTGGTTATCCTTTCTAGAGACTTTGATCTTCTTTTGTTTATTCTTTTGTACAACTATAATGGAACCCAGTTCTGCACGGGGAGGTGCAGTTAGTAAAGGTAGTCAAATTTGTATCCCCACATGGTAGGCTATGGTTTTGTTATGTTGCAATGTACCTCTAATTAATTGATTGTCCTGTGTAGGTATACACCCTCAATGTCTTCTAGGCGGCTTTTCCCTGATATGCAGCCCGATCAATGTCTAGAAAGTGATTGTAATTGTTTTGATGGACGCCGGGATTCATTCAACTGCTCAAATTTTCTTGACGTTGATTGGCTTTCTTCTTCTGGAAATTCATGTGAAGAAGACGCATTTGAAAGGTGATCGTGAGATACAGTTTAATAATGGTTCTTGTTATACAGTTCTGCTAGATGTTATGAGAAGAAATTTGTTCCATACTGAATTGCTGTCCACCTGCACCACTTCATTTGTTTGCAATGGCCGTCACTTCCACCCCAATTTCCATTCTTGTCATAACCTTGCCTGTGTAACAACCCCAATGTCACTGTTGTCACCATCTTATGACTCCTTGTTCCTCAACACTAGAATCAGTTTGTACTCCTTTCATGTAGTGGTTTACTATCACGACATTTGCAATGCAGCATCAGGAATGAAGGCAAATATAAAACTCTCCTCACTGTCTTCCAATCAATTGTTTATGTGTTATTCTTCTCCTGGCATGTCCTAATTTTATGAAAGACCATCCATCTCAACCTAAGATAAGCATAAACGCTCGAGCATCACAGTTTTTGAAATGTTTTGGTTGAACATACATACTTCAGACGCAATCCCACAGCCAATACTTTTTACCTGAGTGCATGTGTAATAGCTGTCAAGTAAGATGCATGAATCTAGCAACATGTAAGAAATGTGTGGAAGATTTCTTCATCTATCGTTTTTACTTGGGAACTTGACAATGTTCCATCCATATTCTGAGATTTTAAAGCTGTATGCAATGCTTGCAGATCTACACTCATAAGCTCACCTATTGCTGGTGTATCATCTGATAGTGTTTTAACTGGACTTAAAACGGAATCAGGCATTCCTCCAAGTGAGTCTGGGAAGGTCAGTGATCTATTGAAATCTTATTGTTGGCACTTTCCTGACAATATTGAACTTAAACTGCAATCTGAAATATGCTATCCATACAATTTTGGGTACCCATCACGTATAATGGTTAGAATCTCAGATCCATTCTTATTCAGGTTGGGGGATTAACAACCTCTCTCTCTCTCTCTCAATAGAATAAGTTGAAAAGTGCTAGAGGTGAGGTGGTAACCTCCTATTTCATCCTCAACTCACACATTTGCAAGTTTTTTGGGAGCACATATCAAGTTGAAACGTCAAACAATGAGTTGAAATTGTGCTTAGTGATATGTGAGTAGTTTTTACAACCATCAAGGAACAACATTGTAGTTATGTTGGTTGCTACTATATTCCTCTATGGCCAGAAGGTGTAAGCTACCATGATATTCACTATATGGGTTACTCTATTCTTCTTCGAATAGGAACATTTGTTTTGGAACATGCACAATTTATCCCTTAACTGAAATATCTCTAGTTCTTTCTAGTTTTAAATTATTTTTATTTTCTATTGAGCCCTTTTGCGAAGAAAGCACATTGGAACTGATTTCAATTGTTGTGCTGAACAGAGTTCTTACGTTATCACTGAATTTTCTGATAACTTCGTGCGCTGGGTTAACTACGGCGAGATGCTGTTCCCCTGAAGTTTTGCTGAAATTTTCGACATACCAAAAGGAAAAAGAAGTTTTGCTGAAGCTTTTACATCCAGATTTTTATTTCTTGCCAACATCGTCATCTGATTCAATCTACTCATCCGAAGGATGTGGATTTCTCAACAGAAAATTAAATTGTGGGAGATCGGCTTTAGAACAAAGATATATTCTTTTGAACAAAGATGTTCATGCCTTGTGAATTTGCAGCATTTTATTATTGATTGAGAACAACAAAGGAAAGTAAATTCAAGTAGATAGAAGCAACTTCTGCTTTTCTTCTCTGATCTTTCAGTTCCTCCTGTGTATAAACTTGGAATTTCATCCTTGTAAATATTTTACAAGTACTTCTGCAGACTTGTAGAGCTCCAATTCGCCACTTTCTTCTGTCATTGCCTTGTATTAATAATGTAATGGTCTAATGTTAGAGCAAGGCTAATGGTGGGATGGAAAATGGGTTGTATAGTTATTTTAGTATGAATATTGGTTAAAAGTTATTTGGAGGGATAATGGGACTCATCCCCCTTCAATGGTGAGTTCTATAATAGAACCAAAGAGTCCTATAGTTAACTGACTTTCTCTCCACCTTATTTCCTCCAAATTAATTCAACTATTACTTCTGTTAAAAAATAATATTAATTAAATAACTGCCAAACGAGGAATTTAAAAAAATAAAAATCTTTTATTTTTAAATTCCATCATACTCCCTCTGTCCCTTAATAAATGTCCAGTTTTACTTTTCCAAATTTTGTAAAATTAGTTATATCTTTTAATCTATACCATTTTTTATAATTTTTAAAATTTTGTCTAATAGAACCAATTAAAATCTATCAAATAAGATCTATATTACATATAAAAAATAATATACTTTGGAAGATATAAATGATTTTAAAAAATGTTCGGAATGGTGATATGGACATTTATTTAGGGACGGAAGGAGTAATTTTTTGTCCACCTATTTTTTCCTCCGCTTAATTTCCACCGTAGGTAACTCTGGTAATTGCAGTTGGATTTGATGATGTGGCATTTATAGCTATAGTCATTTGGGAATGGATATATCATATATCCATCTCCATATCCATCTTTGCCATTTTCCATTCCCATTGGAGCCCTGATTTTTGGACTTGCGCTTACTTTTCTAGATTTGGAGTGATTGGAGTGAGCAAAGGTTCTGCCAATGCCCAAGATCGATAACCATCTGATATTGATGGAGGCTACCTGGTTTTGGGAATAGTAGTTCGCAGCATAGAAAGCTTGTAGAAAGTTGCGATAATGTAGATTGCTCTAGCCATCAGCTCCATCGGTTTGTTTCACACTGAAATCAGGGATATCCCCAGACCCGAAGGTTACCCACCCCGCATATTTGGAGGCGGGTGTTGCCAAGAGGAGTGGATATGATTGAACTTGAGAAATCCCTGCCTGGATATGGGGCAGGTATGATATTGTGATACCCACTCCAACGAATTAATGTTTACCGTAGTAGGTGTTGTACATAGTGTAAAAGTCTATGACAGTACGAAGCAGAAGAACTGAAGAACCAATTATGTTAGGCAACAATTATATGTAATACTGTTAGGTGATGTCAAAGATGATGCAAGCCATTCCTTTTTACGCCTATAAAAAGGGGGCTCTGCTTATCTCTGACATCACCTAACAGTATTACGGGGGTGTTTGGTACCCTCATTTTTACATTTTCGTTTTTGCATTATCCCATTATGGTTGTTTGGTCCATTCATTCTAAAATCCATTTTGTCAGAAGAGAATAAATTCTTTACACCGCCGGTGTAAATATTTGTTTCCTCCAAATCAATTGCATTGTGCCACGTCGTCATGTTTTATTAATTGGGACCACTGTTTTGACACGTGTCACAATGCAATTGATTTGGAGGAAACAAATGTTTACACCGGCGGTGTAAAGAATTTATTCTCTTGTCAGAATGAGTTCACCGTTTTTTGCTTTAGAGGGCAGAAGCTAAAAAGAGCTCAGGAGGTCCTTTTCACATTTTGGGCTTTTCACATTCTGGTTTCAATTACCAAAATACCCTCACTCAAATCTGGTAATTGCCAATTATATCCTCACATGTACTGTCATTACTGACACCTTCAAAAGCAAAATGTAGTTAAGATGTGTTGGCATAATTCCATAGACTTTCAACGCTCGAGCAAGTCCCGACTTTCAAAAAATTATTTCATAATCAATTTTTTATATATAAATGAGTAAAAACATTATTACATTCTTTTAATATAATACAATTAAAAACCAAGGGCAGCATAGTAAAATACCAACTTATAATTCATTTTTATCATTCATCTACCAAACACTACTCCTGTTTCAAAATGAATTCTGCACACATCTCCCAAACACTTTATCAAATTCAAAATACATTTTGACCATAATCTAAAAAGCCAAAAAGCTAAAAAATTAAAAATGAAAAGTCAAAAAGTAGGCTACCAAACACCCCCTACATATAATTGGTGCATAACATACATAATTGGTTCTTCTGCTTCGTACTACATATAATTGGTGCCTAACATACATAATTGGTTCTTCTGTTTTGTACTATCATAGACTTTTACATTATGTACAACACCTACTAAAGTAAACATTAATATATACCTTACAACAGTAACTATCAATAATTTCACCCTCTTCGGAAAGAGGACAATACTACCATACTATATATTACATCACAAAAGAGACAGCTGGCACGATCACAGGGTTGTCACTCTGTGATATTGTGATACCCACACCAGCGTACCTGTATCCACCCGTACCCAATGATTAGAGTGTGTATGTGGTACTCCCTCCGTCCCAATTTGTTCCGCCTACTTTGACTTGCACGAAATTTAAGGAAATATTGTACTTACATTGACTTTTGATCAATTTTACCGTTTTACCCTTTTGAAAAAATATTACTAAAATTTTGTCAAAAAAATATTGAACCCACCAATCAAAGGCACTCTTGACTGTCCTGTCATGTCATGAAGAAAATGGGGGCCAAATTCAGTTTTCCGGGCCTGCCATTTGTTCTCTTTTCTTTTAACCATGTTTACAATTTGAATTTGGGAGGGAAAAAACTTCATCTAAAATGAGGGGTAAAATTGTAATCTAGACATCTAAAAATGGAAAGTTTTGAAAGAAGCATAACATTTTGGGACATTCCAAAAAGGAATAAGGGCGGAACAAATTGGAACGGAGGGAGTATATGGTAAAGCGTACATACATACATACACTTAAGAGTTAAAAAAACAGTTTGTGGATAGTAGTTGTTAAAATTTCATACTGCTATAATTTTCTGTAAGACGATGGTATTTGTTTGTGACCTATTCTATTTTGCATTTGAAAAATATTCTTTTGTTGATTCACGGATAAATTGTTTTTGCTCAGATCACTCCGGGGGGGTGGGGGTGGTATGATGGATTGACCACCATCCCTAGTAGTTATGGAGGCGTTGGTGGGAAAGAATTTTCCACTTGGGGATGGGGGTTGAATAAAATTTTATAAATATAAAGAAGTCCAAAACCGTCCTATACATGTGAATCTCAGTGTGCATTCATAAAAATCCATGTGTATCGCCTCACCAACTCTGGGCATATCTATGTCCCCCAATCTTTATTTGAATCTCCGTTTGCTCTTTACTCAATTCTCACTGGCACGTCAAACCTGGTTGTAAAACGTGCACCTACAAGGGTCAATAACCTCTTACACCCCTCTTGAGTGACATTGCAACACGTGCAACGTTCTCCCTTGACAGACGTGGGCACATTCCTCTTTGCTTTGGTTTGCTTCGTCACTGGCATATCAAAACTGGTTGTCTAACGAGAACCCAAGCAAGGCAAAATTTGGGACTTCATTTATATTCTTCATAGAGGACAAAGCTTGGGTTGGGTGAAAGGGGAAGTTAAGGGTCACGGCCAACGTCCACCACTAGGTATATCTTTCTGCTCAGGCAAGAAACAACAAAAATTCAAGAATTATAATAGGAATGCACCGATAAAAGCCTATGGACAGCATCAAAACACTTTGCTTTGCATTACCAGCGTTAATAAATTACTCCTTTGAAAGTATTGTTTATGCTCCTATCAAATAATAAGATCCCTGCTGCACATTATCTCCCTCCCTCCTACCTCTCCCTCTCCCTTGTCTCTTTTTTAAATATTGCAAAGCATCAGAGAAACAAGAGTCCTATAGTAATACATAGGACGAATCTAATAGCAGCAAAGAACATAATAACTATACATTTCCTTACCCTTGGGGCAAAACAACCTTTGTTTGCTGCATCAAGGGCAAGTGATGACTGGGTAGTGATAAAGATCTCTCTGTGGTAAGCAAACATATCAGAAGCTCACACATTGTTTTTGATTCTTCAAAATTACGTGGGTAGCATAATTAACAATTGCTCAGTTAGAAGTCTAAAGATAACCTAATGGAGTCTCTAAGCACTTGATAGGAGTCCTCATGGGATCACAACGATTCAACCTGTCATGAAAAAAAGGGAAAAAAAAGGTACTCGGGACTTATTCGGTCATTCAAGGAGGTTAACTTATTCAGAAAGCCCAAGAGATATCGCAAAAATGAATGTGTATAAAAAAAAGAAGAAAAACAATCCAGGAAAAACGAATCTAAAAACTTCCAAACCAGTTGCTAATTTTAAAATCAAAGTCTCCAAACTTCAATATAAATCCTGCTTCCTTGAGGCATCAAATTCAAAGCAACATCTCTCTCCACTTGGTCCATCTGTACCTGTTAAGGCAACACCAGATGATTACTTGATCAAATAACATAACATATAGGCAGTTCTTATAATCACATAAGTTCAAAAATACACATTCCTGATGAATTATATTCACATCTATACATGCACAAACGCACATAAGCGGAGGATTATGTTACACTTAACAGTTAACACACTGGCAAACATGAGCTTAAATCTCCTTGAGGAGCTGAGATCTTCCTCCACAGGAACCAAAGACGGGCATTATCATGCAGCTTACAAAAGTCTACTTTCAATCCAATGTTAATCGACGTCTTTACATGCATGCAGTATTGACAAGAGAAAGGTAAGAGTAAGACCTCCATCTCTTTCCTATTAAGCTATTTTTGGACCATGGATTTGCAGAGGGATTCATAGAAACTAGAAACAAAAGGGTAACAAATAGCTTTCACTTCATCTTCTCTTTCCTTTCTCGTCTCTCCTATTTTTTCCTGCAAAAATTCCTCTAAAAATCCAAGATCAAAACACAACCCCATGTTTTTAGATTGTATTGTCAAATCAGCAGCTGGATCATGAGTCCTACACAAACCGAATATATACAATTATAGTATTAGTGTTCAGCATAAACCATTGAAAATATGAAAAGGAAGTAAAATAATTTGATTTTGCCACAATATATGAAATTTAATACGAGGGCATGATTACACATTCTAGTTTGGTGACATATTTGCTTCACCACAACAGATGTGGGTCCAAAGCCTACCAACCATGAAATTCTTTACAATTCGAAGTTTCTCCGCATTTCACATCAGAAATGGACCTAGAAATCTTAAAGAGAGTAAGGTACAAAAGAGAGCGGGAGAGAACCTATTAGTTTAGACATAAAACATGTTCTGCAGTATCTTGTATATCTGCCGTTCAAAAGAAAACCAAGAAAAACAAAAATGAAAAAACAATTGCAGAAGGCCAAACCAACTCATCCTGGGGCCCCACTAGCCAAGCACAACATGGCAGATGTACTAGAAGAATAAACTGGTGTGTACGCCACCTTCCACTACTGGGGCATTAGCCCATTCAGGCAATATTCCTAAGTACCTTCCAAAAGGACAAGGGCGAATCCATGTACTTTAGCAAAAATGCCAAGTCCCCAATGCAGCCAAAGAAAGGGGATATTTCCTATATAAACGAATACCAACAAAAATACGTATCATGCAATCCTTTTGCTTCACTCTTTACTGCTACTGTTTCTGTTTGATTGCTTTCTTCTTGAGTTAGTCATTGGCTCGGAGTGCCTTCCGGCCACCGGCACCCAGGGCCCCTCGCCATATATCAGGGTGCAAGATCAGCGGAGAACGAGCGAGGTCAGTGACGAGTCACCGACCAAGCCAACCGCAGTTCCAAATTGATATCCATTTTTCACACGGCATATCATATGAGGATTTTACTTCACCGAAATGCAGATAGATAATTCATGGATAAAATTAAGTGTTTGCCTTAAACGTTTCAGGTGTATCTCGGCATTTTTGAGGAATAACAAGGATAAGAAAAGGTTACGAATCTGCTCTAAATCCTATCAAATACTTGAATCCCCAATCGTCAGTAATTTATACAAGTATCAATTATTTAGGTACTAATCACTATGAGGTTACATTCTCGCAAAAGATCTCATTTAATATGAATAGTAGATTCTGAATTGTGAGACGCATTAACTTGCTGACTGTATTCCTAAATAGATTGACCTATAAATTTCTAATGATTTTCGATGAATAATGGTGAATTTAGCGATTTGTAAACTCTGTGACTAAGATCTGTTTAAAAAGATGTCAAAATAGATTCATTTGTTGGAAATATATTTTATTTGTGCGGTGAAGCAAAGAAACCAATACATACATCAGGCTGTTGCGACTGCTGATATTCCTTGATGGTATGACCAGCTATCTCAAAAATTTCAAGCAACAGTGCCGTAGACCTCATAGTCGCCATCTTTTCCTGAATCTGAGTTAACTTTTTAAGTTCATAATTACTCTTTAACTCAGCATCCTCATCAATCAGTGAAAAAACTTGATTTCTAATGCATTGGGGGATCGTCATTCTTCCACTTAAACCAGAACCATCTGTTTTGTGAAATGTGCTGGGAAGAAAAACATTTTCACGTGCCACAATCAGCAATGCAGCCAACTCAGTGAACTCACGGAACTTTCCTTCCATGGCACAATACTAAGCTTCCTCTGAAATGTTGTTGGACACCCCTGACAGCAATTTACAAATAGCAAATCTGGGTTTCTGCAACAAGTAATCCAAATAATGAGCTTGTAAGTTTTTCATCCACTTCATATCAAGCATTTGCAGCTTTTAAGAACAGATTGAAGATATAGAAAATTAGTCTTAGGTCCATTATGTGAACTTCATGTCCACTTATTAATTTTCTAAGGTCTCGAGTCCATTTTAGGATACCCTAGGGTTTAGGCACTTTCATAGGATTTTAGGGTGCACTTTTTTTTATAGAATAGGGTACCCTAGGGTTTAGGCACTTTTATAGGGTTTTAGGGTGCACTTTCCTATTATAGGGTTTTAGTGATTTAGGCACTTTCATAGGGTACCCTAAGGTTGAGGTTGTGTGGACTTGTGGCTTCACAAAATTATTAGGCGGACTTGTGGGCTTATGAAATTTCTATAGTGGACCTATCACTAAATCTCCCTTGAAGATAAACAAACCATTTTTGGAAGACAAAGGGCTACAATCATCTTATAAACAGAATCTCCTGGCACACGTTGTCTGCACAACCAGTACAATAAATTCAGAATGAAAAAATGAAACAAACAAAGATATAGGGCCGAAATCAGGATACTAAATTCAAAGAGAAAGACGCATTTTTCTCATTTACCTCACTCCCTTGAGTGAACCCATTGTTGGTATCTTTGCTAACAAATCTGACATCGGGTCAAGCTCGGAGCTCCATGGCGAAGGAATAACTGAACTAATTCAGGAGATGAAAAACAAGCTGCATGATGCAACATGAAATGGCCATTTACATCTGGAGTTATACCTAACTTCCCTTCCAGCAATGCAGTGGCACATTTCATGGCGCTAAAACAACAGAGACTATCCAAAAGATCGGGCAAGGAATATCTAACACAGCCATCTTTTACTTGTGGGGTTGTTATCAAGGACTCCATTTTGTCAGCACAATCCCTAGCAAGGTAAGTATCTATATCACAAGACAATTTCACTTTGCAGTAATCATCGCCATCATCGTCCATTCCGGCATTCAGTTCCTGTCAACGTTTAACAAGACACCGGAAGTATTAGTCCCAACAAATAGACTACATAACATTATAGCCAGTGAGCCTTCTGTTCATTTCCGACGGGAAGTAAATACAGAAAGAGCCCAGAACCTCCATCAACCTTTGGATTGTGAGAAAAAGGGAAGAAAACAAAAGAAAGGAGCAGTCTTTCTCACCAAATCTCACCTCTTTTGGTGATAAACAAAATAGACCAATAAAAGCTCACCATTACTACTCCTTTCTCACCATTTCTCACATGTTTTGTCCATTTCATTAAGGGAGAGCCTTCTCTTTTCTTTTCTTTTCTTTTCTCACCATTTCTCTCCATCCAAAAGGGGCTTAGCTTTGGGGTACAAGACTATCACTTTCGACGAATTTCAGTCTTCTACAGCTAAAACTTCGTTTATCGTGAAATCATTACGCAAAAGATGGATAGGTAGGGTTTGAAAAAATCGTCAAAATGAACGCAACATGAGAACCGAAGCTCTGAACACAGTCGAAAGGAAATTTAGAATTGTAGATAAAATCGTGTTCAACTCTTATCTAGTCCAAGGGAAATAAAACAGAGGAAGACTAAATTCCAGGTTGTTTGCTTTCCATAAAAATAAATAAATAAATAAACTTGCACAATCGGCAAACACGTCGACAGGGATAACATGTAGTAGTAAAAGAGAAGAGGGCTGATCTTACCGTCATAACTCGACGTCCTGCGGAGCGTGATCGACTGAGAGAAGATGAGAGAGAAGGCGCTAGATCTTCTGAGACAAGTGTTTGAGCTGCCCGAATGTGGTCTTTTTGTTTGCCTATATCAAAAAAATCTGGTCTTTTTGTTGCATATGTATATATATGCATGGGGGAAGACAAATTACACTACCCCACCCACGTCAGAGGTTGTCCCTTAAAAAGGCTTTGAGAAGTTATGTTCGGTGCTCTCCGTGGTTAGCGGGTACATCTGATGGGTTTTTAATCATTTAGATCATTCTTTTCTCAAAGGCGAGGCTCTTGACTTTTTTGGGCTACTGTATATCCTAACCCGAACCCACATGGCCACATATAAAGAGAACCACTTTGGCAATTAGACGGCTTACCAATTTTGATCAATTGGGACAAATTCACCTCCAGATTGGGCAGCCATTGGTTTTGCGGAGCAAGGTAGTTCTGCTTTTTTCACGCAGGCAAAAAACGTGAACCATTTGAGACAACTTGGGTAAGAAAGTGAACCATATCAATTACGCTTCCCCATCTTCTTTTCTTCCTCTAGTTAGAGAAAACCACGGAGAGAGGATGTGTGTGTTGGGCGAGCTGCTTCGCCCTCGTGGTCATAAGAGCATCTCCAATAGTCTCGGTGTTCCTCCGCCTCCAAAGCTTCTGCGTCGCCGTTGTCTTCATTGTCTAAGTCCAGTTACTGTGGCTCCAACAAAGATCGTCGTCGTCACTGGGTAAGTTCTTCATTGGTGTGGGTTTCGATTGGCTGATAATTGGGTTTAGTAGTAATTTATGAGAGTGGATTTCGATTAGTGGGAACTGGAAATAGCTAATTTCGATCTTTAGAAAAATCCCTATCTATTCCGATCGTTAAAGAATTGATTTTTCCCACTACAAATCAATCCCTATGTATTTTACATTCTCTTCCAATTAGCCATTGATCGCAACCCACTAAAAATCGTCTCTTGGTTCTGAACAAAGATTTATGAAATATATGTATGTGCATTCACTTTGTTCTTCTAATCAAAAAGCTTAATTTCAGCTGAATGGCGTTTTAGTTTGACAATCAACAGATAAAAATTAACTTTTATCTCAATTTCACTTTGTTCTTCTAATCAAAAAGCTTAATTTCAGGTGAATGGCGTTTTAGCTTGATTCTAGATTGTGGGTCATTGAAGCCTATAAAAGCATTCAAAGGTAATTTTAATCAAGTCATTTCTCTAGACAGTTTCTTATGTTTCTTTTGACAGTTTATCATATCATTTAGGGTAAATTTCATACACACCCCCTGTACTTTGGTCGTTTTTCACCTACACCCCATCTACTTCATTTTTAATCACTCGCACCCCTTGTACTTAAAACTGGTTTGGAACTGTTAGTATTTCCGTCCAAAGTAACGAAAAGACTAAAATACCCGTTCGTATTCCACTTTCTTATTCTCCTTTTTTCATTTGCGTATTATTCTCTCTCTCTACAAAGCTCTGGAGCTCTGGTTGTGCAATGGTGGAGAGAAAAATCGACAGATCGTGAATCAGCTACTTCGAGAACAGAAATCTTCTACTTCAAAGAACAGAATCATCTAGGGTTTTGTTCGTAAGGTACGTTGATAGCCCCAAAATCATCAACGGTTTTTGTTCGTTTTTGTTCATTTGTGGTATGTTGACAGGCCCAAATCGCATAGGGTTTTCTGTTACGCTTTTTGAGTCATATATTGCTCTGAAAATCAGAAACTTTTCATGATTTGGGGATTTTTTAAAAGTTGTAGCCTTTTTCTGCTACAGTTATTGATTTTAGGGTTTTTGTCCTAACTTTCCATTGGTTTTTTGTTCTTTAATAGTTGTGGTCCCATACCTGAATACCCAACCGCTTCTTGGCCTTTTTGTGCTACAGTTATCGAATTTAGGGTTTTTGTCGTCACTTTCCACTGGCTTTTTGTTCTTTAATGGTTGTGGTCCCATACTTGAATACATGTATGTTGTTGTTTAATGGTTTTTTTTGTCAATTACATTGTTTTTTAATGCTTGCATGTGGTCCCTTATGTTTGTAAAGTTGGATTTTTTAATTGTAATGCAGGATGACTACATATGTTACCCTTCAATTGCATCATGGGGGGTATTTCAAGCATACTCCATTGGCCACTATGTATCTGGGTGGGACAGTGGAAATGGTAGACGAAATTGACCCTGATTTGATTTGTTACTTTGACTTGAAGAGAGTAATTATGTCATATGGTTATCCCACCACAAGTAGTATTTATTACCTGATTCCTGGTGTTGGTTTAACAAAGGGACTTAGGGTTCTAAATTCTGACATAGAGGTTAGAGAAATGTTGGATGTTTACAAAGGTCTTCCAGTCATTTGTTTGTATTGTGAAAAAGGTCCTGAACCTCTACAAATTATTTACCCTGATGAAGTGGATGTTCCCCACGTGGAAACAAATGTTGTGCACTTAGATGATGAAAGTCTTAAGACCAATGAGGGCAATCATGAAGTGGTGGTGGATATACCAGTGGATAAAGGAATTGGTGCTGATGAAGATGAGGAAGATGACCCTGATTATGTAGGAGATGAAGAGGATGAAGAGGATGAAGGGGATGAAGATGAAGATGATGAAGATGGCTCAGATATTAGTTCTAACCCTAGTTGGATGTGTGAGAATATGGAAGGGCCTGGTGATGACGACATTTTTGCTTCAAAGGAACAACAAAATCAAGCAAAGGATGATAAAAAGCAAGCAGAAATAGAAGATTGGTACTCAGATGGGGGGAATTCTAATGAGTTACATACTATGTATGGATCAGATGAAGATGAAGAAGAGAGAATGAAATCCAGAAGTAAGAAGTGTCGTGAGTTTAATGAGGATGTGGACATGATTAAACCAGCTTTGGAAGCGGGAATGAAATTCACTAATGTGGTAGTCTTTAGGAAGGCACTAAAGGAATGGCAAATTCAGCAAGGGTACGACTACAAATTTGTGAAGAATGAAAGTAGCAGGGTCACTGTGGTCTGTAAGGAGGAAGGATGTGGTTTCAGAGTTCATGCTTCAGCAATGCAAGGGGAAAGAACTTATCAAATCAAAACAATGACTCCTCAACATGATTGTTTAAGAACCTACAAGAACCATCATGTCACTTCACAGTACATTGCAAGCAAGTACTTGGACAAGTTGAGGGATGATCCATGGAAGAAGGTTGATGCATTTCAGAAACAGGTAAGAAGGGAATTGACAGTTGATGTGAGTAAGGGCAAATTGTATAGAGCCAAGAGGACAGCTAAGGAAATGATTGAGGGAGACCACTCTGTGCAATATGGTAGGTTAAATGACTATGTGGAAACTATTTTGAAATTCAATCATTCAAGTTGGATCAAGATACAGTCAGATAAGCCTAGTCCAGAACTACTCCCAACTTTCTGCAGAATGTATGTCAGATATGATGCACAGTTGAAGGGCTTATTGAGTGGTTGTAGGCCTGTGATTGGGTTGGATGGAGCTTTTTTGAAGGGTTTATATGGGGGACAAATACTTAGTGCAATTGGGGTGGATGGTAACAACAACATGTTTCCTATAGCCATAGCTGTGGTTGAGGCAGAGACTAAGGATTCTTGGACTTGGTTCTTGAAAATATTATTGGAGGATATTGGCACTGTGGAGGAGAGGGGATGGACATTTATCTCAGACAGGCAGAAGGGCTTGATAGAGACATCCAAAGAGCTAATGCCAAATGCAGAACATAGATTCTGCCTTAGGCATTTGTACTCAAATTACAGAAAGAAGTTCAGGGGTAAGGAATTGAAAGATTTGATGTGGAGGGCAGCCTCTTCAACCACAGTTTGGGAATATAACCATCACATGAAGACACTTGAGGGTTTGGATAAGGAGGCACACAAGTGGTTAAAGGAAATTCCAGCTGAGCAATGGAGTAGGTCCCATTTCAGCCCCAGAAGCAAGTGTGACTATTTGGTGAACAATCTGAGTGAGTCATTCAATAACTACATTCTAGAAGCAAGGGATAAACCTATAATTTCCATGCTGGAATGGATAAGGAGAAAGGTTATGAATAGATTTCAAATTAAGAGGATGGGAATGGAGAAATATAATAAAGGCATATGTCCAAGGATCATGAACAAATTAGATGTAATCAAGAACAATTCCAAGGACAGTTTTGCACACTTTTGTGGTGAGTACAAGTTTGAAGTGGACTGCCATGACACAACTTACACTGTGGATTTGAAGGACAAGACATGTGGATGCAGACAATGGGATTTAACAGGAATACCTTGTAAACATGCATGTGCTGCTATTGGCCTCAACAAGCAGAAGGTAGAGGAATATGTGCATCCTTGCTATAGTAGAGACACATATTTGGGGGTGTACCACCACATGATTCACCCAATTCCTGGCAAACATGATTGGGAGAAGTCCAATCAAGAGGAAATCCGTCCTCCCTTCATGAGAAGGCCAAGTGGCAGGCCCAGAAAAGCAAGAAGAAAGGCTGCAGAGGAGGTTGAGGACACAGGGACAGAGACATTGTCTAGGGCAGGAAGGTATATGTCATGTTCAAAATGTTTGCAAAGGGGTCATAATGTCAGGTCATGCAAGAACCCAATACACCCAAATTCTAATATGTTAAAGAAGAAGGATTTACCATCAACAAGTCTACAGGTCTGTCTAGAATACATGGTTTTTTGTTGGGTACCAAATTTTTTTGAAGTAAAAACATTGAACATGACATATACCTTTTTTTGCAGGAACAAAAAGGTCAACCAAAGCAGAAGAAATCAAGAACAACTGCACCAAAAACTTCAACTCAGCCCTCTGTGGATGCTGGTTTCTACACTAAACCACCACAGTCATTTGCACCAATTAACCCTGGTTTCTACACTCAACCTAACCAAGACAGTGCTAACTGTGCCAATCCTGGGTTTTCCTCACAGGTATAACTGCTATACCTGTAGTTTAATTATGGTATCATCTGAATTTCCTGATTTATAGCACTGTTTAACTAAGGTTTTATGGGTGTAGCCATCTAAATTGCAATGTATTGGTGGAAAGTTTGGAGGAAGTGGTCCTAAATTCAGTGTGGGGGTTGCTAACAGTGGTGGAGGACAAACAGGTGGTGGTCAAAGAGGTGGTGGAAAGGCTGGTGCTAGTAGAGGTGGAGGAAGGTCAACTGGTCCAAGAGGTGGTGGAAGGTCTGGTGCTACAAGAGGTGGTGGAAGGTCTGGTGCAACCAGGGGTGGTAGAAGGGCAGGTGCAACCAGAGGTGGTGGTGGTCCAAGAGCTAGTGGAAGGTCAGGTGCTGTTCAAACTGGTTCTGCACATTCAGAAGGTGGAGAAGCAGGTGGAAGAGAAGGAGATTGGTGGTGGTAGTTTACATATGCAACCTTTTGTTGGCCAGGTCCTGCTCAAACACACCTAAATTCTGCAGTTTTTTTTGTTGGCCAGTTAGTCCTACAGTTTCTTTTGTTGGCCAAGTAATGTAGTAGTTTTAGTATGAACAAGTTGGTGGTTGATACTTTTGTCTGCAGTTTTTTTTGGACCAGGAATGATATGCTCATGTATATTGCTTAATTTCTGCTTATGTTAGTGATGTTACTGCCTATGAATACTACTTTGGGTGGAATACCCTTCTAGACACTTGTTGTTTCTGTTTAATGCTAAGGCTGCTACTGTTATGCTGTTGTTAAGATTGGTGGTGGTAGCTAATGTTGTTTCTCTGCTATGTATCCCTCAAGTATTGAATGTACCATTTAGTAGTTGTTCTACTATGAAGGTCTCAATATGGTTTGCATTGAATCAGATTAGAAGGGACTGCATTTCATGATAGCATAAACAAAACAATGCATATATTTTTTCAGTTCATTACAAGGGATAAACATTTTATTTTCTGAATTACATAACCCCTGACAAAAAAGTGCATTACATACATGCACATTCTACTTAGTTAAATACAACACCATAAAGCAGAAAATGGCAACCCAAGTTGCCACAAACATCCCCCTCTGCCTTCTCTCCTCGGCCTTGCTTTTCTCCAATTCCCTCTCTAACTGATCAATGTTTTGCAATAGCTCATCCCTTCCGCAATCACAAGGTGGAAGGTCAACCCACACAAAGAAGTTGCATTTTGCCTTCTGTATAAACAAAAAAATACGTTACAACTCATTATGAATAATTAATTTTTATGTGTAAAACTACCTTAAACTTACCGGAAACCTTCCACACCCATAAAACCGTCTTCCCATGGATGATGGTACGTTAGACGTACGCAGAGGAGCTGGTTCGCCACAAAAGCAAAAGGGGACCTGGTTGTTTATTTTTCCAGATGAGAGAGAAGGAGAACGGGAAAAAGAAGAAGAGGCCATGGGTGGGTGGGTGATACTCTGTTTTTCATTCTAACCTGTGGGAAAATGGTATATATAGGATGTAAATGGGTTTTGGGGGCAATTTGGTCTTAGAAAACATGTTATAGGAGGGAAAATTCCCGCCAACAAGGCATTACCTACTTTTTCGTTACTTTGGACGGAAATACTAACAGTTCCAAACCAGTCTTAAGTACAAGGGGTGCGAGTGATTAAAAATGAAGTAGAGGGGGTGTAGGTGAAAAACGACCAAAGTACAGGGGGTGTGTCTGAAATTTACCCTATCATTTATCTAGACTCTTTTCTTGTTTTCTTTGCAGATGTTAAGCACAAAGCTGACTCTGTTTCAGATCTACACTTTTAGGTTTACGGTTCTCGTAAGTTTTCTAAGATGATTTCGGTTGTACAATTTGGTTTAGAGCTTTAGCTATCGTAAATTTCCCTTCTTATTGACATCAGTTACTTTAATTCTGTTGATATATCTTGCCTTTGTGTTTTTTGTTTTTGAAGTATTAAAATCGAACTGAACAACGATGGGGTGCGATGAAATTATATAGTGAAGGATGAAGATGAATGAAATAGGGCCTTCCTGAGATTTGTCATTTTCTGCTCTAGGATTTGCTAATAGAATCTTTGTCTACACCAATCATGTACTCTTACCGACTCTCCGGACCCCCAAAAACATATTTAGGGTTATAAAAATTGTGTCATACTTTTTTTTTTATGCTTTTGGGGTTGGAAGCTAAAATTGGCCATGTATTTACATTGTTGTAACTATGTTTTGGACATTAACTCTTTCCAACAGTTGGATATGTTTCTACTTTCTATGCTACAGTACTCATTAAAACAAGGCATTTACGGCCTGTTTGGATGGGGAGAAGATCCCGGATTTGTGAAGAGCCTTGATTATTAATTCTCCTCCTCGCCATCTCCAATATTTGGAAGAAAAAAGGAACGCCTGATTTCGAATGGGAATTTGTCACTATTGAGATTACAAATCAGGGCAAAAGTAGATTTGTCAAGGATGGGGTACCCCTGTCGTTGTTATATCCGGGTTCTCAAATGATGTTCTGCCCTTACATTTTCTCTTTCATCAACAACGGTTAAAGCCTCTCTCTCGCTGATCACATATGCATGTATGTGTATAATGTATAGATACACTCACATGACACACATACTTGCACACAATGAGAGAGAGAGAGAGAGAGAGAGAGAGAGAGAGAGAGATACGGTTGAGGACAGGGAGCGAAGAGAGAAAGAGTGGGAGACATACCGGACTGATCGGAGCAAGAGGCTTTAACGGCTGGAATAAGGTGGCGACAAACGGGAAAGATGAGGGTTGCACAGGCGGCAAGGGTGAATGGTGGGCGTGGGGTTTTTGGAAATGGGAAGGGGAAGGGGAAGGGGAAGAGGTAATGGTGGGTGGGGTTTTTTTTTTTTTTAACTCTTTTGAAAAATAATATTTTTTTAATACAAAACATGTTTACAACATCTGCATTCTAAAATAAAAGTATTTTATCCTAAAATTAATGATAAATATCAATTTATTTGTAACTAATATGAAATAAATCAATTTTTAGCATAAAATCAAAATGGGGGCAATTCAGTCATTCAATATGTAATCCCATCATATTCACCTTCTATATCATTCTTCTCAAAATAATCATTCAATTAAACACCTCATCACAAATTCTTCATTCTTATGAGATGGAATCATCTTTTTTAACATATCACATTTCATTATATATCCGCCCTCGGTGCAAATCCATCCAAAACATCAAATCTTTCATCCCGGAAACAAATGCCAAAGAAGACGCAGCTGGATTTGCACCCCCAGAAAAAAATGCATCCTGATGGTATCTAACGGTCCCACACTTTGCCAGTTGCCACCCACTATCCATCCATGCCAAATTGGTCTTGTCCTTCCCTCCGCTGGTTAAATGCGCAGGAGGGGAGGAACCTTTTTCCTCTCTCCTCTCCCTCTAAAACTCTCTCTGTGTCTCTATCTACAGTACACCTTCCAAACTCAAAAACAAACAGAAAGTAAAATGAAGGGTGCAAAAAAGCTAACGAAGCTCAAGTCTGCGCTCAAGAAATTGCCCTCCTCCTTCACCAACCGCAACAACAACGATTCTACAACGGGAGAATCCGAAGCCACCGGGAAACTCCAGCCCGTCTACGTCGGAAAATCTCGCCGGCGGTACCTTGTTAGCTCGGACGTAATTGAGCATCCCCTGTTCCAAGTTCTGGTCGACAAATCCAACGGCGGCTGTGAAGGAGGTATCAGCGTTGACTGCGAGGTTGTGCTGTTCGATCATTTGCTTTGGGTGTTGGAAAATGCCGACTCGTATCTGGTTTCTGTGGGCGAGCTGGTTGAGTTCTATACTAGTTCTTACTAATTAATTTTCTTAAGTTAGTCGATCCAAACTCCAAGTGACCGGCATTGTATCTGACTCCGTCATTGTGTTATATCACTATCATGGTTTCTGATTCTGGAGATTCTGTTTTTCTTAATTTGTCCCCAAAGCAAACAAATTTTCTTCTTCACTTTTGGGGGAATTCGGTATATTTGTTACTATCATTCATTCCGAGAGTGTTTTGCATAACAAATATAGGAGTATCTAGGAACACAATTTTTTGACACACGCGAGATACTACTTCAGGATGTTCGATGCAAATGGGGCCGGATGCAAAAGGCTCTGTGCATAATTGTGTTCCAATCGAATCTCAAATATATGAAGTGGGTATGAAACAATATGATCGCCAACATCCCGCAATCGCTCTTTTTCACAATTACTCCATTTCCGTGCATGTTCCACAAGCTACGAAAATGGATGGTATATCTTCTTTAGTTGTCTATTGTGAGATGGCTTTGTACTTTATGGGTGATCTCAAACGCATTTAGGCAAAAGCCGAAGAAGCACATGCCGGTCCATACGGGTATTTGTTTCAATTTCAAAGGACTCTCACTAGTGAACAGTGAAATTAGTTTTTCAAAGATTAGTGAGTTGTGCCTAAATTGGCCCGGCCCTAACATGCACCTGAGTTATCAAAAAGAACCCAAGTGCATGAAGGCATGAAGCAGCTGTGGAGTTTTCTTTCTTTTATCTCCCTGGACGTAAGCACACCATCGAATCTCATATACAGTACTACTTTGTTTTGTATTATCGAGTTCGTATCCCTGCTTTAATTTTTCTTCTTTTCTATGGTAGATCGATGATCTTGATTGATTCTTGGGAAAATAATGAATCTAGGAAAGGTTGGGCAGGAAATAATCCAAAAATGCCAACTGGAAGTTGAAGGGTGTATCACTGGCGTTTTGGATAATAATCACCAATTGGGCAGGCAGAGGGATCATGTTTGAAAAACGAAAAGTAAAATGCATGTAGGTCCCAGTTCAAAAATGGGAAGGAAAATAACGTCCAAATGGGGCAACTCTTATATGATCAGTAGTTGCAAACCGTGGAATTTTAGCTCACGTAATCACTCTTTAATTATTACGTAAGTAAAAAAAAGCTAGTGATTGGGTAGTTGGAGAATGGAGCTAGATGGTCTTAACCGTTTGCAATTACAACCACTTTCCAAGCACAGTGGTTGATGTCGGTAAACCAACAAGAGAGATTGAGCGTGCAAACAGGAGAGATACGGAGTAGTTAGCTAAGAAACACTTATAGCCCCCTATCGGAAGAAAACAAATGAAATGAAGCGTGTTGTTGGGTGAATGAATGTGTACGATTTGGTGCACCAAACATGTATGTATGCACATTGATTGAGAGAGAGAGAGAGAGAGAGAGAGATACATGTATGTATGTACATCGGCATGGGCGCGGGCTGAGATGTAGTCTGGATAGCAGACAATTGTTACTGTTATTTAAGTAAGTACTCCAACGGTCCAAGAAGAAATTACCTCTCTGGTTTGTGGGTCAACAACCTTTCTATGGGCCCCTCCTCCGCCCACCGATTCATAATGTTTTTTGCTAATTTATGTTGTTATGTTCTGAGCTGTGCTATGTGCACAGCAAGCTGTGCACAGCAGTTGTGTACAGATGTCATTTTCTTCCGTTTCGGGTCACACAAAAATGATCAGAGCCGTTCATTTTGTTACTGTTATTCTGAAGTGATTTTGGGTGTTTTGTTGACGCCTCTAACGGTATCGAACGAAGCTCGTTTTTTACAGAGACCTTAAACGACATATTTTGAACAAAATGAGCGGCTCCGATCATCTTTTTGCGACCCGAGACTGAAGAAAAAGCCTGCTGTGCACAACCTGCTGTGCACAAGGCTTTACTGTTATGTTTTACTCCTATAAAATTTTGAATATTTCTGGATGAGACAATGCCACACGAGAAGATCTTTAATTTAGCTAATTTTATATTACTATACCCGTATGATTTCCCCTGTGGTCTTCTTTCATCTTTAATTTAGTTAAAATACGCACCTATTTTGACTGAATATAGTTTTTGAAGAAATCGCTATTAAAACAGTTGAGTTTGTAACTCATTGCTGTGCCCGTTTCTGGGCCCACCCCGGTCTCGTTCCGATAATTGAAATCGTTCACTTTATAGAGTTGGTCGAGTAGAATAACTATGCAAAAATCATCTTAATTGGATATCATTAAGTACCTGATCGGAACATTTTTATTTTGAAAAGAATGGATCCGAAACACTGGATCAAATCCATTGTAACCCATGGACCGAGAGTTATATGGGCTCTGATCAAGCACTTAATGATATCCAATTAAGTTGATTTTTTGCATAGTTGTTCTACTCGACGAGCTCTACAAAGTGAACGATTCCGATCATCGGAACGAGACCGGGGTGGGCCCAAAAATGGACATAGCAGCGACGCTGCTGTCCCCAAGGGGACATCAGCCCCCCCCCCCCTAAAAAAACAGTTAAAATATTTCTCGTTAATTAAAAGGGAAATGTAGGCCTAGATATTTTTTCTTTCGTCTTTGCCTTTTACTCATAGTGATGATTTATTATTGACACCTCTTTTCAAATTTTCAGAGATGTCAATTTATGTAAAAGTCCCATCCCAAGTTAAATGCATTACTTGTTCATTCATCGGTGAAAACATTCTTGCACTCAATCCACAAACATTCTTGCTACTTTTCTAGATGTTGTGAAATTGTACTGCTTTGTTTGGTTTGTGTTTTGAAAAAAAATTTGAAAAATTGTAGGGGTAATAAATGGAGAGAGATAGAGAGAGAAATATTAGAAGTAGGGAGAATCTAAGGAAAAAATTTAAAAATTTTTTTTTTGAAAAGGGAAAAGAATAATGCATAAATCTCTCTAGAAACTAAAACCCAAAAAAAATTTAAAACAAGGAACTTTCAAATTCGTGCATGCCAAACAAAAGGTCCAACTAGCTAGCTAGCTAGGCCTTGTAATAAACATGGAATGAAATGCTACACATCACATATGTTGTCAATGGGGCCCCGTTTGGTTGTCTTCAACTATCCTAACAATTGTTTTTTGATATGAGTAAAATGAAGTACTATATATAAACTTTTTTAATGTACGTAAATTAATTTAGACAACTTAAATTAGTACAAAAGATATATATATTTGACATTTAACTGGCCTAATCCCAACTGTCAGACTCGAGCCTAAAATGCCGGAAGTTTGGGGTTTGCGAGACGGTCTTGTTTTCACAAAGGATCGAATAATCTGGAAATTGATGCTTTGGGTGCGCTATAGCTTGTTAACGATTATCATACGATAAACCATTCACTTGATAACATTTTACTTGATTACAGGTTTCTAATGGATGAGTTTGATCGAAACGGTGTCTATTAAGCATGTCTACCGTTAAACAAATCCTTCAGTACGGATGCATTAGCAAATAACGCACCGATTTCAGTGGGAGATTTTCATATCTACCCTTATATTTCTACTTGTATTGCTTATTTCCTTATGCCAATTTGACGGTTCATAAACTCTTAATCTAAGTTTTTAAATTTTTAATGTATCGTTCAGTTAGCAAAAAAAAAAGAAATACAATTCCACTGTCTATTGTGTTGTTTGTCACTATTCAAAACTGGCAACCAATTGGCATCATATTAGCTGCTTGCTTTAGTGTAATACTCCCTCCGTCTCAATTTACTTGTCACAGTTTTATTCCAATCGAAAAAAAGAATTAGTTATATCTTTAAATTGGTAATGAATTTTATATCCAATATGGATCTTATTTGATAGATCTCGATTTGTTCTATAATACAATATTTTCAAAATCGCCTAAAATATTATAAATTACAAGATATAATCAATTGAAAAGTGACACGAACTCCAAAAAGTGACAAGTAAATTGGGACGGATGGAGTATTATTTATGCTACTCATTTTTCTTTGGAATATCTCATTTTTTGCTGCTGTGGAGTGCCTTCTCGAGTTGGGGTGCACGGTTGGTCTATTCAGAGCCTGGTTTTTGCTTGGTTTTGCGGTCCGCTGCTTTGTTGTTGTCCGCGTTTTCAGAGTGCTTTAGGAGGTTTTTTGCGAGTGTTCGTATTGTTTAGCCTGTTTCATGTTTTCTTTTTTCCATCCAATCGGGTCCGGTTGTGTGGAATTCCCCCTCCCCTCCCCTCTCCTCGATGTACCCTACTAAGTTATCCTTAATTAATAATTTTTTTTCCAGATAAAAAAAAAAAGATGAAAAGAGCCGTACTTAATATTAAAACTACTGTAATAAACTTCAAATATTTCTCTGAGCTTGAGTTGTTTAATTATGATGTGAGACCATCTTTAATTAGTTTTAATTGAACCGTGACGAGTTTATCTCGAGTAGATAGTTTTCTCATAGGAAAAATGACGGCTAAGGACGTGTTTTGATAATTAATACTCCCTTCGTCCCATTTTCATTGTCCATTATTCCTTTTTCACTTTTTTGTCTATTGCGTATATCTTTCCATCTATAATATTTTTCATAAATTTGACATCTTTGTATTATAGAACAAATTGAAATCTATCAAATAAGATCCATATTGCATATTTTTGGAGATTCACATTGGAAGATATAAGCGATTGAAAACTGACACGAACATCAAAAAAGGACAATGAAAATGGGACGGAGGGAGTACATTTTAAGGACATTAGCAGCTTGTTCAGCCCAATAGGTGTGGGCTTGTCCCAATGGGTATCGGCTTGCCCGAAAAAAAAAAAAAGTAGTAACTTGTTCAAATTTCATTTATGACATTTACGAGTTTTAAAAGAATGTTCAAACTCAATTTTGTTTATAGAACAAACTGATTTTAAGGAAGCTTTGAACGAGCTAACCGTTAATGGTCAATTCAACCCAGACTAAGATGTGAAGTTAGGCCCGTTCCAGTTTCTTTAAAAATAAATTTTTAGAAAAGGAATGTAATTTCACACTCAAAAATTATATGTTTACGCGAATAATTTTCCTACAAATATGAATATTATTTGATAGATCTCATTGAGATCTTTTAAACGGTGCAAAAAAAATTTAAAAATTATTTTTTATTTTCATTATATTTAAGCTTGAAATTACCTTTTTTTGAAAAAGAAGATATAAAAAGAAAGCGGAACGGCACCGAAAGTACTTTACCACGATGCAACAAAGAGACCATCTTTAATCCTTAAAAACTTGGATAGCTTCCATCTATCGTGTAGAGACCCGTATTTTCACGAAAATATTTTAAAGGTTTTGTAAATGCTAGAATATCGAATAAAAGAGAAATTTGTGAATTTATTTGATTTGGGGCTTAACTGATAGGATTGTTACTTGAGGTAGTGTGGGTGTAATA
>BPLS01000452.1:328647-349607 GCA_019656275.1 Rhododendron kiyosumense
GCCTTGGCCCCTTTACCAAGCTCTCCACCTTGTTCGGCATTGACGCCTGCACTCCACTGTCTCCTTCTGCTGCTCCGCTGTCGCTGACGGTCACTTTCTCTCTCCCCATTCATATCTACGGGTCGTAATTCCGCAAAAGCACAGTGTGTATTTCGTAGTTAGATTCAGTTCTACCAAATTAGATTCATGAGGAGAACTACAATTTTTTGGCTTTCTGTTTTTTTAAGAGTTCGGTTTTCCAGCAGCTAGCCTAGGTCTTCAGGGTTTTGATATGAACCGCAGCTGAAAATCTGAATGATCCGTCTGTTATGATTGTAGAAACTTTGAGGGGGGCAAAAGAGAGATGTCCAGATTTCGAGCATTGTGGCAAGCTTCTCTTAATGCGACTAAGAAAGGTGTGATGGCATTTGTGACCTTTATTTTATGTTGATCAGTTAATCCTCTATTCTCCTGTTTTATGTGGTTGTTCTTTCTCAATGCTGTGTTTTCTTCCACTTCTAGTGAAATATATAGCTCACAATCAGTTGAAAAAAGAACCTACTTTTTTTTTTTTTGGTAATTCCCGGAGTATTGTTCCCAGGAAATCACCTATTTGAGGGTATATTAGTTTCTAAACAAGTCTTCAGCGCAAATTACCTCATTAAGAATACAAATTGTCTTGGATGAATTGGTCAAGCCTCATGTTTTATAAACTGAAATGTTCAGTACCAAACTCCTTTCGAGGGGCTTAGTTAGAACGATGAATTTTTCAGAGTTTCAAGCAAAAGTTCCTTCGGCATTCATAGCCTTCTGGTGTTAACAAAATCCTTTTTTAGCTCGTAATATCTCCAACACTCCAGCTGGTAGCCTGGTATGGTAGCAGAAAGTAAGTTCCAAAACTTTGTGGTTTTTTCGGTTGGTTGAGATAGAGAAACAATGATCACTTCATGCTGGTTAAAGTAGTCAGTGCGTCAAGTATTTATCGACTTGTACTTGAATCCTTACTACCTATGAGGACTCAGGGCACTGGATTTGAGAGTTCCAACTGGCAACTGCAAGAAACAGATGAAGGGAGTCATTCCATGAGTCTGACCTAAGAGTTCTACTTTCATTCTGGCGCTAAGTAAATTATGATATCTGACTACGATTGAACTTTAGAAGACATCTACTTTACAAGTGCAGACAAAACTTAATTGACTTCATATAATTACAGGGCAGGTGGTATATGCTCTAAAAATTGATAAAGTTACCTGACGACTGAATGGGGTTTTGTCCTCTTTATTTTATCTTATACAGTCTTGATGGATGTATCCTTCTAGGCTAGATGAATTGAACAAACACAGGTTCTTCTATGGTTGTGTTACTAAATGAAAGACGTGACTTCCTTTCCTTACGCTATAGATGGGTGGAATATGCTTGAACTCGTGTATCATCTTGTGTATCTCATTTATTGTTCTAAAGTACCAAGATGAGCACTTCTTTTGTTGCTATTCCCTCATTTATCTGAAGACGTAAACTTCACCCTTCTTTCAAATTTATCTGGTGAGTATCATTTTTTTTGTCATGGAATTCACCGTTCCCTTTCTTCCTGCTGTGAATTTGTAGCTCTCACATGGAATGTTGAAGACTTGATTCCTCCCACTGAGCGATATATTTTCAATTTCAATTCCAAGGAGGAGCTAAAGAGGTGGCATTTATATTCAGATTCTGAATATGGAGGTACGTCCAGACTCCAGATAGAATGTGATTCCAATTGCACAACTGATTTAGATATTGTGCAGATCTGACCTACTAAATTTCGTTCTGTGTTGGTAGTTGTGTTAACTATGCACATTGGTTAATAGCATTACACTTCATCCAAGATTTACCAACAATTGAAATGTTGCTCATTTTTTCATTATCTTAGTTTGCGAAACTAGTTCTCCAGAAACATGGTGCATTGTCTGATTCTAAATTTTTTAGAAAGTGGAGTCTATTTAATACTAGTAATGATTATTCACTTTTCAGGATTGTCCTCAGCGTCCTTGGAGATTGCAGATGCTGGAAATGGATTAAGAGGTGATTCTCATATTTGAGACCCCCACCTTGGAATGTGTCAGGATGATTTAGTATGGAATTTAATTTGCTGATAATTATGCTCTAATAATGAGTACTAAATTATTAGAACATAAAACTTTCTTTTCGGAATTTCCTCGTCAAGAACAATTTATTAGTTTATGTGTTTTACAGTGCCTGCCTCTCTCTAATCCATGTTCATGTTCTAAGTCTAATTGAATGGCGGCGGCTTCTTGTATTTATGCTTTGGTGACTCAACCTTCTTAATAGAACCTGCCTCCCAGCCGTCCCTACCCTTTCATTGGTATGCCAGTTCTTGTGAGTAAACTCCCGAATGAGAAATGGATGGATTCCCAGGTCTTTTTGAATTTCACTCTTGAATTCTTGGAGTTCCTTCTCCCTTTCCCTCATTTAGAAATTCAATCTTTATTGGTCTCGCTTCCCCTTTGAAGCTACCATTTCCTCTCCCGCTGTAATGCGAGTATAGACTTAAACGCTCCGGACAGGCAGCACCGTAGATTGTAGAATTCAACAAAGGTTTTCCTCTTTGCATCAACGACAGTACCAGAAAGGGTGGTCTTGTGTTTAAGTCATCCCCCTTAGGTGGATGTTAGAAATGACTTAAGTTGTAAAGTCCTGTTTAGAGTGTGGCTATATATCCTTTTTCTTTGCTCTTCTTTTTTAGGATCAGGCTTGGGTCCTTGGACAAAAATGTTTTCGATTATGAGTATTCATCTTAACCTTGGATCAGTAGATATATTGGATAACTTTCTCCTATGTAAGGTTTGATTTGTGTTCACAACAATTTCCTAAACCTTTTTTCTGAAAAGGGAGGTAGAGGTTGCTGACCTTTACCGCTGTACGGTCAAAAAAGGCTGTTTTGCAGTGCTGGTCCTGACAATCAAGGTTTATGGGAGGGGTAGTCGCGTAGTCATTGGCAATTCTCACACTTGAACACGCGTTACGCTCAGTAGCCTGATCATGGTTGCGCTGCACCAAGTATGGCCCCTACTGGGACTTTGGTTTTAATTGAGTCAACTTAATGTAAGTGTGTGATTTTGGTTTGTCATCTACTTAGGTCATTGCCATTTGGTTTCTGTATCTCAAAACCACTTGGTGCAGAAAAAGTCTCTGACTGCAGCTAATTAACTTCCATCGAAATTCTCCATATTCAGTCTGTGGTTCGAGAAACTTACTCACCCCCTTATGAACTTACGACTTTACATTATGCTTATATGGTTTTGCTTTAGAACAATATTTGAACCTTGTTTTGACTTATGAACTCTGATTACTCTTGATTTATTTGGTAGGAATCTTCTCTGGAAAACTCTCTCTGGATGTAGCTGAGGATTCAAAATGGAACATTTCTCGGAGTGGCTTTTGCGGGATGCGCTCTAAGAAGGTGAACTAACTCTTAACATCCTTGAGAAATTTGAAGTCCTTTGTTATCTTGTATGTCAATTCCTTCATACTTCAAACATCAAGAACTTGACAGAATGATTTAGTTTAGGTTGTTTTTAGCACTCCCTTTTTCTTTTTCCTTTTCTTTTTCTTTTTCTTTTTCTTTTTATAATTGCAGTCGTGCATTTACAATAGTACCCTTTCAAGTGTAAGAAAATCTACTCATGAAAGGCTAATCATGTAAATTTACATATGAGAAGACAAAACAAGGAGTGCGGTTATCAAAATGGGGAGTGTGAAATCACTCCCCGTTTAGATTTAGTTTAAAATACACACAGAACAAAATCTCTTTGCAACCACAGTTTGTTTTACTGGATGAGTTTCCTGCAGTTTGATGGCTTCATTGATTTGGATGCATATGACACCATAGCATTAAAAGTCAAAGGAGATGGGAGATGCTATATTTCTACAGTGAGTTCTCTGGGTCAATGTGGGTATTGGGTGGGGTTTTCTACATCAAATCTTCAGTTTGTTCTGAGCCTTTGTCATACTTTGATCCAGATATATACAGAAAACTGGGTGAATTCGCCAGGCCAGCAGGAAGATAATTCTTGGCAAGCTTTTGTTTTTGTGCCCAAGAATAACTGGTATATAGCAAAGGCAAGTTCCTCATGCTTCTCCACATCAATTATCTTGTAAGTTTACAAAGTGAGTAAAAAGGCAAAACACACACAAACAAAGGGGAAAATTCAGGACAACAAACTGTATACTCTGCAAGGTTTATCTGAAAGGATGTGTGAGCGTAACAGAAATCCTTAGCTTGATAGTATTGATATTAATAATGAAAAGTAGTATCCGGTGTGCTAATAACTTTCACCACTGATGGGATTGCTACTTCTGCTTTTTAGGAATGATTTTTTGCTGGCTAAATGAACTTTTTAATTATTGACACGGTAAGATTGTTTATATGGTAGAATGAGCTGACCTGCGGCACCTGCCATAGGAGGCTATGAAGCACCGAGACTCCAAAAGGGCGCCGTATCCACGGGGACACGCGGGGACACGTCCAATAATTATTATTATTTTTTGATAGGGGACACGGTTGGGATCAAAATGTAATTTGTTTTTAAATTTTTGGGGTTAATATGAAATTATTTAAAACATTTGGGTTAAACTGTAATTATGCCTTTGAAAAAAAATATACAATTTGTGAAAATTTTCATATACAATGGTCCATAAAAATTTATATTTTTTTATTTTTCCAAACACATGGCGTGTCCCCTGCTGTGTCCCATGTCCGTGATACATATATAGGTGGTTTTGCTTGTATATAGGAAACTAAGTTGTTTGGTTCATTGTTTTGTACGGATTTAGTGATTTACCATGGTCCATGGGGAAGGAAAATAGTAGAACAGAAGAAATACACATGCTATTAGTTGCTTTTCATGTTTACGCATCTACTTATAAATCCATGATCCTTACACAACCAGTGTAAAGTTCAAGAAAAATTATAACATACAACCAGTGTAAAGTTCAAGAAAAATATAAAACACACCACTGGTGTTGTTTGATGAACAAAACTGCTTTGAATTTGCATCTTTTAACTTTTAGTGCGTCCACTTTTGCACTTGGAAAATGTTTTATTACGGCTTGAGTTGGCATGTGGTGCAATTGTATTGTTCGGCTGATTATCTGGATGTAATTTCCGTCAGGGAAAAAGATCCTAGAGAAAAGAGGACATACTTTGCATTCAGTACAGTGAAGGATGAATGTGGAACAAATTTCCCATGTTGATCTTCCATCATGATCTTTATCTAGTCAAGGGAGTACAAATGAGTTCGCTGTTTGGTGGTTGATATGCTTCATTAGGTCATGGTTGCCTATCCCAATATGTGAATAAGCATGTAAATCTTTTTTTTGCACCTAACCTGTATATTTTGAAGAGTTTTGGAGAAAAATGTATGATAATTAGCTCATTGTTTGTGCTTGCATAATTTAAACAAGGCGACTTTACAGATTCCTCTTGCGAAGTACCTGCCAACATGGAGAGGGAATGTTATAGATGCGGAATTGGAAATGAATCCATCTCGAGTTCTCGGCATGTCTCTATCTGTCAATGCAGAAGGTGGAGTCCCAGGTGCTAGGTCTGGTCCAGGCGATTTCCAAGTGGAAATTGATTGGATTAAAGCCTTGAGGACACAATGAGTTGTAACATACTAATTTTACACCGGAGAATTTTGTAGTAGCAATAAAAGTAGCTTTGTTATACATCATTCCCCATATGTTTGTGTTTGTTCCTAGTGTAGTAACTGTAAGTCTGCAATTTTTGTTTTTGAGGGCTGATAATGCGTCTCTTAATATATTGGAGATATTCATTCTTCAAGGTTCTGATTAATTTTACATTTGGAACGAAAATGGCACCATGTATATTAGCATTTGCATAATTACATGTATACATACTGTGAAATCCGTAAACACAAAGCTCTTCATTATGTTAAGTTTGTATGCCTTCATTATATCATAGTACTCCGTTTACTGCACATGTGCATATTTCCAGAATGCATGCGTTGCTGCAGGGGGTTCCTGTATATTCTTTGAAATTCTTGCAAAATGACATTTTGGGCAATAATTCTTGATGCACTCTCAATTTGGAAGATATACTCCTCTATCTATGCATAGATATTCATGTTCTAGTAATAGCTGTCCGTCCATTATTTGTGTGTTTGGTTCTGAATTTTCGAACAGAATTATAAAGTTCAAGTCTGCACGTCTGAATAGAATTTTGATATTTGGTTTTCTATACCTCCGAACAGAGTTCATTTGTTCAGCCCTGATTGTTCTAAAGAATACACACTTTTTGGACCTGAATATACCCATGTTTAGATGTTTGGTACTCCCTCCTTTCCTAATTAATTCCAAAAGATGTGCAATTTTCAGACAAAAAAAAAAGTACTTCAGTGTATAATTGTTTGAATATTGACACCAAATTGAAGAACTACTCCTAATTGAGATGAGACTTGCAATCTGGCTTCAATTTTCCTGTATCATACTGTAATCGATAAAAAAAAATGAAATTTATACTTTTGATTATGAACACTCCATATTATTTTACTAGCTAGAGTTGGCATGTGATGCATGCAGCACACTTTATTTAACATAGTTAGGTTGTGAATGGAGTTGGCATGCAATGCTCCACGAACACCTAACCATTTTCCTAATGTGATGTGTGGTCAATTTTAGGTTACATAATTTTTGGATAAATTTTTTTGCTCTCCTTGAGCCTCAACCATTGCTCTCATGAACTTTAGTAGCTTGAAGGTCTTCTAAAAACATTTTTCCATAGCATTCTCGCTTGCACGGCTTCTATTCTGCTCTCAATCACGCACTTGTGTTTTTTTAGAACTATAAGAACACTTTGATGACTACATTTGAGTATCATATGATCACCAAGCGTGATGAGCAATGTAGTGGATCTCGTTCAACCAATGTAATGGTATAATATCGCATGTTACTCAAAATATGATCACCAAACGTGGTTAGCATAACATTGGTCGCTCCTCCCGCAGATTGTGTTATAGGGTCAAGTACGGTGTACCACGCTTAGCGGGTGCAACCGACCCGATGGCATAAATAAAGGAAAATCCTTTTTGGTTGGAGTATTGGGCCCTCCGACCTTTTCAACATGAGCCTATAATATTTCACTACTAACTCCTATTTTTAACTCAGACAGAGAAAAAGACCTAAAAAACATAGTTAACGCAGAACTTTCTGGAGACAAATCCTGAAAATATCTACTACACTCTAACTTCCAATCTCTACCGTCCATCATCAATGAACATCCTTATCTAACAGGAGTCCCCCACAAGTTACGTACAAAAAGCTACACAAAGCCAACTTTTATGGGAAATGGCAAATTACCCTTTTTCTGGATCATTCCGGAGAGCCGCCCGCCTTTAGCTTTTTCCTACGGGATAGCAGCTGTTGATCTCTCCTTCCCCACGGCAGCAATGCTAGGGTTCCGTGTCCTAATCCCCAAAGATATTGGAGTACTCTTTACCTTTCATCAACACATGTATACCCATTTATAAATTACTACTACATATTCATACAAATATAGAGTATTGATAACAAGATAAATTCGTCGACAAGAAATTGCCTTCTTCTTCTTCTTCTTCTTCTTCTTTTTTTGTTGGGTGTGTTTGGTGCTCTGTTTATTTTCGTCGGAATGGCAGCCGGAGGAGAAAAGGGTGAGGATTTCTATGCTGTTTTGGGGATGAAGAAGGAATGCTCTGAGGCGGAGCTAAGGAATGCTTATAAGAAGCTTGCACTGGTTAGAATTGAATTTAACACTTTCTTCTTCTTGTAATTCAATTTTTATCTGGTCTTTACCTGGGTTGAATCAATCTCTGAGGGTTTGTGGAATTGCAATGACGAAAAAATTCCTGGGGACATGCGGTTCTAAGTTTACAAGGGATTAGCCCAATGGTTATGGGGTTTTGATGAAAGATTGGAAATATATCCTCTTTCACTCTTGCGATTTTTTTGGTAGGCCTTAGTTTAAAGAAATAATTTCAGTTAATCTGCTGTAAAATTAGCGAATTGAATTTTCCCGGGAAAGTTGACAAAGGAAAAGTATATAGCGCGAGTTTCAGGGTTGGATAGGAATTGGGATTCTGGGATTTGACTTATTATGGAGAAAAAACCTGTAAATATGAAATCTTGATTTTTAGAGCCTATTCGTTTGATTGAAATTTTCTTGGCAGTTTGAAAGATTTTCCCGGAAAATTTAAAATGGGGAAATTGTGCATTTTTATGTGGACAGAAATGGCATCCAGATCGGTGTTCAGCGTCGGGGAATTCCAAGTACGTTGAAGAGGCAAAGAAGAAATTTCAGGCCATTCAACAAGCCTATTCTGGTAATTTTGCCATCACAATTCACATCTGTTGTTCTCTGAGTAAGTATTGGGTGCGATGAAGACTATTTGGTCAGGTGGGTCTAAGATGATGTTTGGTGCTCTTTGATTTCATTTGCAGTTCTCTCTGATGCGAACAAAAGGTTTCTGTACGATGTAGGAGTCTACGACAGTAATGATGATGACGAAAATGTAAGCTTTTTTTGTGGTTTGATCTAAACCATTCGTGTTCATGCTTGTTTTGGTGAGCTTAGAAGTACTTAGCAGTTATCATTGGTGCCAGGCTCTTGTTCCTGGGTTTGACATTAACTGTCAAAGGTTGTTTAATTTGTCCAACAGTAATTGTTACCGTTAACATTTCATGTTTTACCATGGTTAGGTTATTTTTCTTTGGATCATGCTTCTGCGAAGTTAGAGAATTTACGGTGAAGTTGTCCGGTTGTGGAACCACCTGATTCAAGATTTAAGGGTCCGTAAAAGAGATCATTCATGTGAACAAACAGATTAGATTTGGACATTGGTAGCTCTACAAATATCGAATCATGAGTGTTTTATATAAATGAACGGCATATCTTATAACCACAGTTGTCAAAACTGTGTTTGGTCCAAGAAAGGTGTTCTGAACTTGTGGTTACTGACGGTAGATTTCTATCATAAATGATCTTCTGAAGAACCTCTACAATTTATATCACTGCAGTGGGCTTTGGGTGGGACTGGAGTGAGCCCACATAAAACTTTCACATAGAATTGGTTTCTTAACTTTAGTGAAAGCCTGGTCCTTTTTCATTAGATTGTTATTTAGAGAAAGATTGTTTTAGGTTCTCGCATGTGATTTATCAACTGGTCCCAAGGAAACAATTATTTTTTAACACGATTATGATAGTCTTCTTTGCAATGCAGGGGATGGGTGATTTTCTTAATGAAATGGCAGTTATGATGAGCCAAAACAAGTCTAATGTAAGCCTCCTACCCTTTGTGTGTATTTTTCTTTTTTACCTTATTCAAAAGATCTAGTGCACTGGATTCATTTGCTTGAAACAATGAGACAACAGGATGACTAAGATGCTTTGCATGCACTAGTGGCTGAAACCATCGAATTTCTTATTGTTGCCCATGTTGGAAATCCTATGTAGGATTCTTTCATTTTGTTTGAATTCATGGACAAACATTCTTGATCTGTCTCGGGAAGCATATAACGGATGATGGTTTTGTAAAGAGGGAAATATACGTACTCATACAAATACACAATCAGTTTTTTCTTATGTTATTAGACAGTGAAGATGATTTTGTTTTGGCAATTATCTATTTATTTTCTTTTCAGTTCCCTATTGCAGCCAAAAGTAGGTAAAGAAGATGCTCCTAAAAGAAAAGAAAATTAGCTTCTTTTACCCCTTTTTGCTATCATTGTCCCTTTCCATTCACAAATACTTAATACAAAAATAGCAAATATGTTCACATTTGCGGACTGCTTACTGTGCTTTGTAGATAGATTAGGGTAGCAAAAATATTAATGGAGTACAGTCTTTGCTTCTTCATGAACTTATTTAATGTGAGGGTAATATTGTCACAATAACCATGGGTGTTTTTTTGAATAGCAATTATTTGTTCTTTGAACATGTTACTTAGGGAATAATCTCACTCGTTTTGGCTACAGGGACAATCTATAGGTTGTGGCTTTTATGGACAGGTATTAATAATTAGATGATGGATCATCACTTGATCCAAGTTGCAGATAATTCCCTTTTCAAACCCTAGGTATTGAAGAATATCAATGTGGGCCAGGGGAACATTTTGACCCAAAAGCACCCGGTAGGCAGTCATTAGTAGGTTCTCTGATGCAAGGTTAAAGCATTAGGGCAATGGTGGGACCCATAACATTGTGTTAGGGAATCATTAGCCAAGGAAAAAGTCTTTTAAGAACATTCCCATCATTATATTCGAGTGACCTTTTTATTTTTTATGTTTGCATCCGACGATGTGGTGCTTGATTTTTTTGGACCATTTCTATGAGTGACTGTAGGCCCTTTGACGGCATACCGTCGTAAGTTTAATGTGCTTTAGTAACATGTTTTATAGATAGTGGGAGTTTGTAATTGACAGAAAAATGCGGAGGAGAGCTTTGAGGAATTGAAGGAGTTATTTGAAGAAATGTTTCAGAGTGACATGGAGGCATTTGGTTCATCTACTTCGCAGAGTGTGACCCCTCCTTCATGTTCATGTTCTTATGCCTCTTGCAGTGAGAGCTCCAATACCACAAACAAGCGCAATTCCTCTGACATGAACTCGGGAAAGGCCAAGAATGGAGACTCTTCAAGCTTTGATGTTCACTTTGATGGTTTCCGCATAGGGGTAGCTCTCTCTCTCTCTCTCTCTCTCTCTCTCTCTCTCTCTCTCTCTCTCATATGGTTTGCATCCCCTAAAAGGCTTTTACCAGCCATCTTAGACTTGTTAACTTTTAGATTGCACTGGAATTGCCTTATTTGAATTATCATTCATTAACTAAATCATGGCGTCTGTACTGGAAACAACTAATGAACTGAGCTCAGTCTATTTCGTCATACCGTATTGGCCCTGATATTAGTCCAAGTTAAATCCCCGGTTTGACAGAGGGGCGTAATCTTTCATCGACTCCGCTTAGTGTTGCATAATGTAGCTCACTAGTTGTATACCACTAAGAGGGAGAATTCAAGACTTGATTCGGCTTTCGTTTCCATGCGACTTCGGATTCACACAATTACTTTATTCTGATATTATTTGTCTCCCTCTTTTTTTCTTCTTAGGATCCTCATTTGTTCGTGGTTTCTAATATGCTTTCTTTTAATTCGATCTGGTGAAAAACAGGTGGAACATCAGGAAAATCGCAGGAGAGGGGATGGAGCAAGAGCAGGAATTGCGGGGAATAGGAGGCATGGCAGGAAACAGAAGGTTTGATCAGGCCATGTTGTTTCCTCCTCTCCTGGCTATTCACACATTTCTGGTTGATCGCAGTTGTATTTGAACATTGAAGCGAATGGCTGAATCATTTCGAGGCCTTAAACCTTGACTTCGGCATTACACCGATGAGGATGTACAAATCGGCTGAGGAAAATTTACTAGCAAAATTTTCAGATTACATTTGATGATGGTGCAGGAACAACATTATTCAGTATTAGCTGGAATCTAGGCATTTTGAGTTATAGCGCAAATAGTTCAATTGTAGAGAGTGTGTCCGGGGCTCCTCTTCTTGTTTCTTTTCATGTTTGGTGGCTGTGATGCTATTCTTCAACTCTCAATTGCAGTCTTGTAGGCAAAAAATAAAAAGGTGAAAAGATGGGTGTATTTCTTTTCTCTGCGACTTTCCTTTCATGATTAAGGTCTCGTATGATAAAATCCTGCTTTCTGGTTCATTTGCTGCTTGTGTTTCGGAATCTTTATTTATTTTCTGTTTGAATGACACAAAATAAGCAAGAAGCAGGTAAAATAAATAAATAAGCAGTGGTAACGAAACAAGCAGGAATATTTGTTTTGACGGGCTTCTTTGTGGTTTGGGTTTAGACTGCAGAGAGTAGTTTGGGCAATTGAAGTTGTCAAAAGCATTTTAAATGGTCCAAATTTGAAGAAAGACTTGTCAAAAAGCATTTTAAATGGTTCAAATTTGAAGAAAGATCTTTATAGTTAGGAATAGACTCTTTTCAAAAAGAGTCTTTTAACAAATTTGAACTAATGGTTGTTCAAATGAAAGGTTGATGTGCAATTGCTTCCTAAAACAACATAAAAGCCAGGTACCTAACGGCAAAACACAACTCGTTTATACTAAAAATACCATTTAGTCAATCTATTACTCAGTTAGTTAGATGAAACGAGTTGCCTTCAAGGATGAAAAAGCAAGTGCAAAATACAGAAAATACCAAAAGCGGAATTGTAGAGAGCCTTGCAGGACTCCCCAGCCAGCATCACGCAACTCAAACTGTCTTGGATGTCAAAATTTCTTTATTGCAAAAAGCCCGGTGGGATTACCAACATGGTCGGTCACCCTATGCACCATGATCTTCTAGATCTAGATGATGGTTTTGTATGCAACTTGGAAGGCCCCTGTTTCTAGAAAAAGAAAGAAAGTGGGCAAGTTGCAGCCAAGAATTATTAAGAAAGGTGCAACTTGGCATCAAAATCTTTACTTAAACCATAGTTTGCAACTTGTCGGCCATGACTTAGAGAATACCATAGTTTACTTTACCCCTTCCTCCAATTAAATTTAAATAAAAAAGTGTCTTTTATTTCATATTTATTTATATGATGATTCCTTGCTCCCACAGTCCCACATGTAGAATGGAGGCATAATTTATGCTTTCGGCCATTTGACTCAATTGTATTGGCAAATGGGATGAGACTTCTGAATACTGCACTTTGAAAAATACACTAACATATAATAATAAGGAAATTGATTTCAGCATACCAAAAATTGATAGAGGGGCTCCAAAACGACGTCGTTTTGTGTATCAACACAGTTCAGTTTTGGAACCCCTCTATCAATTTTTGGAGTGCCTAATAAGAATTATATGATCTCACCAACTTTTTTTTAGGTTATTTAACATAATTACCCCAATGTGAGGCCCAAATAAAGATAAAAAGAAGTTCAGGGTACCAAAATGGTAAAGAAAGGACTTAAGAAATTCTGTAATTATATTTGGTCCACATATAGAATATACTTTTTTGGGTCGAGCACCTACGCATGTCGGATGCCGTTGATTCCCGCGCTAGCCCACTCGGTTTTTTTTTTTAAATTTTTGGACGGCTCGGATCGGCCGCCCGGTGGCCGGAGACGGCCGTCGGTGCATTTTTCCTATGGAGACCTAAGAAAAGGGTGTTAAGTGTCAATTCTGGATAGTTAGAGGGTGCACACTGTTGGGTTTTGTAGTCGGAGGGGGTTAAGTGAAAATTTGGGTTAGTTGAGGGGGGTTTACTGTAATTTACTCAAAACAAAAATACCAAATAGGTGGTATTTTTGGTTTTAATTTCGTCTCATATAACTTTTTTTTTCCCAATTCCGATTCACATTTTATACATTTTTGGTTACTTTCGTTGTAATGAATGATTAATCCCAAAAATTACGAGTAAAACTAAACAAAAAATAATTAAAAAATACCAGACATAATATTTAGGGAGAATGAGACGATGCATACTAGTTAGGGGGTTCTTAAATTTGGAGAAAATAATTAAGTGCTCTCGGGACACTATCACATAATGTCCCAACACCCTTCACCCCTACACATTCCTGCGGTATCCCATGTCCCCAACACAATTGAAACTCATTAGTATTGATTTGGGTTTTCGGGCTAATAAGCACGTAAACACCCATACGAGCACAAAGGCGTGTGTGCAGCCCATAAAGCCCAAAATGAAGATTGAAGACCAACCACTGGTGACAGGCCCCTTCCGGATTGGGTACTAAAAAAAAAAGTGTATTTATTTACAATTTTCAAGTTAAAAAATAGTAAGTTTATTGAAATCAAAAAATATGTAATATAGATTTTGTTTGATAGATTTTGATGAGATTTATAAAACCCTGCAAAAATAGATCCTTATTTTTAAGTATTTTTTTGAGAAAGCAGAACGAAGGGTGTTCCGATTTCTTCAAAAAGTATTTTTTGAAAAAGAAGATAATTTTTCTATCAATATGGATCTTATTTGATAGATCTTATTGAGATCTTTTATACGATGCAAAAAAAAATTTATTTTCATTATATTTGAGTTTCAAAAATAAAATTTTAAATGAAAAGGTAAACTGAAACACTCATCATTGATAATGGTTAAACCACATTTGGTTCATTTCTACTAGAAGAGATTTGGCCAGCAATGAATAATGGTTGAGTATTGTAGGCGACAATGGGATAATAATTTGGAGGGATTTTGTCAGTCACCCTGTTCTCATTTCCAGAATCCCAATACCAAATACTCCTACAAAAATAACTTGATTTAGATAATTTCTTTAGACTCTCCACTAACATGGAATGAAAAAATTTCGAGCCGAGTTCAGCGAGAAGTTTTATTGGACGTTCTGTTCTTTTGATGCAATGAAATGATTAACAAAACCTTTTGATCGAGATTGACAGAAAATAAAAACCTCATACTCATATATATCCTGAAAGAGACGAGCCCCGGCCCGGCCCGGGTTAAAGAAAGGAGTATATTATTGTCATGGGACTGACTCACGGGAGGGAGGTGTCTGTCTGCAGGTGGTTTCTCTTTCCTATACTAGGCTTATTTATAAGAAAAAAAATTCGTCGCATTGTAAAGCAGCAGGGGATGTAGCTCAAATGGTAGAGCGCTCGCTTTGCATGCGAGAGGCACGGGGTTCGATCCCCCGCATCTCCATCTTTGTCCCGTTTTGCACCTTAAAAGTGGAAGCGGTGTTTAAGACGACGACGTCTAATTCCCATCTGACGATGACGGCGGCTTAAGATCAAAAAGGGACCCCCGATCTTTCTGAGTGTTTAGTTTAGTAGAACAATTGAACAGCAAACCTACCTTCGACCACTGCGCAGCAAACCTACCTTCTACGGAATTGCGTACAATTCCATCTTTTTCACTGAACAACAAGGTTCGTTGATTCTTTGTCGTGATTTCTATCATTCCCTTTGATCTTCTTATTTGGTGTGTCATTTTGGCCTTCGCTATGAGTTTCTGTGTGTTTTAATACGGTGCTGTATTGAATTCCATATGCGTTTTCTATCCTTGTTGGAGTTCTCAAGTTGAAAGCTTGGTTAGAATGTTAGTTGTCTGCGTGTCTGTTTTGCCTGCCAAGTGTTTGCGTTAATGTCTCTGACGCCTACGAAGATCACAAGTATGGTTGGTTTAACTTTTAATTTTTTGCTTCAGTGTGAATGATATATGAACTATCACAAACTCAAGGAGCTGAAAATGCACTTGGGTTTACTTCTTCCCTTCTTTTTTTTTCCCTTGTGATTTTGTTTTACATTTTTCGATTTTTTTTGTGCTCCAGGTTCTTTGTAGTTCTGATTATGTTCATCACTAAGTTTACACGTCTTGGAGCTCATGTGATAAAGGGTTTAAGAAGAGGTATGTTCTCGATTTTCATTTAATTCGCTTACATATATCAAATAGCAGGTGCCTGGACCTACTTCTTGTGTTTATCCTGTAAAAAACTAGCTGCAATTTTTTTTTTTTATGCAATCATATTTGGGTTATGAAGCTTTGAAAGTCGTTTTGAGTTCCCTAAAATAACCCAATTGACTTTCAGGAATCTGCTATTTGGTTCCAACACACAAGAAGCAGTAAATTATAGCATATCTCCTCACAGTGTAAATTTGTCCTTTGAAGATTGAGCAATATTTAGATTTAATCTCAAGTGGCAGTTGCCATGGACTCCTGGAGTTTCACTTTAAATGCGTGCACTATGTTGACTTTCTTATGTTGTTCGTTTGGCCATTCTTTGGACTAGGAGAGTACGTAATTGTTGTATTTATCATTTACAACATGAAGTTACGTAAATTTTCCTAGAGGCAAAGAGTCATTGAATTTGGTCTAACTTACACTTTTTTAGGTTGCCAGTTTTCTGTAGCTATTCTTTTCATCAGCTACAGTTGTCTATTGTGGAAATCTTGAAACAATGTTTTGTTTGAAACTCGTTGATGAGTTTTATAGTTTTTTGTTTTTTTTTTTGGCCTTGTCTTGGCAGGTGATATATCTACTCAAAGAATACCACATACACAACTTTTTCACTACCGACCTTTGCTGCACTTGGTAAGAAATAGTTTCTTTTCCCGACTCCAATGCAATGTCTTTCTAGTATGTTTCTGCCTCATTTTTTTTTTTAACAGCAGTATGTTTCTGCCTTAATGACTCTGGGATTGTTGTCATGCATATCTTAGACCTCTCTTTGTTTTGCATATCTTACACCTCTCTTTCTTTCTTTTCTTTTATTATTATTTTGGCTTTTTGATTGTCAGTTTCTCAAGGCAACTATTCCGTTGCGTTTAATTCTTGTTCTCTTTTGAGTAGCCAAAAACTTGCTTTTGAACTGCTATGTACAACCAACTGAAGATTCATATCCCTTTTGTGAGCAGAATTATAATTTTTTCTCGAGTAATGCTGCCGACAAAGCTCAAGGAGGAGGCCATACAGAGAAGGAAAAGTAAGTTCTTGCTCTAAAAATTGGGAATAAGATGGTCTTTACAACACGTATTTTTGTGAAACTAAGAAAGAGAAATACATGGATGGAGGAGTTCCACTCTGACTGCTAGCACGAGAAATAAAAAGGAGGAAGATAAATGGGGTGAGATGGAGATAAGAACAACCAGAACACTATTGAGCATGATTGAAGAGGCATCTTCCTTGACACAGTTGCATGGCTATCAAGTTTAAAGGACTTGAACATTGTCTGCATTGATTTTCTCTTGGCCTTGTATTTGGTTCTGCAGAATATCAGTGACGTTTGTTAACAAAGATGGAGAAGAGAAGACAATTAAAGTCCCAATTGGGATGTCTATGCTAGAAGCTGCCCATGAAAATGACATAGATCTCGAAGGTAAGTTATTTCTTTCAAATAGATTTTATAGGAAAGGCATTAAAGGGATTGACCCATGTACAAAAGAAAGTCAAGGACAAAAAGGTCTCTATGCATGAAGATTCCTAAACAAACGGAGGAAAAAACACCTATACTCCACTCTGTACTCCCAATATATCTATCATATCAAGAAATTGGTCAAGGATAGGATGGCATCCCCCGAAGGTAAGTTCTTGAGGCATGCAATTCTGCATGTAAGCCTTTTGCTCAATTGCAGAGTTATCATCTGTGGGCTCTAAGACTAACGGCACGACATTTTTGACTTAGATATTGACTGACACTCCAACTTATTGAATTGTAAATGTTAAACCTTGCCTAGTATAACTTATATCTATAGTATGTTTTACCGTTCATAAATTATTAAATTTGCTTTTATCACAGGAGCATGTGAAGGATCACTTGCTTGTTCCACTTGTCATGTGATTGTGATGGTAAGTTAATGAACAACCTTGTGACTGAATGCAAAAAAGGAAAAGATAAAACAATATAAGTTGTTCATTTTGAGGTGACCTTAATGAAGAAAATTAGCAAAGTAATGCTGGGCTATGGTGTGAGGCTAATTTCTGAGACAATTTTTGTTAGGACATGGAGTACTATAATAAGCTAGAAGATCCAACTGATGAGGAGAATGACATGTTGGATCTTGCTTTTGCTCTTACAGAAACGTAAGTTCCTGATATATTGTCCTTGAAAGTGAGATAAAGTTATTATTGCTGTCACAAGCTTGTTAAGTTCCATGTTATTTTTTCCAACAGGTCTCGTTTGGGTTGTCAAGTGATTGCAAGACCCGAACTTGATGGATTGCGCTTAGCACTTCCTGCAGCCACACGCAACTTTGCCGTCGATGGATACAAGCCAAAACCACATTAGAAAATTTCTCTTAAGAGGAAATACCAAGGCTTCACGTAACAAAGAATGGGTGTCTGCCAGTTTTGTAGCAGTCTAGGACCCTGTAACATGAGTGTACTGTTGCTATGTTTGTTTTCAGAAGATTGTTGAAACTTAATGTATAATTCTTTGGAGGTATTACACTCCCAATTGCCCGCTGATTGAGAGTTCGAAATTACACTTCTGTTTCTGGCTAGAACTGCAAAGCCACTGTCTGGGACTAGCTAGGGAGTTCAACACCCGGAGTTGTGGGTGGTGGGACAATGCAAATCCATTTCTCCGTGCATAGGGTGCAGGAATGATAATCCATTTCCGATTTTATATTCGCTGGTTACGCTATAACAAGAGTTATTATTTGTGTGCGAGTATGGGTCCCGAAATTACCACCCCAAACCTGACGGACAAAGCTATATGCCTTTAACGTGGATAGTGTTTGGTTCACTGGAATGGTTTTGAGAAGGAAAGAAACGATCATTCATTTTCCTTGGAAAGAAAACAAATTTCTCGTAAATTGTTGAATGATCTTATTCGGTATATTTTTAGTGAATCAAGCATCGGAATTGAGTATTTTAAAGAAATGACTATTTCATTTTGACTTTATTTCAATGAAATAATGCATCAATGTTGACAAAATCAAATATAGAATCCAGGGTGTCGTGCCGATTTGAAGAATTAGTTTAAGACCTCGTGCCGATTTGAAGAATTAGTTTAAGACCATCAGATGCATCCACTATAGCTATTTTGTAAGTACCACTTTTCTTTTTTTCCGGATGATTTTGTTTGCTATACCCGATGTTCAGCATAACAAACTCTAATGCTACTCTTGTTTCTGTTTAGATAAATGTGACTCTTTTTTTTTTTTTTTTTGTATTTCTGCCTATATATTTAGGATGTTCTAAGGTGTGAACATCTTTGCGGCTGTGAAGAAGTAGAGGTCAAGACTAACTGCATGCTCAAATTCACAAGCTTTTAGCTTAAAGTCAAAATCCCCCTTCCAATAAACCAGCTTTTGGCACTCTGTGTGACATTTCTAAGAGGCGTTTTCAGTCATCCATTATGGTGGGACCCATCTCCAAACAGGGAGGATGCATCAAAGCCATCCATCGCATAAGGTAGTTGAGCATTGTCCACGTCACCAAAATCAGTTGGGAGTAGCCGTTAGTTCGTTCGAGGAGTGAAGCGCGCTATATCCCTCTGTACTCCTCCGTAAGAGGGGTTCATCTCATTGCGTCGAAAACAAATTCAAGACTCTCTCTCTCTCGTTCTTGCTTCTTGTTTGACATTGTTTTTAATACTCCAATCCTTTCCACAGTCTCTCTTCTTTCTCATGGAAGAAGACGGCGACAACGACAAAGACTACCACCCACACTCATCCTCGTCTGATTCTGCATCTCCCTCGTCTTCACTGCCTCTGAACAACACCAGTAAAAACAGCGGTGGAGGAGGCAGCCGCTGCATCGATGATTGTTGGAGTGAAGGGGCGACATCGGTGCTAATTGACGCCTGGGGCAAACGTTATCTCGAAAGAAACAGACGACATATTCAGCCGGAGGATTGGAATGAAGTCGCCGATACAGTCAGTAGCCGACAAAATAACACCAGAACCCTTGAAAAAACCGGCATTCAATGTGTTAACCGTATGGATAGGGTGAAGAGGCAATACAAGGAGGAGAAACAGAAGATCATCACCGCGGGTGGTGGGCCCAGCAACTGGCCGTTCTTCGAAAGAATGGATCAATTGATTGGTTCAACGGGAAAGAAACAAAAACCTCAGAAACAAAAGCAGTGGGAATCCAGTGATGGTTCTCTTCCAGAGCCGAAGAGGATGAGGACTGGCAGAGAACTGAATTGGAATTGGAATCGAAATTCAGAGGCGAAAGTTAGGGGAAGTAGCGAGGGGAGGGGAAGGAATTGGGGGGATTCGGTGAGTGAGTTGACTCGAGCGGTTGGGGAGTTTTTGGAGGTGTATCAGAGAGTGGAGAATTCAATGCTGGAGAGAGGGATGGAGATGGAGAAACAGAGGATGGAGTTTGAAAAGGGGATTGAAAAGCAAAGAATGCAGTTTTTAAAGGATGCCCAATTGGATATTGCACAGATGAATCAAAAATCAAAGGCGAGATTTTCGGAAAGGGGTCAGGGGAGGAGAAAGGATTGTGGGGATTCGGTGAGTGAGTTGACTCGGGCGGTTGAGGAGTTTGTGGAGGCATATGAGAGAGTGGAGAACTCGAAGCTGGAGCGAGTAATGGAGATGGAGAAACAGAAGATGGAGTTTGAAAAGGGGATTGAATTGCATAGAATGCAGTTTTTGAAAGATGCCCAATTGGAGATTTCACAGATGAATCGTAATAGGAAGGTTGAGCCTAGTAATAAAAAAAAAACAAAAACAAGTGGAACAGAACAAGAACTGCAGCAAGAACAAGAATAGTGATGGCAGTAGTTTCAGATAGTTCAAATTCGATCCTTTGGTTTTAGGTGAAAAACCTATTTGTGGTCAGTTTCTTGAGAGAAAATTCTTATCTTTTGGTTTAGTTGTTTGTCATGATTTTACTTTCTGAAATGCTCACCACAACAAGAAGTGCAGTGATAGCATTGGTTGGATTAAAGGTGAGTTCACATTAGACACCTCTGTTTTGATCAGTTGATTGAGAGAGTATTTGGATTTGGAATTCTTTGTCCTAGTTTTACTTTCTTAAATTGGGAAATTTGTCCTAGTTTTACTTTTCTACATGTAGGAACTTCTTTTGGCTGGTCTTGCACCGAAGTATGTTCAAGTGAGCAGGAAGCAAGGGAATTTTATATTTTGCTATTGCTCGGCTGTTTTATGCAGGCATTTTGTTCCTCTTACGGAGCATGGTGAGTCATTTGTCCCTCTTACACAGATATCAAAGTGCTGCTATTTCAGACAATTATGTCGATTTCATTTTACATGGCCATCAGATGTTTGGATGTCGATTATGGTTTTATAATTGGAAATACCATTACTACTTCATGGGTTGTTACTTGCTCTGAGTCTGACACAGTTATTGGATCATATTTAGATGATCTAGGGCGGGATGCACCAATTGAAGCTGCTGATGTAAAAAAGTTAGCTCTCTCTCTCTCTCTCTCTCTCTCTCTCTCTCTCTCTCTCTCTCTAGCTCTCTCTCTCTCTCTCTCTCTCT